>CM069908.1:140311082-140433469 GCA_036172215.1 Camellia granthamiana
ACGGGATCTCCTCCCGGGGCGTTCGGGGAAGTCTACAGGCAACCTAACCTAGTTGACTAGAGATCTCAAGATATAGGTTCAAAGGGACAACCGAATTATGGATGACTTCACATATCACTAAAGACGTTTTCTCCTACCCATTTCTATGATAAGAAGAGTGATACCTGCAGCGTTAGTAGGATAAACTTTGCTTTTAATGATTCTTATAGCTTGGATATCCAAGTGGGGTATGTTAGGATACTCTTAATAAGAAGTCACCTATATGAGTGTGACTTGGACCGGTTCTGTGAGAATTGAGAAGGCTAAATTCTCTAGAGCACTCATGAATTACCAGGTATTGTTCAGGGCCAAAATGAACACAACCGTGAGAACCAAACTGTGTCTGTAGATACACTATGTGTAGTCTATTGTCTTGGCTTACACAAACAGCTAAACAATTCAAGGCATCGTGTCCACTGGTTAGCTATTAAGTCCGATAGGCTTTCACCAGAGGAGGTTTAAAGCCAAAAGCTACCTATCTCGATGTGGCGTATCTTTTTAATGTACTCTTTCTTTGTCTGCATTTTGTTGCATGTTCGTTATCATCAATTCCATTCATGTGGGGGATTGTTGGAAAATGGCTTCATATAAACTTATTTTTTTGCTAGCTTTGAGCATTAATTAAGGTAGGATCCAAGCGTTATTTTTAACGTTTCTAATTAGGTTCATGTTTAATGCCTCGTAGTGAATAATATTGCGTATTTGATTGTTCAAAACCATTTCCAGATGAATGAGAAGTCAATATGCATTTTTGGGTTCGTAGAAATGGCTTTAGGTGGGTTTCCTGCACATTTATGAAATGTGCTTGTCTTATATAGGAAAGGTTTAAGGATTTATATGAGTATATGTCTAGCTTGCCATACTTGGGATAGGCCCCAAGGGGCATCCCAAGTTTTGTAAGGAGGGAAGTTATGGACAAAGTGGGCTTGGCCCAAAACCACTACACACGTGCGCACGCCGCCACTGTCGTCCGGCCGATTAGCCGAACCGAGCTGAGCCGAACGCGGGTGCGTGGTGTGGGTCTAGTCAGGTCGAGTCCTAATTTTAATTTTTTGGACAAAATTTGTTTGAATTTTTTTCAAATTCTTGTAGGAAATTTTTTTTCCTTAATTCAAATTTTGCACCAAATTTTCAAATTCAAAATTTTGAATTTTTTGGTCACCTCCTTTCCGAACCGGTACTATTCTGATTGCAACTTTCCAGTCATGTTCGAACAGCCACCAACGCCTACCAGAACAGGTGCATGGTTGGCTATAAATAACCTGCCATTCCAGCATTTCATTCCATCAATTTTTCTTCAACATTTCTTCTTTCTTCTTCCTCTTATTGTCCTCCTGTTCTTCTGCATCTGTTTTGCATTTAATCTTAGGAAGAGAAAGAGAGAGTTATAACATAGTTTTGGTTCGCTAGACTTGAGTTTGTAGTACTGCAAATCAAGTATTAGTCGTTGCATCCTGAGAAGTAGACGCTGTTAAATCTCAAAGCACTGGAGCGAGGGTGAAATCTACTTTAAAGAGATTGTGTCCAACACAAGCCTCGACTTATAATTTCTGTAAGCAATTAATTCGAAATTTTATTTATTTAATTATTTTCTAGATTATTTATTTTTATTTTGTTATTTACTTTATTTATATATTTAGTTTACACACATAACCACTGGAAGTAACACAAAGTACTTAAAATATTTTATTGTAGTACAAACCAGCTATATGGCCCAAAATGCGAAACAAAAGAAAAGAAAGAAAGAGACAAAGAAACACTTTGTGGTTGAGTTAATCATTTTAGCAGTTTAACATTACTAGTTATATCCAAGTGGTCAGCAAAACTAAAATTCCAAGGGCAATTTTGCCTACAACAAATAGTATTGAACATATGGCAAAACAAGATGGTCAAGCCAACCTCTACACCAAAGGTAATAAATTAAAAATGCAGCCTCTACACCAAAGGTAATCTTCTACGTGATGATTTCTTCCGTGTGATTTCTCCCAGCGTCCGTCTCCACGTGATCCAACAAGCAGAGGAGTGTCTGCCTCCCCCACGACTAGTATTTTGGATATAAATAGAAGTGTTTTATGTAGAGAAAAATCAAGAAGTGAACAACAAAAAAATTTGTAATATTGAACTATTCTCAAATATTGTGTTGTGTGCTATCAATGATTAATTATTTCTATTGAGAGAAAATTTGTTGAGAGTTTGAGCAAAATTGTAACCTTATTCTTACTATTCTTGTAAAAAAAAAAAAAAAGAGAGAGAGAGTTTTTGTGAGTGATTTTTCGGGATAAAATTACTTGGGTTAGGTGAGACTAGGCACCGGATTCAAAAGTAGTCGGGTTATTTTTGTGAATGGTTTTTGGAATAAAATCACTTTGTGAGGTGTGACTAGGCACCGAATTCTAAACTAGTCGAAGTGATCAGGATTGGTCACTTGTTGTAAAGGTTCACTAACACCTGTAAAGCTAGTGGTGTATTACTATTTAAAGAATAGTGAAGAAATTTTCGAGGAGGATATTTAGGGAGTTAACGTAGGCCCGGCGTGCCAAATCACTATAAATCACTGTGCTTGATCTCTCTTCCCTTTGCTCATTTTATTTCTCTACTTAATATTGTTGAGCAAATTTATTTATTTATTATTTGGGTTAAATTTTTAATTTGGTAATTTATTTAGAAACTCAATTCATCCCTCCTTGGGTTATCTACCCGGGATAACAATTGATATTTGAATAAGGACTCTCATTTATTTTTTGACCTAACAGTCTTAAAGTTGATCTATGGCAGCCATTATAGGAACACAAATTATTGATGGTCACTCACCTTCCAACCCTCTATATTTTACTAGTGATAATTATAATTATTGGAAAAATAGAATGATGGTGTATATTCAAAAGACAGACTACATGGTATGCATGATTATTAAAAATGGTCCAATTATTCCTTACAAAATCATAGATATAAAGAAAATTCTTAAAACAGAAGAGGAATGTGATGGGGATGATATTAAAAGCATTCAAATAAATGCTAAAGAAAAATATATTTTATATTGGGCACTTGATCCTAATGAATATGATAAAATTTGTGCTCGTGACACAGCAAAAGAGATTTGGAAAAAATTAAAAATCACACACAAAGGCACGAATCAAGAAAATGAAATCACAGAAGCAGTAAAATTTGTATGTGGAGATGGTGATGATATAAAATACCCCAATGAAGAAAGCAACGACAACGAAGTGACAAATATTTGTTTTGTGGGAGTTGAAGACGATGAGGTAAATACAAATTCTCGCACATATGATGAATTATTAGATTAATTGAGGAGTTACATGATGATTTTGAAAAGATTATTTCAAAACAATATTTTCTCGAAGAAGCAAATAAATGTCTTTTAAATGAAAATGATGTTTTGAAAAATGAAAATGAAATCTTGAAAAATAAAAATGAAAATGAAACTCTGAAAAATAAAAATGAAATCTTTAAAAAAGGAAAATGATTCTTTAAAAAATTCTTCAAATGATTTGAAAATTGAAAATAATTCTTTAAAAAAAATTTAGAAGATTTAAATAACATGATTTTTAAATTCATACAGGGGAAAGAAAATTTAAATAAATTACTTGAAAATCAAAGATGTGTTTTTGATAAAGCGGATAAGAAACAAATTTTTTATAAAAATTTCTTTGTTAAAGCATCATCATTTAGTAATCCTAATATTGTGTGTCATTATTGTAATAGGAATGGTCATTCAATTTCATCAAGTCAATTTAAAAAAGGATTACATGGAACAAAAATGAAATGGATTCCAAAATCAAGTAATCTTGAAACGAACACTCACAGACCCAAAAAGATTTGGGTACCAAAATCGAAAACTTGATTTTTTTTTCTTTTTTTTTTTTTTTTTTTGGGTAAGTGCGCTTTAAGGTGAAATCTGGTAAGAGAAAATGGTAATTGGACAATGGATGTTCATAATGCATAATCGGAGACAATATTCACTACATCTTCTCGGATAAACAGTAATCACGCAGTATTCAAAAACACCAATAAATAATTGGTATGGCTAGCTTTGGTAAAAGTTGATTTTCTAAATATGAAAATATTTCATTTGATGATATCATTATTATTCTTATGCTTACCTGCAATCACCATTGGGTTGCATACATAAATATATTCTTCTTTTATTGAAGAAGGTATGCTTCTCCATCATCACTCTCCTCTCAAATCAATACTCATTTGATCACTTCTTCTTTTCTTGTTCTTGGTTTTAGGGTTTACTCACTCCATCCAAGCCATGAATATATGTATGTATATATATATCTCATGCAATGATAGGTAACTGATTTTGAATCTATGTAGTCTTTTGGGAACACAGGTAAAAGCTGCGTTCAGCACCTCCAAAAATGCAAATGTTGTGACGTAAAAACGCAGAACACCATTTGGAAACTTTAACAGAATGCAAGCTATGAAATGACGGTACTACCCTCCGTGTTTAGAAGTTGAATCCTAGGGCAAAAACATCTCATTTGTGTCGCTGCTCTCTTCATCACTTCTCCTCCTCACCGTTACTGTCAAACTGTCCAACAATCGGAGATGAAAGCATCCACCGCTGAAGCTGCCTTCGGTGTCGCCGACCACGTCCTCACCGTCGGTAGATCTGCAACATCAGGTAAGCACGGAACCCATGTGTCGTTGTTGTCTGGTTCGAAATTATTTCGTAAATGTATTCGTCAATCTCTTATACATCTGCTTTCTTCAACGCTTATATGCTGTAATTGTTGAGGATTTTGGCTTCCACTTGAACCCTCACTACCTCTATCATGTTGTATTTCGGAGTTATATGTCGTCCGTGTTCTGTAACCACAGAACAACAACGCCCTCACTACCTCTCTATTTCTGTTACTCTCTTCCCTCATAGCTGCAATTGGGTTGGCATCCGTTACACACGAAAAGAAAAAAAACAAAGTGTGGAAAAAAAAAAAACAAGGAACTTATATGAGAGTAGCAGAGATGGGGGTTATGAGAAACCAAATGAGTAAACTAAAAATTTCATCTTCATCTTCAGTAAACTAAAAAACAAACCAAATGAATTAAGTAATGAGCACCCATTTAGTTGTCAAAATTTCATCAACAACACAGAAACTACTAATTTAATGAAACGAGACTTATAAATTCAATAACTTTGCTTAATGATTTGGGTGCCTATTATCCCACCAATACAGCCAACTGGAAAAAATAAAAGCAATCAATGAGGAGACAAAGAGGAACACACATGTACATACATGGTTATTGCAGTCTGCAGAGAGAAGAGAAGAGAAGATGGAGTGGTTCATCTCCAAATTACAACAACATTATTTTAATTACAATGCCTTTAACCCAGATTGATTTTGTTATATATGAAAACAATTTTATCTCATGTTCTTGTGAGCTTAATGTGTTTTTCTTCTAGCTAAATTAAGCCTTGAACATCCAAATACTTTTAAAAAATTGTGTAATTCATTTATGATGTGTAGAATTACACGGATAAATACTTTGACATACATGTCTAGTTAGAGTGGAGTATTCCATATGTGGGTTTTGTAGGAAAGAGAGAGAGAGAGAGACATGGTTGTAACTTTCTTTTATTGTTTTTGTTTTTGTTTTTGTTTTTTTTGTTTTTTGTAAAGGTCTCTTTTGCTTAGCTGCTTCACATGTTTGCCCCTCCAATCACTACTAGATTTGTTAGGTAACATATGCTCAAAAAATGCATATTTGACCAACAGGGCAAAAGGGAAGAAAAACCAAGGCCTTAGCATGTGTGTTGAACCCAGGTTCCATTCAATTATCTTCATGATCTGTTGACTTACATGAATGTTGATCTCATGCAATAGTATAGTACTTGCAATGTCACTGTAATTATGTGATAATAAGGATCATTTGTTATGGTTTTTTTTTTTTTTTTAAATAAGGGTAAGACACAACAACATAATACATTGTTTAATAGTTTGAGTTTAAAATTAAAGTGAAATAGTATTAACAATATTGCGTTTATTTTAAACTCCACAACCTAAAATGATATCTTTTGGTTTTACCATTGAACCTAATTCATTGACTTACTATAGCAAGACCATTGTCCAGAGATTCATGGTAACTAATTTTAATTCCTAATTATCGTACATTATCTCGTAGGTCATCAGGTGTGGATTTTCAAGTGTTTACTTTGTCCACTCTTTAAAACAAAATAGTGGCGTAGCCTCTATTATTGAGTGTGCGTATTTGTGTTTATAATTCTATGTTAGATGAGAAGCTTATTCAATCAAATACTCAACGTGCTAGTTGACTCTAATACTATATGACATGAATTCTTTGAATAAAAATTTACACAAAGGGAGAGCTGTTTCTACATAAATATTTATATTCGCATAGTGGGATAGAACAAGTAGTGAATTACCCATACTATTCACAAGACAAAGGTTGTCAACTAATACCCAACAAACACAACGAACGCAACTAACGAACCCGAATGTCACAAATAAATGAAAATACTCAAACCATTGACAAAACACCGTCGACCAAACTGTAGATTCTGTTTTGCAGTTGAAAACAGATTGACTGGTTGGCAACAAAAAAAATAAGATTATAGAGATGGAGTCGTCCATGTCAACTGCCACTTCGTCATGGCCATTGAGAATGTGTGCATGTGGCTTTGGACATTGCGTTGTCAAGATTTCCAGATCTGTCAAAAACCTAGGGCCTGTGTACTACGTTTACCCTAGTTGTATGGTGCGTTTGTGTTGTCCCTTTCTTATGCAGTTAATCATGTGCTTGTTCATTTGTCGTTATGGCGCATATCATGCAATCTAACTATCTATTTCACTTTTGTACGACAGCGATGTGTTGCATAGGTTGGTTGGTGTGACGAGTTTCGCAGTGAAAAATTTGCTACTAACCACCCACTTAATGTTATCGATACGGGTTACGTATGGACATTATTCGCATAGATCAGAGCTTACGTATGCTTAGGACTATCGTCGGTGTTTTGTGCGTCGTTGTTTTTGTGTTGTTGTTTCGTATGTGATCCATTGTTATGGATGTTGTGACATGCACATTTGGTTTTGTATCACCTATGTTGTTGTTATCAGTACTGTGTTCGTCCTGTATGACATAATATTTCTACAAAGTGTTATAAAAACTGTCTTATTCTGTTGGGGTTCTTTACTAGTATATGTACAACTTATTTAATTGTCTATAGACTTGGGTTTCGGATGTGGACATGAAAAACATATACTCCAATTTTGTTAAACTGATACATCATTAACTGTACAAGCAGGATTTCGTGTCTTATAATTCCATCTACACCAATCGCACATGCCATGGCAATGAACCGTGCGTTAGCCCGTACCCCTTCCAAGAACCGAGGTAAGGCAGTTACATCAACCCAACAACAACCAGTCCACAAATGCCAATTCGACAGTGACAATACAAAGCTGTTTCTACAACTCGTCATAGCTGAAATAGACGTGGGTAATCAACAACTGTGCGGATTGTCGATAAGTGGGTAGAAGAACGTTGTAAAGAAGTTCTTGGACAAAATCGGCCTTCTACATTCAGCTAAACGAATGAAAAACAAGTACGACAACTTGAAGAAAGATTGGGTTGCGTGGAAGAAGCTGAAGAATGCCAGCCAAAGCTTGATAGGACTTGGGTACGACCAAGAGACGAGTTTGTTCATAGCTCCTGACCATTGGTGGGCAAAAATGCAAGCAGTACGTCATGCGATAAATTTTTTTTCCTTAATCCTGTACTATTTTATGATTTGTAATGCAATATTTTGTTTACGACACTACTTTCTAAAATCAAAGCAATTGTTGAATACATTGAAGTTATCATCCGAGATAATTGTGCCATGTTTACAATTATTAGTTTTAATGTTTTCATTACTAGTTGGTACATTGTTAAAATTCTTTTTTGTGCACCGCACAACTTTGCATACATTTACACTTATTTGCATGCTTTCCATTATTGGCTCTGAATAATTGTTGGAACTGATTATTTTTGGAGTAAAACATTATACAATATGAATGTGTCTATTCTTTTGTCTCAGATGAACACTTGATGTGCTACGTTCAAGACGAAGCCTCTAGAGCACTTAGAGCTCATGGAACAGGTGTACTCTGGCGCAGCTGCGACGGGTAAACATGCATGGACTCCAACTAAATTGCGCAATGATGATGCTGCAGCGGCCATTGCAATCGAGGACAGTGGCATGGGACCTCTCAGTGCTGGCATACCACTACATCCGGGCCATGATACTGTCAGGGAGAACGTGGTGGATAGTTCCTTGTTCGATGATGCTCCCCCGCAGTCTGCCACTGACGGATCAACCAATGCAAAAGGTCGCAAGTGGCCAGCACTTGGTACTGTCGCCAGTAGCATGGACAACCTTGTGAAGGTTGTCAGCAAACAAAGCCGGGAATTGAAAATTACGCAATATGTTGTCACAAGGAAGGGTGAGAACACTGTTGGGGACTGTCTTGCAAGGCTAATGAGCACGCTTGGATTGGAGCCTGGCGGTAAGTTGTTCTCATTCGCTTGCGGCATAATGGATTCACCCGATAATCACGACCTCATCATGTCCCTTCCCCAGGATTACATTGTTCGCTGGTTAACAGAAAAGCGTGCCTGCACGCCGGCCAATGTTGGCAGGGAACGTGTACGGGACATACATTTGTTCGAGAGTGATGGTGTGGTTGATATGGATTAAGCTTCTGCGCTTGCACTTACTTTTGTAGTGCTGCCATGGTACTGTAGTTTAAATGTTTGGGGACCTTAATGTTCTGGACTTCTTTTTTTTTTTTCTCCAAATATGTATTTAGAAGAACCATATGTTTGCTAGTAGTTTAGTCGTTAATTGCACTTGTGATGGGTACATTTAGTTAAGTTTGGAAGCATCCCAACTATTTATATGTTATTCTTGTTTGTTATTGTTGTCAATTTTATTTATTTATTTATTTATTTATTTATTTTTTGTTGATTGTTGCAGGGTTGAACTCATTTGTCTTTATGTTGGTAGATGGGAGGAGTATGTTTTCACCCGTAGTTTATGACATGGGTAATGTCTACAAAGTGTACAAGCCAGTACATGGCACTGTTGTGTCACATGTTGGACTTCTCAAATGAAGCAAGGCAATGGAAGCTAGTGTATGCATCATGTACTACATTTCAAATTTGTATGTCGCAGTGTGTACGGAATTGCAACATTTATGGGGTAATTTCTAGTGAAAATTTCAGTATTTATTTATGTGGTTGTTCATTTGTATTCACTTTTTTCATTTATTTATCTTGCTGTATTAATTTATTTATTTAGTTACTTACATTTTCTGTAGGTATTTATTAGTTTATTTACTTAAGTTTGGATGTATTTAGTTATTTATTTATTTTTATTTTCTATACTTATTTACTTATTTTGCGTTATATGTGTTGATTTATTTATATTTATGTATTAATTTATTTACTTATAGATTTTAGGTTCTATTTATTTTTTTTATAAATAAATATAGTTTCTATATTTATTTATTTCTGGTTCTATTTATTTATTTACTTACAGTTTCTATATTTATTTGTTTATTGATTTATTTAATTTTGGTTGCATCTACTTATTTATTTATTTTTCACACTTTATTTACTTATTTGCCGTTATATTTGTTGATTTAGTTATATTTCTGTATTAATTTATTTATTTTTTTTATTTCTGGGTCAATTTATTTATTTATTTACAGTTTTTGTATTTATGTATTTATTTATTTACTTAAATTGGTTTATTTATTTATTAACTTATTAGTTATTTTTGGTTCGATTTATTTATTTATTTATATTTCTATACCTATGTAATTGTTTAAATATTTCTTGTGCACTATTTATGTATTTATTTGTCTGTCACATGTTGGTGATGCAAATAAAACGGTTGCTTATTGTTGCTAATGCGATGGCTACATGAGCATGGAATCTATCAACCACATTTCAGCATGTACATGAATCACAGGATATTGTCAAATTGTAGTTCTTCATGCATCACATGGAAACAATTGCATGTGGTACGGGCACTTGTGAAACAATTGCTATATATGGAGATAATGGTATGTTTGTTTGGAAACAAAAGCTTGGTGGCACATAATCAGTTTAGTTGTTGTTGACTTTCGAATTTCCACTATGTGAAAAAATTGCTGCATTTCATTTTTGGTTCAGTCCACAGTGACACAACCCCGTCAAAGGTGTGGTATGTGCCTCACATTAATATCTATTTACACTACCATTTAATATATTTATTGGAACCCAATTTCTGGCAAGCAAATTTTGGAAACTGTAAAAAATGGTTACTGTCAACAAACCTAGATAAATTATATAATTATTTTATTTTATTTTATTTTATTTTTTTCCCGATGTTAATGGTTCCAATTCAACTTATTTTATAAAGTGTATGCAATTCTTGTATGAGTATTTTTCTGTGGTTTACAGTGTCCATGGATCCGCAAGAGGGTACTAGCTCCGGAGCCGTACGTAATGGGCAAATAAATGCGTGGATACAAGAGACGATCGGAGAAATGGAATCGACGACATCAATGATATGGGTGGAAATTGCACGCATTGCCAATGAGTATGCGTTTGTTGACAGGACTCCATTTCACACATCATCATTGACTGGCATATGTTGACAGGACTCTATTTCACACATCATCATTGATTGGTCGCTTGTGGATGGAGGAGACGCTTCGAGGTCGGAATGAAGCATTTCAGCGAAATTTTCAGATGTTAAAGGATGTGTTCTTATTGTTGTGCAAGACATTAGTTGAGGATTTCAGTCTCCCACTACCACAGCATCCCCATGGTGTGGACGTAGTAGAGAGTGTCAGCATGTTCATATTCGTGTTGCGGGGCTTCTCGAGTTGGGATATTGAAGACCGTTTCCAACACTCGAGGGAAACAGTATGGTGTCATGTAATGCGCGTTCTTAAAGCAATGAAGTTGTTCACAAGTGCACACTGTCGACCGACGAGGTCACAACACAGCAGACATCCGTACTTAGAGTTCTGACGAAAATATTTTCCATTTCGAGTGAGTTTAATCATTTACCAAACATTTCATGAATAGTAACCAAATTTTTGTTAACAAGGGATTACAATTTTGGGCGTAATGTTTTTGTCCTTGTCGCTTACGCAATTGTTGTGTATGTATGCCCAGGACTATATTGGCATGCTAGACGGCACATACGTGGAGGCACATCTCCCACTGCAGGAGGCAGCACCATATTTTGGCCGTAAAGGACAGCACACGCAAAACATACTCGTGGTGTGTGATTTTGACTTGTGCTTTACTTTTATCTCTTGCAGATGGAAGGGGTAGTATGCACGACGACAGAGTTTTTAACGAAGTAACACAGGACCAGCCAAACAATTCCCCACCCCAGAGGAAGGTTGGCTAAATTAGGGGTGTTCACATCTTTGTTAGTTGTGTGCATTTGATTGATAAATGATGTTACTAATGCAAATTATCTTATGACAACCAGAAAATATTATCGTGTCGATGCGGGGTACAAGAACCAAAAAGGCTTTTTGGAGCCATTTAAGGGATATCGATACACCAGGAAAAGTTTCGCGTTACTGGACAACCAAGAAATGCAAAATAAGTTTTTAACACAGTGCACTCCTCCTTACGGAGTGCAATTGAACGTACGTTTGCAATATGGAAAGCACACTGGGGATTCCTACACAACATGCCTCGATATGATTTTGGGAAAGTGCAGATGCCACTGGTTGGGGCTTTAATGGCACTACATAATTTTATACGTGTAGACACCCCATTTTTGACCGCCCTTAAGACTTGGGCACTGTTGATGGTTTACTTGGTGGAGAAAGGTGTGCAGGGGCAAAGGTTCAGTTTCTTCGGCAAGGAGAGAGTCAAATCTCAGCTTCATACCCCTTTTGGACCAAAACAATCTTGATCAAAAGATTTTAGACCTTGAAACCCTCTCTTTCAAAATGTTTCGAAAATAAAGTTCCTACGATGTTCCAACGCTCGCATTTCGTTAAATGTTGCGCTTTTCGGTAAACCGAGCAAGGACGAAGTGGAAATGAATGAAAGAGAGTTGAAATCTTTGAAAAATCTTTCAAAACACCTTGTTTAGGGGTTTGGAATTGAGGAACATTGGAGAAGAGGGAAGAAACCAAGTTGAAGAAGAAGGTGGGTATGAATCGCTAAGAGAGAGAGCCGAGCGGTCCTCGCTAAATCATGCCTATCTGTCTATACACTTGAATTTTAGCTATAAGGCCACCACCGTTGGAAATCTTACCTCCAGGGCTTCATTTTACACTCAAGAATCTCCTAAAGCCAAGTTCGGACGGGGGAGATATGGTTGGTTGAAGTAGGGGATCAATCTGGTTGGACCGAAACTGCGCGGCTTCACCAAAACAGGCATAACTTTTTCCACAGTTGGAATTTTAATGCAAGGCTGGCGCCATTGGAAAGCTAACTTCTGGGGCTTCAATTTGGACACTTGGAAGCCACTTTTTGGCCTTGGCAGCCATATGCCAACCACTTTTCTTTCCAGGAGACCACTTTTTGTCTGGAAAAATCAGAAAAAGTAGCAGGCTGACCAGAAAAAGTGGTCGGCCGGCGGCCTTCCTGCAGATTTTGCAAAGTCTGTGGATGCCAGCTGTGCCAGCTGGAGGGCACAAACTGTATCCTCCATACACATGTATGGAGGGATTTAAACAAGCTCTTAGCTTGTCCAAAAAGCTTGAGAGTTGTTTCTCTATAAGAGGGGAGGCCTCTCTCCCTTCTTGAGGTTCAGATTTTTGGGCTTAATCCATACATATCATCTATATCTATAATCCTCCATTTCCCTCTTGTTTTGTGCCTTAAAGTGACCCTTCTTCACACTTTTGTGCACACAACCTCCTTGCCAAACAATCTTACCTTGTTGCTGAGTTATTGGAGGGTTTTGTGAGAGTTCAAAAGTTGGTTTTGGCTTAGGAAATCTGCTGGTTTTGCAGTGCTTCAAGGGTAACCCTCTTTTCCTCCTTCTAAGCTCTATTTTGATCACTCTCTTAGACATATTTGCATGCTTCTATTGGCTTAACATTAAACTACAAAAGGCTTTGTTTTTCAATCCTTGGCATGTTTGTTTGAGGCCTTGTTGGCATTGGGGGTAGTCTACCCCCTCTTGTGCCTTGTTTGGCCTTGTTTTGTGCCATGCCTTGAGGCCTTTGAATTAGTCTTTGCTTGGCCTTTTAGCCACTGAAATCCAATGGATTTTTAGTCTTTGGAATGTGGTTTTGAGGCCTTAAATCAGAGAGGGGTGACCCTCTCTCTTTTGGTCTTGTTTGCTTGCATTTTTGGCCTATCAAAGGAGCATATGTTTTCATACTTTCAAGGCTCAGTTCAGGCACTTTTTGGTGACTTTTAGGGCCTTCCTAGACTCTGTCTATGGCTGGTTTGGTCACCTTGGGTTTGCCTCTTGCATGTGTAGAGTAATCCCTTTTGTGGCTTATCAAAGTAGCATGTCATTCTTGCATGTATTGGTCATATTTCAGTGGGTTTTTGGTCATCATTTGGCATGCCATGACTCTATTTTTGGCTGGTTTGGTAGCCTCTCACATGCTTCATATGCTTGTAGTGTAAATCATGTTTACTACCTTAGAATGCATGATGTTTTGGCCCTCTATTCTAGCATATTTTGGCCATGCTCCAACCTGGTTTTGTGTATATTTTGGGCTGCCTTAGCTCTTTTTTGAGGCCTCTGGGTCGAAAGATGCTTGCCATGCATGCTTGTAGTGTAATAGCCTTAATTAGCTTCGAGTTTTGAAGTCCCTTGCATGCTTAACTTGAGGTATTTTCATATTTTGGCATCATTGAGCATGATATTTCAGAGCATATAGGGCTGTCATACTTCCATGTCTTCCACTCTTCAAGTGCCCTTGAGAGTTGTGCTTTTATACTCTATTTTGTGAGCCCTTGCATGAGCTTCATTTTTGTGCCTTTCAAGCCATCATCCTAACTCATTTTGCTACTATTTTGGCCTGCATAGGGTTTATTTGGAGTTGGTTTGGCCATTTGAGCATTGTCTTGCATGCCTATAGTGTAATACACTTCACTAGTTTCGATGCTTGAGCCATTCAACATGCATTACATGAGTATAATTCAAAGTCATTTTGTATGCCATTTCAGAGCTGAAACATGTGTCATTGCACTCCATATTTCATCCTTTCAATGCGTTTGGAAAGTTGTGTTTTGTGCCTTAGACTTGGGGCCGTTGCATTGTGCATGATCGTATGTGTTTTGATGCCTTATTTCCATCATCTATTGGCCACTGATTTGGGAGTGGCTGAGATCCATCCATTTTGGTTTAAGTCCATTTTGCATTGAGTATGCCATTGTAGTTCATAGCATTGAGTATGCCATGTTGTCGCAGGATTGATCATTGCATTGTGCATGCCTTGTTCATCTCATCGTGTATGTTAGTTTCTACGTGCATTGTGTATGCTAAGTGTCATGTGCATTGAGTATGCCATTGTTAGTTCATAGCATTGTGTATGCTAGTTGCATGTTTGTATGTTATCCCTTGCATGTTTGCATGACATAGTGGCATTGCATTAATATTGCATGCTAGAGTTGCATTGGTGCATGCTTGCTTTGCATTTGTGTTTGGAATAGGTGTTAGTCCAAACACGGAAAACGAGGGACATTTTATACTTAAAGTGATGAAACGTGCCTCAATTCCCGGTCGTCGACACTCTTGACTACCCATGACGGAGTTGTTGGCTTTAGGTGCTTGTATGTGCATTCATTTCACATGGAGTCATGCAATTCGACTCCTTGGCCATCATGCATCGAGATGCGTTATTGGTGGCCCGAGGGTCAAGGACTACACTCCCTTGAGCTTATGCAATGATGGGGAAAGTGGTCGTGCACACATGTGTTGCGAATACTTTGCCATCTCTCTCTCTTACCTTCTGTTGCAGAAAACCAGAAATCAGGGACAGAAACTGGTCGGCTGACCAGATTTAGTGGCTGGCCGACCATATTTTCTGGTTTTTCACCACAAAAGTGGTCAGCAGGTGGTCTCCAAGGCCAATAGCTGGTCGGCAGCCTTCCCACAGATTCCCAGGGTGGAGTTTCAGCCTTCTGGAGCTTTGTGCAGTGTTCTGAGGTCAATTGCAAACAGAGGCAAGTCGGGGCGTCGCGAGGGATTTCCGAACAAGGCAATCCAAGCATGCACGCATCCTTTGTCATTCAAAGCAGAGTTGGGGCAGTCCACATTCATTTAGTTTGCATGCTCATTTAGATTGCTTACTTAGTTAATGTTGTATAATAAGTAGTTGTAACTTGTTATTCCTTTCGTCGTGTAATAACTAGTTTAATTAGATTAGCTTAGATTAGCTAGCTGGGTCTGTATTATTTATTCGGACCCTCCGTCGAGAGGGCAAATTTTGTAATAAGTGTGCGTGTGTGTGATGCATGTCTTCCAACCCCCATTTCTTTCTCCATTTTATTTACTAGCTTACGATGGTTAGTTTTAGGACATGTTTCAATTAGCATCCTTATGCTCGCATGTTTGCATCCATTCATCTGTCTTGCATGCACCGGGCTCGGCGTATCATACTAACTGCATCGTATTTCAATTCCAGGTTGAATGCGTGTTATCTGTAGCATCTCATATGACATTTTAGAATAGCCGAGCCTATCTTAGTTGCATTTTGTATGTGTTGCATTAGGCATTCTTAACATAGCTAGGATCATGCATTGATTTCTAACATAGCTTTTGTTTTGGCTTGGAGTACTCGGTAAGTGTTTATGCTTTAGCATCCTTGCATGAGTGTGAGTGTTGCCATGATAGCATGCTTGCCATGAGGCTATTTGCTTATATGATATAACTGCCTAATTGCCTGTGGGTGAAGGTTGGATTACTTGAATTGGAACAATTCATTGATTGCGAGTTTTAAGCCCACTTGAGAATGACAAATCACCATATTTTCTAAACTCACTTGAGGGTGGCAAAATCCGCATTTTAGCCTAGTTGCGAGTAGCAAACCGCTTTCAAAAACAAACATGAGATGTTTTGTTCCAACTTAGGCGATCCAGTCTATACTTGTTTGTCGTGCACATAACATAGTAATTCTAGGTTAATAACCGGAATAAGAGCGCATATGTTTTCAAAAACAACATATCATGTTAGTAAAGGCCGATCTTTGATATCGGGCGAGCGGGGGTGCTCATTACATGACCTTCCCCTCTCGTACCCAAGTTCCCGAGTCGAGGCAACTTTGGTGATGACGGACACGTGGCCTTAGGCACGAGTCAGGGTTTCCTAAATTCCCTAAAATAAAACATTTAGGTGGCGACTCTATATCTAGCAAAGCAGTCCATGTTTGGCACTTCTTTCTAAAAATCAGTTTTTCAAAACGATTTACCGGATTTGGACTCTTTGGTGATTTATCGGTCTTGCATTGCACTTTGCGAGATTAGATTCAGAACCATGACATTTGAGTCCGAACTGTAGTGAGCCCAACGAACAAAACGAGATTTTCCCAGGACGTTCGGGCACATCTACAGTTTCTGGTGACTCTGCTAGGGATTTAGAGAACTTGACTCGAACTCATGATATCTTGTTTTGACTACACTTATGTGTTTCTTTGCATTGCATTTGCATTGGTGCGCCTAAGTCACCGTGTTTGCCATCTGCTATTCCTGAACGGTTTGCCGGAGGCTCGCTTTGAGAAGCGTGCCATAAGGTTGACCGATTACGGGCTCTGCCACGATGGGAACACAAACCTCGATTTTTACTGGGGCACCCTTTTGACCATTCGACCCAGTACATATTGGAATCCGTAGTGACTATCCCAAACTAGGACAGGTTGCTTACCTAATTATAGGTTGTTTGAAACTGCTGCGTGCATAGTGAAACCCTAGCTCCTGACAAAATAGGACAGGGAAACCCTACCCCAACATAGGGGTGTTTTGGCTCTCATTTGCTTGCTTTGTGCTTTTAGAGTGTGCCTCTACAAGAATACACGTATCAGTTTGCAAGTCTGAGTATCAGGTCTGCGGGCATCAATATTTTGAGAATCAGTTATATCTGCGGGTATCAGATTCAGTTTTGGGACAGTAATTTGGGGAACAGTGATCAATGGTCGAATACAATTATTTAGCTATGCTTATGTCTATTCTGGTGAAATTGGGCTGAGATGCTGCATGTTTTCTGTTTCAGATCAGAGATTCAGTTCCGAACAACCAGTGTTCTCCTTCGCTGAGACAAGGCAGAAAAGGGCCAGTCAAGGCTCATCGGTTCATCAGATCCGTCAGCCACCAGTCGTATCACCTCTATTCAGTTCAGCAGACTCGTGATGACACAGAATTCAGAAGAAATTGTGGTCATAGCAGCGGCACTAAACCAAGGAATCACCATACAGGGTAAGACCGATGTTGAAGTACAACACCCACCCAGGTCACCGGCCGCATGTCCAATCTGGGAACCCCAGTTATTTCAAACCCGTAAGCCCACCACTTTTGAGTTGATGGGAATGATTGGCGATCTTCACAGATCTGTGGCTGATTTAGCCTACGAAATGTCGGCTTCGCCACCGACTGCATCGTATGCCGGGAATTTTATGCCGGAAGAGCCCCCGCTATTGGGGCGAATTATAATTGAGCTCAGCCAACCTGAAGCCATCCCAAGTTCCGGCAATGGCATATCGACAACAACGGGGCTCCGCTCTGATGTAGCAACCCAAACCTTCCACCAAGCTGAGGCGAGTGGTAAGAACAAGGTGAAGGTGGACACCGATCCCTATGAACAACTCCTGTGCGCTGTTGGGGCTTTGAAAGCCGGAGGACTGAATAAACAGCAGGTGCTCGCTGTTGCTGTAAAAACTGTGGATGACACTTTCCCCACTCAAAGTGAGAGCAGTTCAAGACAGGGGAAAAATTGGGATAAGGACCGTCGTACCAGAACCGTTCCTTCCAACCCTAACCCTGCACCTGGAAAAGATCAGAAAACCAAGTCTGCACCTGCCGACCCTTTTGCCAGTGCGTCCGGGAAAAATCCACAAACCTCGAAGTATCTACCCCGAGGTCACAGGGTCTTCCATGCCCTCTACATGCCTTTGTCCAAGGCGCTTCAAATTCTTGCTGAAAAGGGGCATCTCAAACCCCTCGAGCCTCGGCCTCTCCCTAGTCGTCTTCCATTTAGTCATGACACTACCCAGTACTGTGCGTACCATCAACAAACCGGCCATACCACTGATAACTGCTTCCGTCTTCGCCACGAAGTACAATATTTGTTTGATAACGGGGTTGTCCTCCCACCTAGCTCAGCAAAGTCCATCGTCACTGGGTCAGTGAACCTGGAGGATAATGTGATGTGATCAAGGGTGGAACCACCTGCGAACGGCACTCAGTTTACTTTAGATGTGGCGTGTGGCACGCACTGTTTTGAGCATTTACGAATGCTGGTTTTTGTAGTTTCTAACTTAGGTGTTGAGTCAGTTCTGTGGTTTCATTTTGAGTCTATCTCTTTGTTTTGAGTCAGTCTTTTTGATTAAGGGTTCGTCTTGTTATATCAAGTTAGTCCTGTTGTACAGAAGTCTGGTGATTCCGGGGGTGTTACCTCGGACATCACTATTTTTGTTTTGTGTTTATCTTTTTAATTTCTTTTGAGTCTGTTCCTGCCTTGGAGCCAGTTGTGCAGACAGTTCTGAATGAAACAGCAGTGGTTTTTCATGCTTTTGTGCTTGTTCTCGCCTTAAGCCGGTTGTGCCAGAAGTTTGAATGAAATGACAGTGCATTTTCACCTACTTCTTCTGTGCCCTTTAAGTCATTGCATTGACCTAAGTTTTTCAAAAACTTTTTGAACATTGTGACGAAAACAAAGAGGGGGGAATTCCTCTGGATTTTCAAAAAAAAATTTGATCAATTGAGAGAAAGAGAGGCGTGCTATGCCCGTAATGAATGAGATCATGTTTGTTAATGTGAGTACTGAGAAGGATCCTGGCTTGATCCAGATTGGTTCCGCACTGTCTTCAGCGCGAGCGACTAGTCGCTTTCTTAAAAGATTTCAAAAAATGTTTTGCGTGGTCCTGCGAAGACCTGTGTGAAATCACTCTTGAGATTGTGCAGCTTAGGATCGCTCTCAGCCCCGAGACTCGAACCCTCACTTTCAAACCTTGAACTTGAATTCAGAATGTTCAACGGTCAACTACAATGTGAGGCATGTGTGGCCAGATTCGAAGCAGCCCTCGAACTAGGGGCAAGGAAATCAGATCAAGAAGATCAGATGTCGTCAAAAGAAGCTTGCAAAGCTAGATCAGAAGCACCCCTCGAACTAGGGGCAAAAATGTCAAAGGTGCTCAAAAAAAAAAAATTTTGGGATGTTTCTCAAGCTAACAAAGATCAGCAAGAATGCCAAATCCCAGAAGGGAGGAAAGAAGAAAGTATTGCTGAAGGATAACCAAGTTCCTATCCACAACACTAGGGGCAAATTAAGCCCCCCATTGGATGGACTCCTGCATCGTCAGTGAACAGCAGCCATTCTCCTGGATTCAGATGACTTCAGGATCTCAAAACCATTTGACATGGACAAAGCTACACTTTTACCCTTGAGAGGCTCGTTGGGCCGAAATCTTGGAAGGGCGACCTAGGTAAAAGTTAGAGCAAGAAAAAGAACAAAAAGAACAAAAAAAAAAAAAAAAAACAGAAGAAGAAGAAAAAGAAGAAAAATGAAAGGAAAAGAAGAAAGAGAAAAAGTAGAAAAGAAATGAAAAGAATTGAAAAGAAAAGAAGAACATAGCTCGCAAGGTTGAAAACCCGGAAGGGCGGCCTTGGCAAAAGTTAGAGCGCAAAAGGAGAGGTTAAATACACGAGTGTACCTTAACCCGAACTACGTAAGGCTTGATTCTCATCTTTGGGATACGTAGGCAACTTCATTCTGAAGTCCAGCCGTAAAACACTTCAAATTCGACTGTGTCCATGTGATGGTTCTGGTCATCTTTGTCTTCTCTGTATCCGAGAATTTGGTTGTAATTGTCACTGTGAGGACTGGTTGCCACGTGCTGCGGCGCTATTCAGACTAGAGGCAACTTTCCATTATCGTGCAGTACTGCGGTGCTATTCAGACTAGGGGTAACTTTCAATTGCCATGCAGTGCCGTTCAGACAAGGGGCAATTTTCCATTTGTTTTGGATCTGAGGTTGTGCATCTCAAGAGTAAATTCTGCATTGGTCGAGCAGTTGCCATTTGCAAAAATAGTTTTTGAGAATTTTTAATGAGGTCGACTAATTCTCTCGAAAATTATTCCATTTTTCTAAAACTTAACCATTTCTTGGACCCAAAAAAGGAAAATTTTCAGTGCTCATAACCTGACTTGCATGATTTCAAATCAAAAAATCGAACAAGCGTGTTAATCTAACTCTCGTATTGGTCAAAATTGTTTTAGCAAAAGCAAAAAAACAAAAATGGTCAAAATGATGAACTAGGGCACAGTTGAGTCAGGTTTTCTGTCTTTTCCCCTTTATCAACGCACTTGCTAGAAAGGGCATCATACTTGCCAGAAAAGGGCACCACTGAAGCTGACCGCAAAAGGGCAGAAAGCTTTCACATCCTCCAAGCAACGAGGTATCAAGCCAAGTGCGAAGCACGAACTGGAATGGGGCAAGATATTCCACTCCCTCACCTGGACAGATCTGATCACGTCCAAACTCCCCAGCACAGCGTCGTCAACCGATGTCCGCTGTAGATTTGCTACACACCCAGTTGTAGTGCAACCCCTCTATGGGAGGAACTCACTAGCTGTGTACAGAAGAATGAGAATCTAGCAGAATGCTAGGGGCAAGAGCCCGCAACTTCCTGCTTATCCATCAACCACCTAAGGGAGGGATAAAAAAAAATGAGAGATTAAAGAATAGAGAGACATGCGCTGAGAGAAAAAAGTGAGGAAAAGGGCTTTTTCAGAAAAACAGAGCCTGAGGGCCGAGTGATGCGAGAATCACAAATGAGAAAGGGTGGGAAACAATACCCGGAGAAACTGGCTCCTCGTGCACTAAGAGGTCTCTTGCCATTGGAACACGTCTGTGTGTCGTGTCAGTCGTTTTGTTTGTCTCGATTCTTATTTTGAGTCGTTTCGGGTGTCTATAGATGTGTTTAGGTTGTCTTACCTTGTCTTTCTCTTTGTTGTTGAGTCGTGGTGTGCTATGTTCAGTCGTAGGCTTAATACCCAGTTGAGAACTTATTCTCACTCTCAATTTCAAAAAATCATTTTGTGCTCAGAGTGCCGTGCCGTTCTCCACATTTGTGCAAAACAAGATTTTGTTCTTTCAAAAACCGCAGGGTTCAACCCAGGTCACGTGGGAACAGTAAAACCAGGACCTATCTGAAGCTATATAGGTTCCAGACTTCGAAGCAAAAGAAAAAAGGGAAAATGTCGGGCATCTGAGTTTGTTTCAACTTCTGCAAGTTCCGTCATCGTATTTTGTATGTTCAGAATGAGCTGTGTATTCAAAAATTAAAAGAATACTGTGTTATGAGCCGTGTGTTCAAATCGAGCAGTGTTGTATTATGAGCTGCGTGTTCAAAATTGAAATGTGTGAGCTGCTTGTTCAAAGTGAAATGTGTGAGCTGTGTGTTCAAAATGAAGTGAATGAGCTGTGTGTTCAGAAATGAAAATTTATGAGCTGCATGTTCAAAATTAAGAATGAGCTGCGTGCAAATGAAAATATATGAGCTGCATGTTCAGAATTGAAATGTGTGAGCTACGTGTTCAAAGTGAAGTAAATGAGCTGTGTGTTCAGAATGAAAAAAAAAAATGCTGAGCTAGGTGTTCAAAAATTGAAAAATGAGCTGTGTTCAGAAATGAAAATTTATGAGCTGCGTGTTCAGAATTAAGAATGAGCTGCGTGTTCAAAATTGAAATGTGTGAGCTGGGTGTTCAAAAATTGAAAAATGAGATGTGTGCTCAGAAATGAAAATTTATGAGCTGCGTGTTCAGAATTAAGGATGAGCTGTGTGCCCGATAATGAGCTGTGTGCCCGAAGAATGAGTCGTGTGCCCGAAAATGAGCTGTGTGCCCGAAAAAGGAGCTATGTGCCCGAAAATGAGCCGTGTCCCCGAAAATGAGCCGTGTGCCCGAAGAATAAGCCGTGTGCCCGAAAATGAGCTGTGTGCCCCAAATGTGCTGTGTGCCCAAATGAGCCGTGTGCCCAAAGAATGAGCCATGTGCCCAAAAATGAGCCGTGTGCCCCAAATGTGTTGTGTGCCCAAATGAGCCGTGTGCCCAAAGAATAAGCCGTGTACCAGCAAATGAACCGTGTGCCCAAAGAATGAGCTGTGTGCCCGAAATGAGCTGTGTGCCCAAATGTGTTGTGTGCCCCAAATGTGCTGTGTGCCAAAATGAGCTGTGTGCCCAAATGTGCTGTGTGCCCCAAATGTGCTGTGTGCCCAAATGAGCCGTGTGCCCAAAGAATGAGCCATGTGCCCGCAAATGAGCCGTGTGGCCAAAGAATGAACTGTGTGCCCGAAATGAGCTGTGTGCCCAAATGTGTTGTGTGCCCCAAATGTGCGGTGTGCCCCAAATGAGCTGTGTACCCAAATATGCTGTGTGCCCCAAATGTGCTGTGTGCCAAAATGAGCTGTGTGCCCAAATGTGCTGTGTGCCAAAATGAGCTGTGTGCCCAAATATGCTGTGTGCCCCAAATGTGCTGTGTGCCCCAAATGTGTCATGTGCCCAAATGAGCTGTGTGCCAAATTAACAGAATATTGTGCTGTGAGCTATGTGCCAACTCAGTATCGTATTCTAAATAAGCTGCGTGCCAAATCAATATTGTGCTATGTGCTAGCCGTATGCCAAAATGAGCAGAAGTACTGTGCATATGAATGTGTTCAGAACGAACATATATAATACATAGCAAAAGCATGAAGTGTGCAAGAAATGCAAAATACATCGTTATGCACACCTTTCTCGCACTGCTATGCACATTTTAAGCGCATTGTTATGCACACTACTCGTCGCATTATCACGCATGTCTACCTTGCATTGTTATGCATCTTACTTGCGTTGTGCATGCATTTTATCACGCTATTTTGCGCATCGCATTGTTTTGTACAGTTTACACTCGCGCTCTCTCGCGCATCGCACTGTTTTGTGCAGTTCATACTCACGTTTTCTTGTGCATCGCACATTTCATTACATACTCTCATCTTGCATTAAAAAAAAAATGCTTGTATCTTTTGCATTGAACTTGCATCGCGCTGTCTTGCACACCTTACCTGCACTTGTTAGTGCATTGCATTGTTCGCGCTTTCTTGTGCATCTTACATGCACTTGTTAGTGCATTGCATTGCTTACGCTGTCTTGCGCACCCATTTTCTTGGCACTGTTTTATGCATTCACTCTGCATCGCACTGTCTTGTGCACATTGTATTTTTGTATCATTCGCACTGTCTTGTGCACTCCCTGGTTTAGAAGACCTTAAATCCTGCATCTTCATTCGCACTGTCTTGTGCACTCTCTGGTCTAGGAGACCTTAAATCCTCTAAAAGTGCAATTCCTTTGGTGTTTGTCGTACCCGAACGACTTCCAGTGGTCTGGTATAGCCACATGTCTGTGTTTGCGGTGAGTTCCTAGGAGACCAACTGAGATGGTGGAAACTAGAGTTCGAATGGCTCATGCTTAAAACGCAAAGGTTCGGGATTTTCGAGACTAAAGTCTGGTTTAAATACCCAGGGGTATATCCTCGGCTTGAAATCTATAAGGCAGCCCCATAGATTGAGATAGCATGTGTATGCGCCTCAATTCTGGATACTAAACCAACCTAGTCTGTCACCCTGTTGGAGAATAGGGAAAGCTGGGACCATAGTCAGGGAGAAAAGTAGTACCTGCGGTTCAACCGAGAAAAAGGGGAAAGTCCCCAATAGCATGAGGTAGGCCATTGCCAATTGCCCCTATAAGGTACCTTCACTTCCTAGCTATTACATTGCATTGCATTGCATAAATCCTGAATTTTCAAACCGGCTTCGCGCAACGTATAAATCCAATTATCAAATCGGCTTCGCGTAGCGTATAATTCCAATTATCAAAATCTTCCTGCATAACATTTTTTATCCTGCCCCTGAACTACGTTGGTTTGATTCCTTGCAAAGGGATACGTAGGCAGCCTGCGGGTTCAACCAACTGCATTTGTATTTTGTTTGTTTGTCTAAGTCTTCGGCCTTGTCAAAAATGGGTCGTCTCTGGGCTTTGACATTCACTCCCGTCACTTCTTGACTTCTGAGTTCTGTCACAGAGGGGCAACTGTAGACACCCCATTTTTGACCGCCCTTAAGACTTGGGCACTGTTGATGGTTTACTTGGTGGAGAAAGGTGTGTAGGGCAAATGTTCAGTTTCTTCGGCAAGGAGAGAGTCAAATCTCAACTTCATACCCCTTTTGGACCAAAACAATCTTGATCAAAAGATTTTAGACCTTGAAACCCTCTCTTTCAAAATGTTTCGAAAATAAAGTTCCTACGATGTTCCGACGCTCGCATTTCATTAAATGTTGCGCTTTTCGATAAACCGAGCAAGGACGAAGTGGAAATGAATGAAAGAGAGTTGAAATCTTTGAAAAATCTTTCAAAACACCTTGTTTAGGGGTTTGGAGTTGAGGAAAATTAGAGAAGAGGGAAGAAACCAAGTTGAAGAAGAAGGTGGGTATGAATCGCTAAGAGAGAGAGCCAAGCGGTCCTCGCTAAATCACGCCTATCTGTCTATACACTTGGATTTTAGCTATAAGGCCACCACCATTGGAAAACTTACTTCTGGGGCTTCATTTTTCACTCAAGAATCTCCTAAAACCAAGTCCAAACGGGGGAGATATGGTTGGTTGAAGTAGGGGATCAATCTGGTTGGACCGAAACTGCGCGGCTTCACCAAAACAGGCATAACTTTTTGCAGAGTTGGAATTTTAATGCAAGGCTGGCACCATTGGAAAGCTAACTTCTGGGGCTTCAATTTGGACACTTGGAAGCCACTTTTTGGCCTTGGCAGCCACATGCCAACCACTTTTCTTTCCAGGAGACCACTTTTTGTCCGGAAAAATCAGAAAAAGTAGCAGGCTGACCAGAAAAAGTGGTCGGCCGACCACTTTTTCTGGTCGGCGGCCTTCCTGCAGATTTTGCAAAGTCTGTGGATGCCAGTTGTGCCAGTTGGAGGGCACAAACTGTATCCTCCATACACGTGTATGGAGGGATTTAAACAAGCTCTTAGCTTGTCCAAAAAGCTTGAGAGTTGTTTCTCTATAAGAGGGGAGGCCTCTCTCCCTTCTTGAGGTTCAGATTTTTGGGCTTAATCCATACATATCATCTATATCTATAATCCTCCATTTCCCTCTTGTTTTGTGCCTTAAAGTGACCCTTCTTCACACTTTTGTGCACACAACCTCCTAGCTAAACAATCTTACCTTGTTACTGAGTTGTTGGAGGGTTTTGTGAGAGTTCAAAAGTTGGTTTTGGCTCAGGAAATCTGCTGGTTTTGCAGTGCTTCAAGGGTAACCCTCTTTTCCTCCTTCTAAGCTCTATTTTGATCACTCTCTTAGCCATATTTGCATGCTTCTATTGGCTTAACATTAAACTAAAAAAGGCTTTGTTTTTCAGTCCTTGGCATGTTTGTTTGAGGCCTTGTTGGCATTGGGGGTAGTCTACCCCCTCTTGTGCCTTGTTTGGCCTTGTTTTGTGCCATGCCTTGAGGCCTTTGAATTAGTCTTTGCTTGGCCTTTTAGCCACTGAAATCCAATGGATTTTCAGTGGTTGGCATGTGGTTTTGAGGCCCTAAATCAGAGAGGGGTGACCCTCTCTCTTTTGGTCTTGTTTGCTTGCATTTTTAGCCTATCAAAGGAGCATATGTTTTCATACTTTCAAGGCTCGGTTCAGGCACTTTTTGGTGACTTTTAGGGCCTTCCTAGACTCTGTCTATGGCTGGTTTGGTCACCTTGGGTTTGCCTCTTGCATGTGTAGAGTAATCCCTTTTGTGGCTTATCAAAGTAGCATGTCATTCTTGCATGTATTGGTCATATTTCAGTGGGTTTTTGGTCATCATTTGGCATGCCATGACTCTATTTTTGGCTGGCTTGGTAGCCTCTCGCATGCTTCATATGCTTGTAGTGTAAATCATGTTTATTACCTTAGAATGCATGATGTTTTGGCCCTCTATTCTAGCATATTTTGGCCATGCTCCAACCTAGTTTTGTATATATTTTGGGCTGCCTTAGCTCTGTTTTGAGGCCTCTGGCTCGAAAGATGCTTGCCATGCATGCTTGTAGTGTAATAGCCTTGATTAGCTTCGAGTTTTGAAGTCCCTTGCATGCTTAACTTGAGGTATTTTCATGTTTTGGCATTATTGAGCATGATATTTCAGAGCATATAGGGTTGTCATACTTCCATGTTTTCCACTCTTCAAGTGCCCTTGAGAGTTGTGCTTTTATACCCTATTTTGTGAGCCATTGCATGAGCTTCATTTTTGTGCCTTTCAAGCCATCGTCCCAACTCATTTTGCTACTGTTTTGGGCCTGCATAGGGTCTGTTTGGAGTTGGTTTGGCCATTTGAGCATTGCCTTGCATGCCTATAGTGTAATACACTTCACTAGTTTCGATGCTTGAGCCATTCAACATGCATTACATGAGTTGTTTGCATAATTCGAAGTCATTTTGTATGCCATTTCAGAGCTGAAACATGTGTCATTGCACTCCATATTTCATCCTTTCAATGCGTTTGGAAAGTTGTGTTTTGTGCCTTAGACTTGGGGCCGTTGCATTGTGCATGATCGTATGTGTTTTGATGCCTTATTTCCATCATCTATTGGCCACTGATTTGGGAGTGGCTGAGATCCATCCATTTTGGTTTAAGTCCATTTTGCATTGAGTATGCCATTGTAGTTCATAGCATTGAGTATGCCATGTTGTCGCAGGATTGATCATTGCATTGTGCATGCCTTGTTCATCTCATTGTGTATGTTAGTTTCTACGTGCATTGTGCATGCTAAGTGTCATGTGCATTGAGTATGCCATTGTTAGTTCATAGCATTGTGTGTGCTAGTTGCATGTTTGCATGTTTGCATGTTATCCCTTGCATGTTTGCATGACTTAGTGGCATTGCATTAAGATTGCATGCTAGAGTTACATTGGTGCATGCTTGCTTTGCATTTGTGTTTGGAATAGGTGTTAGTCCAAACACGAAAAACGAGAGACGTTTCATACTTGAAGTAGTGAAACGTGCCTCGATTCCCGGTCGCCGACACTCTTGACTACCCATGACGGAGTTGTTGGCTTTAGGTGCTTGTATGTGCATTCATTTCACATTGTGTTGTGCAATTCAACTCCCCGGCCATCATGCATCGAGATGCGTGATTGGTGGCCCGAGGGTCAAGGACTACACTCCCTTGAGCTTATGCAATGATGGGGAGAGTGGTCGTGCACACATGTGTTGCGAATACTTTGCCATCTCTCTCTCTTGTCTTCTGTTGCAGAAAACCAGAAACCAGGGGCAGAAATTGGTCGGCCGACCAGATTTAGTGGCTGGCCGACCACTTTTTCTGGTTTTCACCACAAAAGTGGTCGGCAGGCGGTCTCCAAGGCCAATAGCTAGTCGGCAGCCTTCCCACAGATTCCCAGGGTGGAGTTTCAGCCTTCTGGAGCTTTGTGCAGTGTTCTGAGGTCAATTGCAAACAGAGGCAAGTCGAGGCGTCGCAAGGGATTTCCGAACAAGGCAATTCAAGCATGCACGCATCCTTTGTCATTCAAAGCAGAGCTGGGGGCAATCCACATTCATTTAGTTTGCGTGCTCATTTAGATTGCTTACTTAGTTAATGTTGTGTAATAAGTAGTTGTAACTTGTTATTCCTTTCGTCGTGTAATAACTAGTTTAATTAGATTGGCTTAGAGTAGCTAGCTGGGTCTGTATTATTTATTCGGACCCTCCGTCGAAAGGGCAAATTTTGTAATAAGTGTGCGTGTGTGTGATGCATGTCTTCCAACCCCCATTTCTTTCTCCATTTTATTTACTAGCTTACAATGGTTAGTTTTAGGACATGTTTCAATTAGCATCCTTATGCTCGCATGTTTGCATCCATTCATCTGTCTTGCATGCACCGGGCTCGGCGCATCATACTAACTGCATCGTATTTCAATTCCAGGTTGAATGCGTGTTATCTGTAGCATCTCATATGACATTTTAGAATAGCCAAGCCTATCTTAGTTGCATTTTGTATGTGTTGCATTAGGCATTCTTGATATAGCTAGGATCATGCATTGATTTCTAACATAGCTTTTGTTTTGGCTTGGAGTACTCGGTAAGTGTTTATACTTTAGCATCCTTGCATGAGTGTGAGTGTTGCCATGATAGCATGCTTGCCATGAGGCTATTTGCTTATGTGATATAACTGCCTGATTGCCTGTGGGTGAAGGTTGGATTACTTGAATTGGAACAATTCATTGATTGCGAGTTTTAAGCCCACTTGAGAATGGCAAATCACCATATTTTCTAAGCTCACTTGAGGGTGGCGAAATCCGCATTTTAGCCTACTTGCGAGTAGCAAACCGCTTTCAAAAACAAACATGAGATGTTTTGTTCCAACTTAGGCGATCTAGTCTATACTTGTTTGCCGTGCGCATAACATAGTAATTCTAGGCTAAAAACCGGAATAAGAGCGCATGTGTTTTCAAAAACAACATATCATGTTAGTCAAGGCAGATCTTTGATCGGGCGAGCGGGGGTGCTCATTACATGACCTTCCCCTCTCGTACCCAAGTTCCCGAGCCGAGGCAACTTTGGTGATGATGGACACATGGCCTTAGGCACGAGTCAGGGTTTCCTAAATTCCCCAAAATAAAACATTTAGGTGGCGACTCTGTATCTGGCAAAGCAGTCCATGTTTGACACTTCTTTCTAAAAATCAGTTTTTCAAAATGATTTGCTGGATTTGGACTCTTTGGTGGTTTATCGGTCTTGCATTGCACTTTGCGAGATTAGATTCAGAACCGTGACATTTGAGTCCGAACTGTAGTGAGCCCAATGAACAAAACGAGATTTTCGCGGGACGTTCGGGCGCGTCTACAATACGCCGCAACTCAAACGACGATGAAGCCTTCAACAAAGTTGCCAATGCAAAGACCTTTACTTTCACCGACATGCCAAATGTTGCGGGTGTTGGTGATGATGATGATGGTGAACCAGAGGGCGATGATGACGTACATATGAACGAAGTTAGGAAATCAATTCGGAATGAGTTGGTGCGACATTGGTGTGAACTTGGGCTGTAATCCTGTTCGGGCTTTACCAATTGACAGGAAATGATATGAATGTGTCAAAATGTTCAACTTGTTATTAGAACCGTCTGGTTGTCTTGGTAAAGCAAAGGTTGTCAACTGTGTTTAGCAAACGTAAATATGGAAAAAAAATAAATAAATAACGGGAAGAGCGCAATTTGTTTGCAAAAAATTGATAAATTTAATGTTACATTGAATAATTTAATTATTTTTAATGTGATGTGTAGTGCAACATTGAATAATTTAATATTTTTAATAATTTAATAATTTCAATTGCATAACATTTAAAAAGTGTAATATTACATTTCCAAAAAATAGTTCAAACAAAAACATGGGTCAAAATGTAAATTTCATAAGTTAGGTAAAGGTATTTTGGTCATTTTAATGTGATGTGACAACATAAACAAATATTAAACAAAAAAATCAAAAGTTAGCTTTTTACCAACTTTCCAAATCAATTTCCAAAAAAACCAAAAAGCTTAGTAAAAAACCAAAAGTCAGTTTTTTATCAATTTCTCAAAACACCCCTATATTTGGGGTGTTTTGAGAAGATGGTTAAAATCTAATTTTTTTGGCTTTTTAAAACTTTTTTTGAAAAAACGTATAAAAACATATGAGAGATGATGTAATCCAAAATGGATTAAAAACGGGATATGGCTTTTAACCCACTTCCCGAAAGAGGCCTTTATTTTTGTTTTTGTTTTTAGTGTCCGTGTTCTTTTTAAGTATCCCCTAAAAGCTCTTCAACTTTTGTTGCCCCTTTGTAAAATTCTATATTAAGTCTTGTTTGGCAACTCACTAATTAGTTTAAAATTTAAAAAGTCATTAAAAAAATTAAAAAGTCAACAACCTATACCAAAAAATTAAAAATTTCATTTTCTCTTTATTTTTTGCACATTTTTTCATAAAAAACTAAAAACTCATTCTAAATATATTAATTTTTTTTATCTAATATTTTAATTAAAAAAACTAAAAAGTTACTAAAATAGTCCATTTCCAAATGAGACTTTAGTGTTGATTTCTTGTTTTGAGTTTCGAAACTTGATAACGTTATACTTATTATCTTTTTAAAGCATTATGTTTATTAGTAAATAAAATGTCATATAAAAAGATTATTTCTCAAAATCAGATCGTTTTTTGTTTGGTAACGTTTACGTTTTCAGTTTATATTTACAAAAATTTTATAAACTGGTTTTTGTTTATTTTTTGTTTATTTTTAGAAAAACATAAATTAAAAACGCGTTTGGTAATTAATAAAATGTTTAAAAAAATTTTAAAATACAAAAAAGTGTGAGAAATGGCAAGTGGCGGTGGTGGAAAGTGGTGACGGTGGGTGGTGGGTAGCAGGTGGTGGTGGGTGGGTGGGTGGGTGACGGTGGCGGGTGGTGGGTGGTAACGAGTGGGTGGTGGTGGTGGTGGTGGTGGTGGCGGGTGGTGGCGGGTGGGTGGGCGACAGTGGCGGGTGGTGGGTGGTAGCGAGTGGGTGGTGGTGGTGGCGGCGGTGGGTGATGGGTAGTGGATGACGGATGGCGGGCGATGGTGGGTGGTGGTAGCGGGTGGTGATGGTAGGTGGTGGGTGGCGGATGACGGATGGTGGTTGGTGGTGGGTGGTGGTGGCGGATAGGTGGCAAGTGGTAATGGTGGGTGGGTGGGTGACGGTGGCGAGTGGTGGGTGGTAGCGAGTGGTGGGTGGTAGCGAGTGGGTGGTGGTGGTGGTGGCAGGTGAGTGGCGGATGGCGGGTGGTGGTGGGTAGTGGCAAGTAGGTGGCGGGTGGTGGTGGTTGTGGTGGGTTGGTAGGTGACGGTGGCGGGTGGTGGGTGGTAGCGAGTGGGTGGTAGTGGTGGTGGTGGGTGGTGGGTAGTGGTGGCAAGTGGGTGGCGGGTGGGTGGTGAGTGATGGTGGTGGTGGTGGTGGTGGCGGGTGGGTGGCAGGTGGCTGATGGTGGCGGGTGGTAGATGGTGGTGGCAGGTGGATGGTGTGGTGGTGGCTAGTAGGTGGCGGGTGGTGGTGGCGGCGGTGGATGGTAGTGGCAGGTGGATGGCAGGTGGTGGGTGGTGGTGGCGGAAGACGGTGGTGGAAAATGGCGGCGGGTGGTGGCTAATGTTGGGTGGTAAAAAAAAAAACTCAAAACTCAAAACGGAAACACATTTTTTGAGTTTACATTTTTTAGCCAAATTTATAAACTGAGACCACTGATTTATAAATTAAAAATTTACCAAACAAGTTTTTATTTAAGTTTTTTAAATTTTTGTAAATATAAATAAAAAACTAAAAATGTAAGTGTTACCAAACGATACCTAAGAGTTTACAGTTTGTAAATGTTGTTTCAAGTTTTAAAAACAACAATGCTGTAATTATTATATTTTTCATGATACATTTAATAATATCATGTGACATATCTATAACAGTTATATATTAATGCACCTTATGTCAAACTCATTATATCAATGGTTATTGATGTGTCACGTGTGAGATGATAAACTAAATGAGACATAAATTTATAAAATATAAAAGTTAAGGATTTGGGATATTGATTGTCAATAATTCAATTGACAAATAAAATTAACTATTTTTTTTCTAGGTATTTATTTAAGAGTCTTATTAATGATGGCTTCTTCTTAAGTGTGCAACCCACAAAAGGTGTAAGTGGGTTGCACACCATGTGCCACTCACACAAAAGGTGTAAGTGTAAGGTGTAAGTGTAAGTGGAAGGTATAAATGAAATGTATAAGTTGCACACCATGTGCCACTTACACAAAAGGTGTAAGTGTAAGGTGTAAGTGTAAGTGGAAGGTATAAATGAAATGTATAAGTTGCACACCATGTGCCACTTACACAAAAGGTGTAAGTGCAAGGTAAAAAAGGTGTAAGTGTAAGGTGTAAGTGAACACAAAAAGGTGTAAGGTGTAAGTTGCACACTATAGCATTACCCATTAATGATAGTCCTAAAAGCTGTGAATAAAAACCATTAAATGTCTAACGTTTTGTAATCTTAACCTCCGTTTGGGAAGTGGATTGGCTTTTTGGCTTTTTAATTTTTTTGATTATTTTAATTTAAGGTTAAAAAGCCTGGTTTGGAAAGAATTTTTTGACTTTTTTTATTTTGACTTTTTGGTGAGGTGTCTTCCTGTTCATTTACCAAAGTGCCCTTGTCGTTGTTGTTGTTGTTTTTTTTTTTTTTTTTTCTTATTTTCAGTTTGGATTTGGCTTTTTTGCTAACTTTTTTTTTTTTTTTTTTTTGATTTTGGGTTTGGATTTGCCGTATTTTGCTTTATTTTTTTAAAAATTTATGTTTTTGTCATTTTTATTTTTTTATACATTAATTAGTTCTGGTTTTTTAATTTACGTTTTTTGCCTTATTTATTTTTATTGGTATACAATAACATTTTTTTTATTTATGTGTTTCATTTATTTGTAAATTACATGGCGAATGGTAATTTATGTTTTTATGTTTTTTTTATATATATTTTTGATGTGTTTTATTTCAAAAATGAGTTTTCATGTGTTTTATTTATTTATAAATTACGTGGCAAATGGTAATTTCTATTTTTTTTCTTTTTGGATGAGGCTTTTTTTTGTCGTTCTTTTTTTTTTGAATTTACGTTTTTGTAATTTTTTAAATATTTTTGAATGAGGCGTATTTTTTTTAAATAATTTATGTATTTTAAGTTTTTTTTTTTTTTTTTTGCAAATGGTTTTTTCATGTGTTTTTTATTTTATTGTTATTTTAATTTTTTTTTCATTTTTTGTGAAATGATAAAAAGTGAGGTTTTATTTTATTGTCCTACCTATTTTAAATAATTTAATTTAAATTTAATTTTCAATATTTAATTTAATTTTTATTTTATTTTTATTTTAAATATTTAAATAATGTAAATAATCTAACAAATTTAATAAGCAAAAAATTAAAATAAATATTCAAAAAAATTTAATCGTAAAAATTTTAATAATTTAATTATTCAAAAAATTATTTTAACAAAAAAATTTAAATATTTAAAAATTTTAAATAATTTAAAATGTTAATATTTTAAATTTAAAAACAACTCTACACTCAAATCGTAACCAAACACATAAAATAAAACTCAATTAGTAAATTATTTTTAAAACTCATAACCAAACACATAACTCAAAACTCATACTACTTTAACAACTTTATACTCAAATCATAATCAAATACATAATAAAAAAATTAAAATATTTAAAAATATTTTTATAAATAGAGTTTGAATTTATTTTTATAAAATATTTTAACAAAAAGCAAAAAAATGTTTTTAATTTTTTTTTTTTTTCAACATCCTGTGTATTTTTCTGGGAATAGGTGTTTTTTGGGAAGTGATGTGAAGCTTTTGTCTGGGAAACGCTGAGATGATACCCCTCTCTCATGTGGGGGTAATTTTGTAAATTTACCTTCACAATGGTTGGTGCCAAGTGATTGCTTCCGTTTTTGTCCCCATGTGGCTAAAATCAACTTTTTTGTCCTTACATGGCTAATTTAGCCCCAAAAGCCCTTCCCAAAAATCTCAAAATATTTCACACATTGCTGTGCATTTTTTACACTTTTTTTTTTTTTTTTTAATACTAACAAAAATCTTAGAGTCGTTTTTAACATTTTTTATTTAATTATTACCAGTAAATCATCAAAATTTATGAGGATTCGATACATATCTTGAATTGGTGATGCTACATATATTAATTAATGTACTAGTATATTATGATATTATTATTGACCACATTTATTATACAAGTTATAAATATCTAAAACCATATAAATGATACTACATCATCTGTTAGTACACTAGTGTATACATTAATTGATATATACAACATTATTTATCTTGAATTATTGGACTTAACAGCCTGTGTTTAATGTGGCATGTGCATGAGTGCAGGTATCTATATATCTCCTAAGCTGAGAAATTAAAGGAATCGCATTTATGGATATATCTTTGGAAAAATGGATATATATCTTGAATTATTGGAGTTAACAGCCTGTGTTTAATGTGGCATGTGCATGTTTTAATCAACAAAAATGTTAGAGGCCTCAAAAATTTTATCAAAAGTTTTATCAAATGTCTTACATGGGTGGAACTCACATTGTGTGAAATGTGAAAAGATGATGGAGAATAAAGTGGAAAACATAGAGTATGAAGTAGAGGTTGAAGGAAGTTATGGAAGATCATGGAGTATGAAATAGAGGAGGTAGAAGAGTGGGTAGTTTTAGGTAGTTTTTTCCTACAAATGTTTGCCTATAAATAGCCATTCATTGCTACATTATAAAATATTCAGAACTCAAATCAAAGACAATTGATTTCTATTTTTTCTTGTCATTTATATTTCTTACACTTTATTTTCAACACTTCATTTTCGAAGCATAGGAGTAGAGGCAATTTTATGCACTTCATTTTCAAAGCATAGAAGTAGAGGTAATTAATTGTTACTTAATTGTTACTTTGATTGTTCACTCAATCACATCGATTGTTCATTCAATCATCTTTTTTCGTCTCCCTCATTCTTCTTTTAATTTTTCTTTTCTCTACATTTAGCAATTTTGAGGCAAAATAACCGTCAACACAATCGCTTCATAATTGGTTTGAATTTAATCTGTAAGGATTTTTCAATCCTTACTGGCACGCTTGCACTTATGATATTTTTCTTTGTAGGAAAAATAAGCCAACAATTTTTGGCATGCCTAGTGGGACGTCAAGTATAAGAAATTAAAAATGAATTGGATTTGTCCATTCCAAATAGCCTAGATGAAATCTTTTGGCGTAAAAAAAAAATTTTGGATCTTCAAGAAGAGATTCATTTTCTTGATGAAATAAACTTTCATCCATTACAATATTATTTCGTAAAAGAAAAAAGACACCATTTAATTGGAGAAACTCATCAACTCGATATGGAAATTCGCCAATGGAATGATGAGTTGTCAACTCTCACTACCAAGTCTTTAACTGAGGCTTTAATGGCCGGAATTGGTGAATTTTTTCAAAAATTTTCCATGATTGAAGATAGCAAAAGTAAAGAGTTGATTTCATCAATGGCTTAAGGGGTCAAAAATTTCATTTTTAAAGAGCCAGTTCATGGAAATAACATGGCTAAAAAGCATGTTGTTAAGCCAAGCATGGTAAAAAATAATGTTCCATATAAGACTCGGGAGGTTGAAAAACTCATTCTTCGAGAGTCAAACTATGGATATAAAATGTCTATGAAGGATTTTCATATGTCGTTAATGGCTAAAAATGAAACAGCCCATTAAGTCAAAAAATGATGAAACTCACACGAAGGATTTTCATAATCCATTAATGGATAAAATAGAAAAACAACCCCATTTGTCAATGAATGATGAAAGTTATTTGGCCAAAGAACATGTTCTCAAGCCTAACATGGCTAAAAATGATGAATAATTTAATGTTCATGAATCTGATTTTTTGAAATTATTTAGAATGTCAAGTTGTTTGAATTTTTAAGGCCATCCTGTATTATGGTTCTTAGTGTTTAAAATTCTTTTTGGAATTGTGGTTCACATCAAAATTTAATTTTGATGAAATGACTAATAAAACAATCATTTTTAAGCATTGTTTTGATGAGTTTGATGCATTAAATAACAACTTAGCCATTTGAAATGTTGAGCTTGGCTAGGAATTTTTGCCTATGCATTTAAATCAGTGGTTGAGAATGACTTATCTTTTCAAATTGATGGCCAATTTTATTTATTTATTTATTTATTATTATTATTATTTTTTTTTTTAAGGCACTAAAGGCACGAAATAATAACAATGTGTGCTTTGGTTGTGGTCACACAATGGCTCTTGCATTCAACCAACAAAATTGTGAATATTTGATGCTATTATATCATTCAAAGCACTTTGTTGATATTATTCAAAGCACTTTGTTGCTTGGAATAGTCATATGCTTGGTTCAGCCCTTCAAAAATTCAAGTAAATATCATTTTTAATGGCCGCGAGGGTAATGTTGGCACCATAAATATGCAATTTTATTATTTATTATTTATATAATTGTAGGACATGTGGCACCTCCTACTCATTTGAAGGTTATGAGAAGTTATGAAATGTAGAAAGGTGATGGAGAACAAAGTAGAGAACATAGAGCATGAAGTGGAGGTTGAAGGAAGTTATGGAAGATCATGGAGTATGAAATGGAGAAGATGGAAAAGTGGGTAGTTTTAGGTAGTTTTTTTCTACAAATGTTTGCCTATAAATAGCCATTCATTGCTATATTGTAAATGATCCAGAACTCAAAAAAAAAAAAAATTGATTTCTATTTTTTTTTGTCATTTATATTTTTTGCACTTTATTTTCTACACTTCCTTTTCGAAGCATAGGAGTAGAGATAATTTTATGCACTTCCTTTTCAAAGCATAGGAGTAGAGGTAATTAATTGCTATTTTGATTGTTCACTTAATCATCCCGATTGTTCATTCAATCATCTTTTTTCGTCTCCCTCACTCTTCTTTTAATTTTTTTTTTCTACATTTGGCAATTTTGAAGTCCTCTTCATTGAGGCAAAAGAACCGTCAACACAATCGCTTGATAATTGGCTTGAATTTAATCTGTAAGGATTTTTCAATCATTATTAACATACTCGCATTTATGGTATTTTTCTTCGTAAGAAAAATAAGCCAACAGGTTGACATAGGTTTTTTTGGCTGATTTAGTCATAAAAAAGTAAAATAGACAAAAAAGGTAAAATAACCAAAAAAAAGTCAAGAAGATAAAATGTTACATCTGAACCATAATAATTTTATTTTTTTCTCTCATAAAAGTAAAAACAAAATCAAAAAGCTCATCTCAAACGAGACTTTTTAATCCCAGACTAAAATAATCGAAAAGTCAACCCACATCCCAAATAAAAGCTCAATAAAATTTTAGTACTTTGAAAGGGTATTTGGCATCTTCTAAAAAAGATAATTTTTTTGATTAAAAATTTTAAGAAAATTATTATTAATTAAAAAATTAAATGTCTAATCAATTTTTTATTTGCAAAAAATAATTTATTAATAATTTCTCTAATATTTTTTGACTAGTGTAATCAAATTTAGGGCCATTTTAGGAACAAATTTATAAGTCAACTTATTAGTTTATTAGTTTATTTGAATTATATCACTTCTTTATTTTTTATATATTTTTTTCTTAATAAGTCAAAAAATCAATTTATAACCTGAGTTATAGGGATATATAAAATAAATTATTATACAAATTTTAGACAAAATGATGTCACTTAAGCCATACCACACTATAAGAAATCAGCTTTTTAAGGACAAATTTATTCCATTCCTAAAAATATAATATTTGTTGGGAAAAATTTTAGCCAACCAATTTTCTCCGTCGCAAAATTTTTCCCAAATGGCCCGTCCAGAAAAGTCAAAAAATGAGTTTTAGAGACAAAATTTTGCATTTGTCACTATAAATAGACTTTTAGAGACAAAAATATGTGGTTGCAAAAAGTTTTGATTTTGAGACAACCAAAATTTGTCTCTAAAAGTCTAATTATAGTCCAACAGAAGGAGTATTTATAGAGACACAAATTAATTTTTGAGACAACAAAAATTGGTCTCTAAAAATTTAGTTTTTGGAACAAATGAAAGTGGTCTCTAAAAGTTTTAGTTTTTGGAACAAATGAAACTGGTGTGTAAAGGTTATAATTTTTTGGGTAAATTACACTGGCACCCCCTGAAGTTTATGTTTATTACAGTTCCCCCTCACCTTTTGAAAATTACATCTCCCCCTGAGGTTTAAAGTTTTATTATAGATTCCTCCTTTCAGCAATTTAATTTTTTAAATACCAATTTTGCCCTCATTGGGTAAATTACATTGACACCCCTCACATTTTAGAAATTACAATCCCCTCCCTAAGGTTTAAAGTAGCATTACCAATTGTCCCATTGGTTAGTATTAGTTGGAAAAAAAATTATTTAAAAAAAAAAATTAATTGAAAAAAAAATTTGTTAGTAAAGTTTTTAAATTTCTGTTTAAAAACCAACGTAAGCTCATTTTTTGAATTTACATTTTTTCTTCAAATTTGCAAATTGAGACAACCATTTATAAACCAAAAAAATTATCAAACAAATTTTTATGACAGTTTTTAAAATTTTTGTAAGTATAAATTGAAAACTGAAAACGAAATGGTTACCAAACAAGCTTGATGGTAAAAATGTCGTAAAATTAACAAATAATTAAATAAGTTACCACTGTAAGAAATGACTTATCAAAAGATTCTTAGGCTATGTATGGTTTGATTTTTAGATTTTTTTTAAAAAAATTAAAAATTAACTTGGTTAAGAAATAAAAAATAAAAAATAATTATCATTTTTATATAATTTTTATCTTTTGAGTGGTTAGAAATAATTTTTTGAAAATTTAATTGAAACATCCATACGTATGTATATAACTTGCCCAAAAGTTAAAATGATAATTATTTTTTACCCTTAAATGATAATTATTATTTTTTATTTCTTAATGAAATTAATTTTTAATTTTTTAAAAAAAATTCTAAAAATCAAACCATACATAGCCTAAGAATGTTTTAATAAGTCATTTCTAACATTGGTAACTTATTTAATTATTTGTTAATTTTACGACATTTTTACCATTAAGCCTGTTTGGTAACCATTTCGTTTTCAGTTTTCAATTCATATTTACAAAAATTTTAAAAACAATCATAAATATTTGTTTGATAATTTTTTTGGCTTATAAATGGTTGTCTCAGTTGTAAATTTGAAGAAAAAACGTAAATTCAAAAAATGAGCTTACGTTGGTTTTTAAACAGAAATTTAAAAACTTTACTAACAAAAAAAAATTTCAATAAACTTTTTTTTCAATGAAATTTTTTCCCAATTAATTTTTTTTTCAATGAATTTTTTTTCTAACTAATACTAACCAAGAGGGCAATTGGTAATCCTACTTTAAACCTTAGGGAGGGAATTGCAATTTCTAAAATATGAGGGGTGTCAATGTAATTTACCCAATGAGGGCAAGATTGGTATTTAAAAAAATTAAATTTCTGAAGGGGGAATCTGTAATGAAACTTTAAACCTCAGGGGGGGATATAATTTCCAAAAGGTGAGAGGGGAACTGTAATAAACATAAATCTCAGGAGATGTCAATGTAATTTACCTTAATTTTTTTGTGACAACTAAAATTGGTCTCTAAAAATTTGATTTTTTTTTTTTTTTTTTTTTTGGTAACAAGTATTCTAAAAATACTAGTATGAACATCAACTTATATTCCTTTCTTGATTTCTCAACAACCAAACAGAAAATATCAAACATATCACCAGACCATCTGTTCATCTCTAAATTAAAATTCAATTACACAAAAAAAAAAAAAAAAATGCTCATCACATTTAAAAAGGCTTAATCAAAAGATATTTCAATAACAAACAAATACCATGCTCTGATTCATTAGTATGTAATATCTTGATTGTATATCATAAACTGACAGATTTCAAAAGTATCATTTTCAATTTATAAGGCTAGTGCCATAAGTATTGTTTGTAGCATTCAACTATTCAATGAACAGATTGTAATTGGAGTTATATTTACCTACATAACAAAACAACTCAACTCATCGCATCTTCTTCTCAATGGCTTCGCTAAAATGGCATTCAAAATCTAGCAGAGAGCTCCCAAGCTTCAAATCGACGCAAGCTTGTAAGACCTGCATAGAATAGGCCAAACTCTCAAATAGATTACCAATTATAAATTATCCAATGATAGATTAATTTAATATATTGCAATTTAATGTGCCAATAGTAGTATCTTCAACAATCTCACATAAATCTTCACTATCAATATTCAAGAGTTAAAAAAGATTAAACTAAATCAACTTGCTACAAAAATTTGAAAATAATTACTCCAAGATAGACACAGTTTACTTTGATGTCGTGAAAACAAAATGAAGAATGTTTACCTTGCATGGTTCATAGTTGAGCTCAACATTGTTTAACTGACATGCTTATACAGGGAATTATAGCTAATAACATCGGATGATTGATGCATGATAAAAATATTTGCAATCTTTTCTATCTCATGTGAGGAATCCATGGGACGGTTAAAAGCAAAGTCTAGGATCATAAACGAAATGCTACGAAAACCCTTTAGGCTGTGTTTGGTTGTGATTTCAAAATGTGATTCATCGTGGTAGTTGGAGTATGGTGTTTGGATGGAACTGTGGAATTAATTTTCCACAACTCTGCAGAACGCTCTGTCTATTTTGTCAAAACCGAGCGCGTGTTTCAATTTTTTTTTCAAACGGGACGTTCGGCCGGTCGTCGGCCGGTTGACCGAAATAGTGATTTTTTTTTTTTTTTACAATTTTTTTTTTTTGGCAATTGATATATAATCGAAAAAAATATTTTCTGAAATTTTTAAAATTTTTTTGTGCTTTAAAATAATTTTGAGCTGTATGAGTTTGTAAATTTTGTATCAAATTTCCAATGTCACATCAACAATTCCCCACTCAAATCAAAACTCTTTTCAAAACTATTTTCAAATTCTTTACCAAATAAATTTTCTACACTCAAATCATAATTCTACATCACACAAACTCAAAATACAACTCATACTCTCAAATCACATTTACAAAACTCTTCCAAACGCTACCTTAATCTTTCATTAATTCTTAATACCAATATATAGAATTTTTTTTCTTTGCGCCCGGGGGGGGGGGGACTCAATCTGCCACATCATGACCACAATATTAGCAAGACAATAAGACAAAGTAAAGGGAATATAACCAGACAATTCACTTGTGTACTAAGCTAAACCACATTAAAAACTTCATTTTCCATTTCTGAACACATCCCTTCTATATCTATTATCTACTCCAAGTTCCTGTACTCATTCCATATGCAACCATCATAATTCACACCCATTAACATCATTACATTCATTGGCTACTGGCTACAGAAAAGGTGAAGGCAGATTTCAATTCCAGAACATCAGTAAATTAAACCAATATTATAACAAGCAAGTTCATTGCTATTAATGATATATCTCATGAATCGATCGTGGCACCAGCAACCAAAGAGAGGTGCATAACATACTCCATTTTGAAGTAGTGACCTCGCATATCAGCTACCTCCAATTGGAGTAAGAACTTAAACTACCTCCAAGTTAGATGTACTAAACTCCTAATTTCAGCATTCCCCTAATCTGAAGTTCAATTACAAATATTACTCCCAATGAAAACAATTCCCTGTAGAACAGTAAGTAAAAGAAATAACTCCTATGAAAAGTGTAATTATGCAAATATATATAGACAAAAAGGAGAATGTTTTTCTAAATCGCCTGCTACACTCCCGAGTAAGCTTCTATCCCCGTGATTCAGCAAACAGACCTAATGTATACAGGTCCACACAAAAAAGGCCTAGTGCACGAGACTCTTGTTGAAATGATATTGAGAAAAATATATAAAATTTTACCCCATTTCAAAAGTATGTTTTTGCTATCAGCTACCCCATACCAGTGAATGAAGATACAAACACCAAAACCTGAAATAATAAGCAGCACAGAGATATTAAAAGCACAGTGATGTATAACCTGTACTAGCATAAACTTGCAATCCAATCATATTAGGAGAAACAAACTATAGAAACCTATCAATATTTCATTTTATATATAAATAAAATTGTGTAAGTGGAACAGCTCAAGAGCAAAAGATGGAACCCAATCTTCACCTCTTCCTACAATCTGAACTATGTCAAAGTTGATTGCCAGAGAAAGAGTAAAAGTTGATCTAAAAACAGAACCATGTCACTTAGAACTAAAATAATTTGTTCTCTAAAATAATTAGGAAAAAAAAAATCCACAGATCAATATTACAATAATAGATCCTAATGTTCGGAAAACCAAATTCAAGTATAAATTGAAACCAAACAATATGAGTTCCAAGCAAACAAACTGAAGAAACACAATCTCTCGAATCAATGTTATGCCGAAACAAACAAAAAGGATTCTGAACTGTGAGAAGTGGAAAAACCATCAAAAAAAAAAAAGATTGTTCATCTAAATTTCACAACTGTAAATTTACAAGAAATGAACTAAAAATGAATGAATCGGACACATAAAAACATCATCAATTTCGTATAAATTTTAGCTCAAATGAATAATCGATTAATCGATCAAACCTGGGATTGAAATCGCTGAAATAGCTGTCGAGAGAGATCAGATTAGGGATCGAAATTGTCGCGGACAACATCAACAAACCACCGATCAGGAGTCTCTGAGAGCAGGGATTGAAATCAACAATGAAATTAGGGATGAGAGAGAGAGAGAGAGTGGTGTGGAGAGGAAATGAAATCCCGACTATAATTGTGCAAAGAGTGAAAATATAATAGAATAATGTATGAGTTAATTTTATTGGCAACCAACTAAAGTAGTATGTAAAAAGTCACTCTTTTGCAGCCAAACTGCTTTATCTTAAAAATGTAAAAATATGATTAAGCGGTTGTGTGAGTAAGGGTATTTTTTGTCTTTTTGAATTAAAAATATGGATATTTTGGTTAATTTTTTGACTTTTTATGAAAAAATATGTATTAAAAAATTGTATAAATTAGTGTGTAGGGAAAAATTAAGATTTGGAGTTGTGCAGCCGTAGTTTTTGACTTTTGGTGAATAGTGATAACTTTTTAACTTTTTGAGTAACTTTTTGGCTTTCTAACTTTTTTTCAACTTGCCAAACTTAGCCTAAGTATTTCTTTTTTTAAATTTCTTCATTTTGTCCTTAAAAGTATAATTTTTATATACAAATTATTTTTATTCCTAAAATTTTGTTTTTAAAACCTTAATTTCTTGTAATGTCATACCATGCTTACATGATGTCATAACATGCTTATATGATGTGTCTGTTTGGTGCAGCTTAAAAGCTGCTTATTTCAGCTTTCAGCTTAATTTAAGCTATTTTGATGTGTTTGGTTTAACTTATAACTTATACCTTATAGCTTTTTGGAAGTCAAAAATCAGCTTATTCTTTGAGTGAGGCAGGAGATGCTTAATTTATAAGTCAGAAATCAGCTTATGTTCATAGTTATAAGCTATAAGCTGTTTAGGCATAAACTATAAGCACTTTCCCACAGCTCTACCAAACAGGGCCGATGTCACTTAAGTCACAGGAATGATATAGAAAATAAATATATAAATGAGTGAGAGCACTAAATGAATGATATATAAATGAGTGAGAGCACTAATTAGTGCTACCACTAATGATCTGGCAGTAGGCCTCATCATGAATGATTTGATGTTTTGGCTTTGGTGTTGTATTTTTTTTCTTTTTTTATTGAGTGCCATGTTATTAGTGATCTTTTTAGAGTTTCAAAATTAGTGATCTCTATCATTGTTGAATAAATATATTAAAAAAAATGTGATTTTATTATATCTTGATTATCTACGTGAATCACTTTATTAAAAAGTTAATTTTTATGGTATAGCATGCGCTGAATTTCCTTGATTGAATTTGTATACTTACATTTGAATTGATGCTCATTAGAACTATATGTGATTGAATGAAGACAAGGCATCACTGAACACGAGACTAAATAATCAAATATTAAAATATTTATTTGAGTCTATATTATGATATTTGTTACATTTTGAAAAATCAAAAAATTTGATTGTACATCTCTGGACAAATACATGACTTGATATGATTACATCTTTGAAGTGCATTTTTCGTGATGACTTGTATTATAATTAGATATTTTTTTAAGCCACGACAGAAATGAAGAATATACATGAATTTATTTTTTAAATCTTATAGTGCAAGGTATATTTGAAAATGCTCAAAAATTGTATTTGGAGGATAAATAAATAATTGAGGGGGAGATATAATATTTTATGAGAAACGTAACTTTAGGGGGAGTATTTTTAAAATTATTTTTTTGACTATATACATAATCTTAGGGGGAGTTTTTTTAAAGATATATCCTAAAATTATTCTAAATTTTTATCTTACTCCTTATCTGCACAAATATTTTCATTATGTTAAAAAAAGAGATAAGTTATAACAATTATATATGAATTGTTTGTCAAATTTTTTTAAAAAGGGAGAAAATAAATGATTGCATTATTATTGTTAAATATTTCTTGTTGTATTTACTTCAAAAGAAAAATTGATTTTCCTCACCCATATTAAACTTTTATTTCAATGATGTTAAAGGGGGAGAAGAAATATGATTTATATATAAATTTATTAGACAAAGAACTTGTTAATGAATGAGAAAGTATAATGCAAATAAATGTCTGTATTATGATTGTTGAAATTTTTTTTGTTACATTTATTCGATGAAATTTTGTGTCAAATTAATACTTGTATTGCCATCATTAAAAAGAGGGAAACTGTTAATCATATGGTTTAATTTTGATGATGTCTAATATATTATGGGAAATGAGGTTGGAGAGAGTATCTTAGATTTTGCGTTGGCTTCTGACCTGGTGGTGGCCAATACTATGTATAAGAAGAGGGAGGAGCATTTGATCACCTTTAAGAGTGGGTCAGTTACGAGCCAAATAGATTACTTCTTAGTGAGAAAAGTGGACCGCCTAAAATGCAATGATTTAAGATGATTCCTAAAGAGAGCCTGGCCTCTCAATATAGGATTTAGTACGAGATTTATGTTTTAGAGGGCAACACTAAGCTAGGAAGGATGGTGGGCGTCGTGGGACGAAATAGTGAGACCTAAAAGGGGATAAACTAGAAATATTTAATAATAGAATGGATAAGGAAAGTACTTGGGACTTGGAAGAAGATGCTAACACTATGTGGGACTCGATGGCCAATTGTATGAGGAGAATCTCAAGGGAAGTGCTTGGAGAGTCGAAAGGGATGGGACCCAGCCCTAGGGAAACTTGGTGGTGGAGGGAAGAGGTTCAAGCGGTAGTTAAGGCAAAAAATAGTTCTTCAAAAAGTGGCAGAAGGATAGAACTGAGGAAAACCTTAAGAGCTATATATTAGCTAATAAGGAGGTCAAAAAAGTAGTGAGAGATGCTAAGTTGAAAGCTTATGATGACCTATACACTAGATTAGATAGTAAGGAGGGAGAGAAATGGGTATACAAACTTGTTAAGATATAGGAGAGGAAAACAAGAGATTTTAATCAAGTTAAGTGCATCAAGAGTGAGGATTTTAAGGTATTGGTGAAGGATGAAGAGATTAAGGAAAGTTGGAAAAATTATTTTGAGAAACTATTAAATGAGGAACATGGAGGTACGGCAATAGAGGAAGAAATAACTAGTAGTACGATAAACCAAGACTATAGGTTCTATTGCAGGATTATGAACTTTGAAGTGGAGATTGCACTTAAGAAGATGAAATCAAATAAGGCTTTAGGACCCAATGATATCCCTATTGAAGCTTGGAAGTGTTTAGGTAAAAAAGGGGTTGCTTGGTTGACTAGGTTGTTTAGCAAAATTTTGTTAACTAGGAACATGTCAAATGAGTGGAGGAAGAGTATTTTAGTGCCAATCTATAAGAATAAAGGAGATGTCCATGTAAAACCCAAGTTGTGTGTAGGGTTATTTTATTGGATAGATTAGTAATTAAATTAATTTATATGGGTCATTTATTAATATCAAGAATTAGTTATGAGATGGCATTATATTTCCTATTACTTAGATGGGTAATTTTGTAACTTTGAGAAATTAGGTTAATAAGCCCACCTATTGTGGCTTTAAGTCTTGGAAAACAAACCAAACAGAGGCTGTGAATTGCTCCATAGGCGGCTAGGGTTTGAGAAGGTAAAAGAAAAAAGAGAAGAGAGGTTCAAGTGAGGCTACAATAGGGATTGGAGGTAGCACGTTGGTGATTTTGGGACACCCATTGGTTAAGGTAAAATCTGTCTTTACTGTTAATTATTAAGTTTATGTTGAGGAATTTAACAATCAATGCATTAAGGGGATTTGGAAGATCTATAGGTACCTACTTAGGTTTTGAGAATTGGGTGCAATGTGTAAGTGTAACTTTGGGTCGGTAATAGAAATAATGGAGTTTTGTATCATGGGTAAGGGTGTGTTTGGCTTTAAAGTTGGGTTGAATGGTTTGATCTCTTAGATATTAAAGCAATATATTAATCTAATATAGTGGGACTTTTGTGGGTGTATGTAAGATGTAAAAAATATTAATTTATTTGAGGTTTTATTTATTAGGTTTGTGTGATTGAAGTGGTGGAGCTGGGTGTTTGGAATTGGTGTTGGAGTGTTATTTCTAAGCTTTTGAGGCAAGTAACCTTCTATCACTGTTGGTTCATTTTTATTCCCATTGAATCGATTAAAATTATAAATATTTATTTATAGCCTTCATGTTCTCTTAAAATAAAATATGGGTCAAGTATAAAACAACATTGAATATTATTATGAAAGTTATTTGAATATTTTGTGAAATTATTCTGAAAATTGTACTAAATGTTTATTATGAAAATATCGAATATTTTATTTTAAAGTTGTGTATTGTTTGAATATTTGAACATCACTCTAATCTGACTATGATTTGGACCCTAGCCAATGGGGGTTATTTATTGGCACAGAAATTAGTTTCTTTTGGGGCTTTACCACCGGCCTATGTGTGGTTCTGGGCCTTGTCATGGGTGACAGTAGTCACCAAGACTTGGGTTTTGTGAATTGCATCAATGAACCATTTGAATATCGAACCATCAATTTTGAACAACGAAATTTCATTGAATTACCTCATTGTCTTTTCAATTAAAATGTATTGCTACACTGTTTATTTTAAGCTACGAAACCATCTTACAAAATAATTGTTCATTTATTGAATGGTAGCAAAAAATATATTTATTGATTATCGACTATTTTTTTTTTGTATACTTGATCCAGCTAACAGTGATGGTTGGTTATTTACTAGGCTGTCTAGCTTACCCTTATTTTATTTTTTAGATTCTGAGGAGTAGAGCTGCGCGGGGTTTTTACTTGTAGGAGTGCCGAGAGTAGGACTATGATTTAAGTACTTGGATCATTATTATTATTTTTTTTATTAGTGGACTTGGTGGACAATTTCATATGATAAGAATTATCTATTTGTATGGTTTTTAGCATTATGATATTTAAGGATTTAATTTGAGTATTTTACATTGTTGGTTATGTATTGGACTCTTAGCCTTGCATGCTCACTTAAATGAGTGTGCGGCGTTGTCACAGTGCTTGGGGCGTGACAGTCCAGAATTGCAACAACTATAGAGGAATCAAGCTAATGTGCCATATAATGAAAGTGTGGGAGAGGGTGATGGAACGTTGATTACAAGATATAATAGAGGTGTCAGAGAATCAGTTTGGGTTTATGTCTGGCAGGTCTGCAATGGAAGCGATCTACCTTTTGAGAAGAGTAATAGAAAAGTATAGAGAAAAAAAAAGAAAAAGACATTCATATGGTGTTTATCGACCTTGAGAAAACATATGATAGAGTGTCCCGAGATATAATATGGTAGGTGTTAAAGAAGAAAGGAGTGACAAAATGTTACATTGATGTGATTAGAAACATGTATGAATGGGTGGTGACCACTATTAGATCGCCTGCTAGAGAGACAAATAAATTTCCTATCACTATAGAGTTACACCAAGTATCTACCTTAAGTCCTTATTTTTTGCTTTAGTTATGGATGAGTTGACGAGAAATATTCAGGATGACGTGCCATGGTGTATGCTTTTTACAGACAATATTGTGCTAGTGGATGAGACTAGAGAAGGAGTTAACACAAAGTTGAAGATTTGAAGAAAAACTCTTGAATCTAAAGGATTCCGGATAAGTAAAACTAAGACAGAGTACATGGAGTGTAAATTTAGCAATAGTAACAATGAAAGCAAAGGAGAAGTGAAGATTGAGAACCAAGAACTACCTAAGAGTGAACATTTTCGTTATTTAGGGTTGATTTCACAACAGTAGAAGAGATTGATGCGGATATGGCCCATAGGATTAAGGCGGGATGGTGTAAGTGGAGAAGTGTGTTTGGGGTATTGTGCGATAAACGAATACCCACTAGACTGAAAGGTAAGTTCTATAGAACGGCTATTAGACTATCGATGTTGTATGAGACGGAGTGTTGGGGAACTAAGAAACAACATGTAGATAAGATGAGTGTGGCTGAGATGAGGATGCTAAAGTGGATGTGTGGCAAGACTAGACAAGACAGAATTAGGAATGAGTGTATTCGGGAATGGGTAAGAGTAGCATCGATAGAAGATAAGTTGAGAGAGAATCGATTGAGATGGTTTGGTCACATTTAACGGAGACCAACAGAGGCAGTAGTGAAGAGATGCAATGCTGGAACGGTAGATGGGAGTGTTTGGGGACGGGATATGTCTAGATTAACGTTGGTTAGCGTTGTAAATAAAGATATGGATCTACTTAATTTAACTAACGAAATGGCCTTTGATAAGGCTGCGTGGAGAAAAAGGATTCATGTAGCCGACCCTATTTGATGGGACTTAAGGCTTGGTTTGTTTGGTTTGGTTTGGTTATATTCTTTGATACAAAATATTATATGTTAAAATATATATTATATGATGTATTTGTCTTAGATATTATTTAAATGGAAGTTATTGTGCTATATTTGACTTTATGAAAATATTTTGTAAAATTTATTATTCACGTGTTGAAAAATCCGATTGGTCATTATTTATATTTTGACAAATTTGATATTGATTGGTTATATTCTTTTAATAAATGTGGCATTGGTGGGTTATCATCTTTTGATAAATTTGATGGGTTGTCTACTTTTGACAAAATTGATATACTTACATGGGGTGGTGGATTATTTTTTATTAGAGTGTATTTAAAATCTCTACAATAACTACAAATTTTTTTAAAAGGGTATATATTTTCATATCTGATATAAATATTATTTAAAGAGATTTTACTGTGCAATCAAATTTTTAAGTAGAAAAGTTACTATACAATCATTGTGTATCATTTGATTTTACGGTGGATGTTTTGAAAATTTTGTTGTTACTATTCATCGAAAGTGACCCATAGCCTATATTTTCAAATCTTCTACGTGATGATTTCTTTCGCGTGATTTCTCTCAGCATCCATCTCCACGTGATCCAACAATCAAAGGAGCGTCTGCCTCCCCAACAGCATGTATTTTGGATATAAATAAAAGTGTTGTAACAACCCCAACCTGTGATTAGCTTATGATCTTTGATTAAGAAGGCCTAATAAGTAATTAAGATAAAATTCTACGTTAATTACATGTGTTATATGTTATTTGCATTTATATATATTTATCGTAGAAATATTTGTTTGTGTTTCTGTTCTGTTCTGAGAATTGAAGGCTTTATCGGCGATAGAATACGAAATTCACTCCATTTATGTGTTATATGGAATTTTTAGAACATTATGGTAAATTTAATTAAAATTTGATTCGGAATCAAATAATTAGAATAAATAATGCTAATTGATTAGTCATTAATTAAACTTCTTAATCACGCATATATAAGACAACTTGTTGACTTAAGGCCATTATTTACACTTTCATTTCTCATCTTTTTGACTCAAAAAAACGTTGAGAGAGAGAGAGAGAGAAGGTAGGATATTGAACTCAACATAGGAATTGTTAGAGGAATTGGAGAGATTAAGAGGAAGACCAAATAATTACTCTATCTTGGAAGAATTAAGTCTCTACACTTGAAAATTCAAAGCTTGAGGTAGGAATTCACTCATTTAGTTGTGTAGTTGTGGCACTTAATGCATAAATTCAAGAGAGTTAGATAATTAATCCAAAGAATTGAGCTAGGAAGAAGAATTAAGAAGATAACCTTACATGCATGCAAATTCTCTTGCATTTGGAGTTTGATTTTGAAGAATTCTCACATGCATGCATTGATCATAGCTTGGTTTTGGAAATTCATCAAGTTTCATGCCATTTTGCATCATTTGATCATGTTTTGGAATGTTGGAGTTCATAACAATTCATACATGTTATGTTTTGGAAGTTTCAAGTTTTGTTTTGTACAATTGACAAAACTTTTGGGCTTGATTTTGCGAAATGTTTGTAATTCATCATATACTATGAGTTTCTCAATGTTTTACCAAGTTTTGGCCCAAAAGGATGTGTTTTGAAGCTTTGAAATTGAGTTTTAGACTTCAATCAGTAATCTAGAAATTCCAGAATTTGCATCTTCCGCTCAAGCGGTGGAGTCTGCGCTCGAGCGAAGAATGCGAGCTGCCAGTACTTTTGCAGAGTTTGGGGGTTGGCTCGAGCGGCAGACCCTACGCTCGAGTGACCACCCTTATTTTTGACCCTCCGCTCAATCAACCGAAGTTGCACTCGAGCATAAAATGAGAGCTCCGAGAAGTATTATAGACTTTTACAGACCGCTCGAGCGTAGGAAGTTGCGCTCGAGCAGAGACCCTGTTTACCTAGTCTTGTGCTCGAGCAACGGTTGAGCGTAAAAATCATCCAACCAGTACTTTTGCAAACTTTGCAGACTACTCAAGCGACCAAAGTTGCGCTCGAGCGGACTGCCTTGTTTTTTAAAATTTGACTAAGTGTTTCAACTTACATTTTGGCATCCTCATCACATCTTAAGCATTCATAAGCCTTAATTAAGACATAATAATGAGAATAAAGATTAGAAACACACCAAGATAGAAAAAGGAATGATTTATGCATTTTTCGAGCGTGTGTTCAATGTGCATTTGTTATGTGTTTGTGTAGGTCAGGCGCCATAGGCTATCCGATCTGTCTGCTCTGTTCATTTTGCTATTGAAGCTATCTGTGAGTAACAACTCTGTAAAGCTATGTTTGATTATAAGTATTTTCAGAAGAATAAGATACGATCTGTTTATGAACTGTTATTTTATGAATAATGAATGTTCGATTTTCTGAAATGTATTTGTGACATCCTTAGTTCACATGGTCCTTACCCGGGGGAAACAATACTGTGGCTTATGATCCTATGACCCTTACCTGGGGGAAACCATATCTTGGTTTATGCATGGCCCTTGCCTGGGGGAACCAATACCATGGCTACTTGTGTACAAGATATAGACCTTTGGGGTCGTCGGTACTGACTATGCATATGGGTTCTAGGACCAAGATAATATGATAGCTAATGGATCTACCACATATAATTGCTTGAGACTTTTGGTTGCATATATGAATCTGAATCTGTTTCTGATATGAAGTCTAATTCTTGAAACTGTTTGGATATCATTCATAAATCCTTTACTCTGTTGTTATTTACTAGGTTTCAACTCATCGTATTATGTATGTATGTATGTAGGTGACCAGGCGTGACCAGGCGTGACCAAGCTCATAGTTGATTGCCTGGAGTTTCGTTCTGTCAGCCAGCCATAGTGCCTCCCGAGGAGGTTCCCTTTTGTAATGGTCAAGTTTTTGTGAATCATGTTAAAGATATTTTGTATTTCTTTTGTTAAGTTGAACAAGCCTTTTGTTTGTCTGTTTGTATGAATGGTGACATGAGTATAACGTCTTAATTATGTAAATTAAGTTTTAAATTTTCAGTCTCATGTATGTCTATATAGCTCTACGGACATTACATGTTTGTAGTCGTTTCCGCTAGCCCCTATATTTTATTTACTTGTTCAGAGGCCTTTAGTAATCCTAGGATTACTGGCTGATTACGATACTAAACCTATAGGGATGTGTTTAGGTCGTGACAAGTGCTTTATGGGGAGAAAAATCAAGAAGTGAGTAAGAGAAAATTTTGTAATATTGAAATATTTTCAAATAGTGTGTTGTGTACTATCAATGATTAATTATTTCTATTAAGAGAAAATTTGTTGAGAGTTTGAGCAAAATTGTAAAAGGGTTTTCTATCTCTTATTCTTATTATTCTTGTTTAAAAAAAAAAAAAGAAGAGAGTTTTTATGAGTGATTTTTCGGAATAAAATCACTTGGGTTAGGTAAGATTAGGCACTGGATTCAAAACTAGTCTTGTTATTTTTGTGAGTGGTTTTGGGATAAAATCACTTAGTGAGGTGTGACTAAGTGCTGAATTCTAAACTAGTCGTAATGATCGGGATTGTTGTAAAGGTTCACTAACACCCATGAAACTAGTGGTGTATTACTATTTGAAGAATAGTTGAGGAATTCTCGAGGAGGATATTTGAATAGTAGACGTAGGCTCGGCGTGCCGAACCACTCATTTTATTTCTCTACCTTATATTGTTGAGCAAATATTTATTATTTGCATCAAAATTTTAATTTGATAATTTATTTAGAAACCCAATTCACCCTTGTCTACCTGAAATAACAAATATATAGAAAAGAAAGGATTGCATCGGATAAGATGCAAAGCAATGAGAAAGCATTGTTAATAACTCTTCAAATTCGTAGCGTAGTATTTCCTCAAACATTAAATAAACTAGTGAGCTTCCAACAAAGGATAACTCCACAGCACTACCGTAGTCATGACCAATAACATAATCAAATTCTAGAAAGATGAACATTCTTGCACATATATATCTACCAATGCGCCTTCCAAGAGTGATACTTCAGGTCAACATCTCTAATATATCAATAACGGCTCAGCTCCACAAAATATTACAGATAAAAAAACAACTTGAAGGCCCCACTTGATGCGAATGTAGCCTCAAAATCCATAGCCCAAAATGTAGTTGGAATAACAACTGTTAAAAAAGAATAACCTCAACTTAATAACATTCTGAAACTGTGCCAACATGATTAAAGTTTAAGCCTAAATGATGAATACGTAATTGCAGAGTCTCCAATCAAATTCAGATTGAATCATGGAAATTTCTCCTCCAATCAAATATAGATGAATCATGGAAATTTCACTACTCAACAATTCGGCTCTCAATGTAAAGATGAGGTTCAGCCAGAGTGAGCAAAACAAGTGCTGAAGATTGGCTTGGATGCTCCAAGTCAAGTAGGCACCGAAATACTCCAAGTCAAGGAGTAGGTACAGAGATGAGGAAAATGAGATCCCACAATGTGCTTTCCAAAGCTTTCCTCCGAAAGAGGAGAGTGAGCTGGCACTCTCCCGTTGTCTGTTCTCCCTCTCCATTTGTTGTGTATAAGTAGGGAGAGGTAGGAAGGAGTTGTGCGGGAAATTACAATGTATAAACAAGAGAGTGTGAGCAAGAGTTGAGTGAGATTAGTGTCTCCTCCTCCTCCTCCATTGTTGTAATTTTGTATCTCTCTCCATATAGTGAAATTCGCTGGCCATGAACGTAGGCATTTTACCGAACCATATAAATATTTGTGTGTTCTTGTTTGGGTGCTTGTGTGTGATTGTTATCTGACTCCTAGGCATGACAACAAGCACTTTTTTATTTCTTACTTGTGTATCTACCGAACCAAAATGAAGGTATAATACAAGATACAGTCAATGAATAGGTGTCTGAGTGTGATGCTATTAGGCTTGATTGTAACATGCATGACAAGATGAGACAACATAAATCAAATAATAAAAAAATTCAGTGCCGCTGGAAAGATCATAATACGCAACTTCTTTTTTATCGGCAACAGATATTAATAGAATTAATAGAAAAGAAGAAAAGTACAAGAGAAAAGGAAAACAAGGAGTCCTTCACAGAAAGAAAAAACAAAATAAAAACCAACCAAAGTCTCATACTACATATCACATACTGCCATCATATCTCTAGAAATTAAAAGAAAAGAAAAGAAAAAGATGTGGAATCCCTCTATGGTACTTGTAGACACAAATTTTAAAACATGAAGTGTTTCAACACATTTCAAAATTTATGTTACAAATGTCCACTGTTTAGTTTTTAGACTAAACAGTGTTGATTATTTGAATAGCAGGTTCTTATTTCCGATCTGTATTTCAGATCGTTAATTACACATTTTATACAAATGAAACCTCCGATTAATGAAGAACAAAATAAACAACAAAAGACAATTTAAGAAAAATAAATATTTTATTAAAATTGTTATGGGTTTTGAACCCTCGAATACAAAATACAATTCTGGGTTTGGAACCCTTTACCTATTCATCGCCATTAGCGTAGGCTCTTTAGTTCTCTAGCTTCTCTTCTTCTTTCTTGTAACGATTTCTTTAGCTCTCAATTTCTTTATCTCTCTCTGATCTTTTCACTTTTGGTTTCTTCCGATCCCTCGTCTTGTGTGATGGTCCTCATATTTATAGAGGGCCATCAGGTGATAGGAATGCCTCATCTTCAATTTGAATTTCAAATTGAATGATAGGGCCATTTGAATTTTGAATAATAGCGCTATCTGATTAATCGTATATCTGATTAACCGGATTGATCTTTGGGGTTTCATCCTGTGTGGTGTCCTTACTGTAGGCTCTACAGGTGTCATCTTTCGTAGGCTCCACATGTCATTTGAGTATCTTGAATAATGTTGTTGAGATACAACGTCGTTTTATTTATGTACTTCAACGGATCATATTGATCTTTTTTAGGGAGTGATTACCTACAACCTTCCTATTATAGGCTCCATACGTGTCATAAATTTAGTTGAAATTTATGTGCCAACAAATGCCCCTCGTGACTTGCAGAAGTGAATTTTCTTAACTGTGCGAGTCACGACAATTTGACACTTTTATCTGGATGATCTTTAGGTCTTGGATGGGATTATTTTTTTGCTTTGGTCCCTGGCCTCTTCTTTTCCTTTTTTTTTTTTTTTTTTTTTTTGGGTTGATGGCTCTTTTTTCATGGGCCCTTTTACCTTTGTTGCATGGGTCCTTTTTATGGAATTGATTTTTTTTTTTTTATCTTTTTATTTTTTTATTTTTTTTATTTTTTGAAGGGTCATGAGTAAGGTCCAAGATTTAATTGAGCATTTCCTTTTGTGGGCATCCAACTTGCCACCATTTTTTACAGTAGATTTTTTTTTCTAAGCCATCATGGATTTTTCTAGACCATCATGGATCTTTCCTTTTCTAGGCCACCATTTTTTTTAATTGGGCCTTTTCTTTTGTGGACCTCCAACTTGCCATAATTTTTTTTTTTTACAGTAGATTTTTTTGTAGGCCATCATGGATTTTTCTAAGCCATCATTTTTAATTGGGCCTTTTCTTTTGTAGGCCTCCAACTTGCCACTATTATTTTTTTTAGGATTTTTTTTTTACAACATATATATATTTTAGGAGTTTGTCTAAATGGAATAGGATGGATTGGCATTGGTAGGATTTCTAATCCTACACAAACTCTTACTTAGTATTTCAAATCCTACCTAAACTCTTGCTTGTTTGAAGAATTTTAGGAGAACACTACCTCCTTTCTTAAGCAAGAATTTTTGTTTTATATAACACCTATTCATATATTTTTTCCTGCAATCCCTTTTTTTTTCCCTGTAGATTTTTTTTTTGTTTTCTAGAAAATTTCCAGCAACTTTCCAGCCATTATCTTTCTTCTTTTTCCAACAAAAGTTGTTCTTCTTATACTTTAAAGAAGATACAAAAGAATCTCTTCAAACTCCTTTAAATCAGGTATGCTTTCTTTTCCATAAAATATTTTCTTTCAGCATGTATATCACCATGTGATGGCCCTTCCCAAAAAATTTTACTAGACCCTAAGTCCAAGTAGTCCCAACAAAGACCCTTCTTAAAAGGATGAATAACCTACTGTCTTCTTTCATAACAAAAGCTTTAGCCTCTTTTCTTTTTATTATTTTTTTTTATTTTTACTTGAACAAAAAACCTGCTGCCTTTCAAGCAGATTTTTTTTTTCTAGCCCAAAGACCCTTTTTTTTTGTCACAGTTTAATCTGCTCTCTTTTTTTTTACCTTCCAACAGAAATTCTCCTCTCCATGAACCTTTTTATAACCCATGAAAATTTCCATGAACCTTTTTATAACCTATATGAACCTTGTGTATAACCTTCTGCCTTTCAAGCAGATTTTTTTCCTAGCCCAAAGATCCTTTTTTTTTGTCACAGTTTAATCTGCTCTCTTTTTTTATTTACCTTCCAGCAGAAATTCTCCTCTCCATGAACCTTTTTATAACCCATGAAAATTTCCATGAACCTTTTTATAACCCATATGAACCTTGTGTATAACCTGCTGCCTTTTAAGCAGATTTTTTTCCTAGCCCAAAGACCCTTTTTTTTGTCACAGTTTAATCTGCTCTCTTTTTTTTTTACCTTCCAGCAAAAATTTTCTTCTCCATGAATCTTTTTATAACCCATGAACCTTGTGTATAACCTGCTGCCTTTTTTTGTCACAGTTTAATCTGCTCTCCTTTTTTTACCTTCCAGTAGAAATTGTTCTTCTTATACTTTTAAGAAGACATAAGGTCATATCAAGTATGCTTTCCTTTTTTTTTCTTTTTTTTTTTCTTTTTTTTTTTTTTCATGCAACCAGAATTTTTGCAGCATGTATGCAAACATCAAACTGCTCCTCACTTTCTCTTTTTTTTTTTTTTTTTTCCAGAGCAGTCCATTTTTCTTTTGAATAAAAAAAGAAGCAGTCTTCTTATGCCTTGAATTTATATGTCTTATTGTCCTTTACCAATTCAACAAAAAGCACTCTTTTTAGTATAGGCCAACCCTTTTTTTTTAAATAGCAAACTAGTACTACTACTAGCCTCTTTATTGGCTCTTGTATTTTTTAAAGGACTCCTGCAACAACCTCATATAGATATGTAGCTACTAAAAATTTTGATGGTCCCAAAAGGGTAATGACCCAAACTTTTTTATTACTTCAGGCATAATCTGAAATAATTTTTAGCCAGAATAACACCTTCAATCACTGAACCTCAATTTTCTAAACAAAAGGTCCCAAAAGGGTAATGACCCAAACTCTTTTTTTTTGCTAACCATAAGCCCAAACAAAGACCTTTCTTGTTTAAAAAGAAAAAACCTGCTATACCCTTTTGTGTAACAGCACATATTTGTTTATTTAACAGATTTTGATTTTTTTTTTTTTTTTAAAAGCCTTAGCAGATTTTTTATTTTATATTTTTTAAAGCCTGCTGCCTTTTATTTTATTTTGTATTAGTAGTTAGCCCAATTGAACAAAACTTCTTCTCTTTAGGTCTTGGATGGGATTATTTCTTTTCTTTGGTCCCTGGCCTTTTTTTTTTTTTTTTTAAAATCTAATCTAATCAAAGCCTGCCCCCTCATGATTCGTGCAAGTGAATTTTAATTGTACGAATTACGATTTTTTTTTTGGCAATTATTTCATGGCTTTTTCCCTCTTTTGCAGGCAACACGCAAGGCGTTAGAGTTTGTTTGCAGGTATCATTGCCCTTTCCAACCTAATGGCAATGAGTGGCTTGAATCATTGGCAGTAATTGTGTCCTTTCACCCCAATGGCTTGAATCCTTGGCAGTGATTGTGTCTGTCACCCCAGTGGCTTAAATCCTTGGCAGTGATTGTGTCCGTCACCCCAATGACCTGAATCCGTGGCAGTGAATGTGTCTTTCACCCCAATGGCTTGAATCCTTGGCAGTGAATGTGTTCGTCACCCCAACGGCTTGAATCCTTGGCAGTGATTGTGTCCGTCACCCCCAACGGCTTGAATCCTTGGCAGTGATTGTGTCCGTCACCCCCAACGGCTTGAATCCTTGGCAGTGATTGTGTCCTTCACCCCAATGGCTTGAATCCTTGGCAGTGAATGTGTCCGGGGTGTTGAATCCTTGGCAGTGAATGTGTCCGTCACCCCAATGGATTGAATCCTTGGCAGTGATCGTGTCCTTCACCCCAATGGCTTGAATCCTTGGCAGTGAATGTGTCCGTCACCCAACGGCTTGAATCCTTGGCAGTGATTGTGTCCGTCACCCCAACGGCTTGAATCCTTGGCAGTGATTGTGTCCGTCACCCCAACGGCTTGAATCCTTGGCAGTGTATGTGTCCGTCATCCCAACGGCTTGAATCCTTGGCAGTGATTGTGTCCGTCACCCCAACGGCTTGAATCCTTGGCAGTGTATGTGTCCGTCACCCCAACGGCTTGAATCCTTGGCAGTGATTGTGTCCGTCACCCCAACGGCTTGAATCCTTGGCAGTGAATGTGTCCGTCACCCCAACGGCTTGAATCCTTGGCAGTGAATGTGTCCTTCACCCCAATGACTTGAATCCTTAGCAGTGATTGTGTCTCTCACCCCAATGGTTTGAATCCTTGGCAGTGATTGTGTCCATCACCCCAACGGCTTGAATCCTTGGCAGTGATTGTGTCCGTCACCCCAACGACTTGAATCCTTGGCAGTGTATGTGTCCGTCACCCCAACGGCTTGAATCCTTGGCAGTGATTGTGTCCTTCACCCCAATGACTTGAATCCTTGGCAGTGATTGTGTCCGTCACCCCAACGGCTTGAAACCTTGGTAGTGATTGTGTCCTTCACCCCAACGGCTTGAACCTTGGCAGTGATTGTGTCCTTCACCCTAACGGCTTGAAACCTTGGCAGTGATTGTGTCCATTACCCCAATGGCTTGAGTCCTTGGTCAAGGGGCTTTTGTTAATTTCTTTATATTATGATTTTTGCCTTCACTAACCTTTTTTTTTTTTTTTTTTATATTAGGAAGCATGGAAAAGACACTTGAATATCTTCGACGTGACGAGAGGGATGTATTGGATAAATCTGGTCTGAAAATAATTCGGCACAAACCTATCACTGCTTTATTGTCACCTACCGAGTTGGACCCCTACATCCTTTTACATACAGCTTCTGAAGACTTGGTCTATACAGGAATTCGAAACTGCTGTGAGATTCTTGAGAAAGGGCACTCCAAATCAATTGGTTCATTCCCTGTCTCAATCCTTTGTCCATTTTCTGAAGACCTTCACTGATCTGAATGTTTTGAGCCAACACAAGAAGAAGAATGGACAACACATTGTTGTGGACTATGCTTTTGAAAGGGCCAAGGCTTCTCTTAATGAATGAATGCACTTTTATTTTTTTTATTCATCCGAACATAATGTATTTATGAAATTTCGCTCAGTGATAGATTTATTTGTTATATGAAATTTCTCAATACAATACATTGATTTGTCTTATTTTAGCCGTTCACAGTTTATACTCTTGTTGGTCAGGAGTATCAAATGTTTTACCACCTTAGATTTCGGTAGGATATTTTAGCAGTTTAACCACATACAATACCGTTGGTGGTTTTTTTGACTTTTGTTTGGCCGTACACAGTTTATACTCTTGCGGGCCAGGAGTATCCAATGTTTTACCACCTTAGATTTCGGTGGGATATTTTAGCAGTTTAACCACATACAATACCGTTGGTGGTTTTCGACTTTTGTTTGGCCGTACACAGTTTATACTCTTGCGGGCCAGGAGTATCCAATGTTTTACCACCTTAGATTTCGGTGGGATATTTTAGCAGTTTAACCACATACAATACCGTTGGTGGGTTTTTTTTTTTTTTTTTTCTTTGCCCTAACTTTTGCCTAGGCCGCCTTTCGGGTTTTAACCTAGCAGGCTTTCTTAAGGGTAATATCTCTTCAAGAACCTTGCATTGGTTGGGGGAATGATTCTGTCACCACCCATCGTTATCAACAAATAGGCCCCATTAGAATAAACCTTCTCAATCACATAAGGTCCTTCCCATTTGGGCTCAAGCTTTCCTTTGGTTCTTTGTGAGACTACTATGGGTGTTCTAACCATTAGTACCAAGTCTCCTTTTTTAAAGGAACGAAGCCTCACTCTTTTATTGAATGCATTTGCCATCCTTTGTTGGTAGATTTCCAAGTTCTGTTGAGCATACAACCTTCTTTCATCCAGGGTCTCCAGCTCAGCCAACCTCACTCTTGCACTTTCATCTTCTGTTAAGGACTTTTGTATTGCCACTCGTAATGATGGTGTTTGAACCTCCAGTGGTAACACTGCTTCTCCTCCAAAAACCAATGAATAAGGGGTTGCTTGAGTAGGAGTTCTGTGCGAAGTCCGATAAGCCCACAAAGCTTCTTGTAACTTTTCGTGCCAAGCTTTTTTGTTCTTATCCACCATCTTCTTAAGAATTTTGCACAATGTCTTGTTGAAAGCTTCTGCCAAACCATTGGCAGGTGCATGATATCTTGACGAATGGTTGTTTTTGATTTTGTACTTGGCAAATAACTTGTTCAAAGCATCACTCCTGAATGGCTGTCCATTATCCATGATGATACTTTTTGGAATCCCGAACCTGTAAATGATATGGGTTCGGATGAACTCAGAGACAACTGTGCTTTTTATATCCTTTAAAGCCACGGCCTCTGCCCATTTTGAGAAATAGTCAGTTGCAGCTAGGATGTATCGATATCCTGCTGAAGATGGAGGTACAAAAGGACCAATAATGTCCATACCCCATGCTGTAAATGGCCAAGAACAAGTTGTTAAATGTAAAGGCTTTGGGGGTTGGTGGAGAAAGTTCCCATGGAATTGGTAGACTTGGCATCTTCGAGCATAATCTATACAATCTGCGATCATAGTCGGCCTATAGTATCCCAACCGTTTTAGCTGTATATGTAATTTAGGACCACTTTGGTGTGCCCCACATACACCTGCATGTATTTCTGCCATTACCTCTTGAATACGCTCCTTGGCTATACACCGCATGTACATTCCATCCAAAGACCTTTTGTACAACCCATCCTTCCACGAGACGAATTTGGTAGCCCTGCGTCTCACTTCAATTCTTTTTACTTTATCTTCAGGTAGCCTCCCATGTTAGAGGTAAGCTATGAATGGTTCCCGCCAATCCTCCTCGTTTTCTCCTTTCGTGGTGACGACCAAGATTGGAACCAAGTCAGAAACTTCTTTTAAAGATTGTAACACCCTTCTTTCACCTACCGTGATAGTAATTGTTTTGCTATCTGGTAGGGTAAGTGATGCAGCCAAACTTACAAGTGAATCAGCTCGAGCATTTGTTCTTCTCTTCACATGGAAAATATGTGTTTTCCTGAATTGCGAAAGCAATTGATCAGCCCTTTCATGATACGGGATGAGACTTGTTTTCTTAACAATGTATTCTCCACGGAGTTGCTTTACCACTAGTTCCGAATCTCCATAAATTGAGAGTTCTTCAATAGGAATTCTTAATGCCAATTCTAATCCAGCAATTACAGCTTCATATTCTGCCTCATTATTGGAGCATCCTTCACTTAAGGCAAAAGAATGGGTGATTATGGCATTGTCTGGAGTCACAAACACAATTCCAATTCCAGCTTTATTGTTTTTAGGATTTTCTTGCTTCTTGCCATCTGGACTCCTTGAAGCTCCATCAAAATACATCTCCCATCCTTTCTGAATTTCTACTTACATGACTTCTTCATTTGGTAAATCAGTTACTAGAGGTGAGTCATCAGGTATAGGATGTGCTGCCAAAAAATCTGCTAGAGCTTGCCCCTTTACAGCTCTTTGGGGAACATATTCAATTGCGAATTGTTGGAGAATTACAGCCCACTTCGCAATCTTCCCTGAAAGTATGGGCCGTGAAAGTATATATTTCAAGGGGTCTGCTCTTGATATTAACTTGACTTCGTGTTCCAAGACATAGTGCTTTAGTTTTTGCAAGGCGAACACCAAGGCAAGACATGTCTTTTCGATAGGAGAGTAATTGACTTCTGCCCCAACCAAAGTACGACTCAAGTAATACAAGGCATTTTCTTTCCCATGCTCATTATGTTGTGCCAACAGTGCCGCTAACGAACCATCCAAGGCTGTTATGTACAACAAAAGTGGTTTCCCTTTTATTGGGCTCATGAGTACTGGAGGCTTCAAAAGATACTCCTTAATACTATTAAAAGCATTTTGGCACTGCTGATCCCATTCAAATGGAACACCCTTTTTCATCAATCTTGAGAATGGCAAACATCGACCAGCCAAGTTAGAAATAAATCTTCTGATATAGGCCAATCTCCCTTGTAGCCCCTTCAATTCCCTCAAATTTCGTGGAGGAGGCATTTCAGCAATGGCTTTAATCTTGGTAGGGTCAATTTCAATCCCTTTGTTTCGAACCACAAACCCTAGAAATTTTCCTGATGAAACTCCAAATGCACATTTTAGTGGGTTCATCTTGAGTTTGTACCTCCTCAAACGTTCGAAGATTTTTCTCAAATCTGCCACATGGTTTTCCTTTTCCTTTGTCTTGACGACAAGATCATCAACATAGCATTCGATGGTGTCATGGAGCATATCACCAAAAATTACAGTCATCACCCTTTGATACGTGGCCCCAGCATTTTTCAGGCCAAAAGGCATTACCTTATAGCAAAAGACTCCTCTCGGAGTCCTAAATGCAGTCATTTCTTCATCTTCAGGTGCCATTCGGATTTGATTGTATCTTGAGTATCCATCCATAAAAGACAAGGTTTCATACCCAGTAGTTGCATTTACAAGAAGTTCAGTGATGGGCAAAGGAAAGTCATCTTTAGGACAAGCCTCATTGAGATCACGGAAATCAATGCAAACCCTGATTTGACCATTCTTTTTCTTGACTGGCACTATGTTTGCTAGCCAGGTTGGATATTTGACTTCCCTAATGAATCCTGCATTGATAAGCTTGTCGACTTCGGCTTCAATTTGGGCTGTAAGCTCTGGTCGAGTTCGCCTCTGAGGCTGTTTAACTAGCCGTTTCTCAGGGTGAATTGCAAGCTTACGGACTGCAATCTTTGGATTAAGACCAGGCATCTCACTGTAGTTCCATGCAAATATGTCACGATACTCCCTTAAGAAGGAAATATATTGCTCAGCTTCTTCTTCCTTTAAATTTGCACTGATGAAGGTTGGTTTGTTTTCTCCTTCATCACCCAGATTTATTTCACGAAGGTCATCCACGGTGGCTTGGCCTCCTGCTTCAAATTCTGTTGGTGCAGGTGGAGCTTCATCTTGGTCAACATCTTCCAACACATCTTGAGTGATAGTCATGTTTACTGAAATTTTTCCTCATCTCCCCGATAGCCTAACCCTTCTGTCCTAGCGGTGATAATACCGCCTTGCTGGATAGCCCGCCTTTGCGAAGGTGTTAATGCAAAGTCAAAGGGTGTCATTGTTTCTGGTATTTTTTCAGGATCTAAACTAACTTTCACCAACATCTGTGTAATTTCTGCACTGAAAGTAGGCTTCTCAAAACTCGAGATGTTTTCTTCTGGAACTTGTTCAACTTTCACTTTCTGTTTAACATCTCCAAGTGAGTGGAATATGATGGGTTTCGACCCTTTTCCTTTAGAAGGGACCACAATCTTATTATATTTCTCCACATAGGTGCATGTTGTCCTCCTTAATGGCAACATGAACTCACCCTTGAGATCCAAAATTGGATTTATTGGGGCTAGAGCCTTTGCCCCCAGTTTCCTTTCAGACTTTGGCACATATCGAAAAGTTCTTTTTGTTGAAACTGGAGTAGACTCTAGAGCGTCTTTGACATTCGGAGTATCTTTAGACTTTTTCACATCTTTTCCCTTTCTTTGTGAAGTCTTTGTATAGAAGCAAGCATCAGCATAATAGGCTTCTACTTCTCCAAATGGATCATTGTCAGCCACAATTGTCCCCTCTTTTTTGGGTAAAGGCAACGGGTACTCGATACATTGGTGATAAGTTGATGGCACTGCATGATGATTATGCATCCATGGTCTCCCAAGCAAAGCATTGTAAGAGGTGTCTACATCAATGACCAAGAACTCAGTGCTTTCTTCAATATCTCCAAACTTGGTTCGCAATTCAATCTTCCCCATTGGGCGTTGTTCATTCTGATTAAATCCTTGAATGACTAAACGACTTGGGCGAAGTTGTGAAATTTGAACCCCTAATAAATTTAAGGCCCTCCGAGGTAGGAGGTTTACCGCAGATCCTCCATCAACTAGAATTCGAGAAATTTTCACATCATGGATAAGCCCAGTGATAAACAAAGGCCGATTATGGTCTGTCATTTCAGCACACATGTCTTTGTCACCAAAGGTTACCATAGCCATGCATGTAGTTGTCTTCTCTTGATTTCTACCCTCGATTTCTTTGTGGAAATCCTCTGGCTTGGACAGGGCATATATTAAAGACTTTCGAAGCTCTGGAGACATTTTCAGTGCATCATATACGCTCAACAATGCTGGAATTTTCTTTAGATGAGCTAGTACATCATATTTCACTCGCTCTTCCTCCAGCAAAACTTGTGGAACTTCTGACATTTGAGGGTCCTGAGGATTTCGTAATTTCCTCCAGTAGGTCAAGTAAGTCTGGCATACTTTAGCAACCGCCTTTTCATTGACCTCAACTTCTTTTATTCCCTCACTTATTTGGACCATGTTAACTGGTCCAGCTGCAGGGTGATCATCGTCATCAGTCACTTCTCCATCTTCCTGGAGCTGCGTTCTTCTCCCATTTCTTAGGTACCGGGAGTCACGCCTATGAAAGCATTGAGATTCTTCAAAACCATTCTTCGTGGCCTCCCAACTAGGCACCACGACTCCATCGAGGAAGCAATACCAGTCAAAGGCGATCCCTTCCAAAGAAAGGGGGAATTGTTTTAGGCAAAGTGCTTGATTTTGGGCTGTTTCCCCACACTGTTCCAAAAAATGCCTAATATGTTTTTGAGGATCTCCATACCCTTCATATAGGACAAAATTTGGAAGTTCGTATCCTTCAGGAAATGGTGTTTGCTCTACCCATAAAGGGAACAAATCCCTTGGGCGATAAGTGCCCATCTCTCGAAGATCAAGGGTAGTTTCAATCTTCTCCTCAATTGTGCCTTCTATGAAATCATATGTTTGAGAAGATGCACCTTCGTCATCCAAATGTTTTGACATCTCAATTTCTATTGGCCATGGTTTATAAAATGTCCTATAGAATCAATCAGCCATGGTGTCCCAATCTGGGATTGAATTAGGTGGCAAGCTGAAGTACCAATCTGCTGCCCATCCTTCCAAAGAAAGAACGAATTGTCGTAGAAGTAACGCCTGGCTTTTTACTGTGTTTCCACATTGTGCAAGGAAACGAACCAAATGGCGTCTTGGACAGTCTATCCCATTATATAAAGGAAAATGAGGCACTGCATATCCTCGTGGGAACTGAACCCATTCGACCCAATTAGGGAAAGGGTGTCCAAAAATTTGATTTCTTTCAATAATCAAATTTTGATGGGCTTCAAAACCCTCATCTTTCAAAGAGACTGTTACTTTTGCTTGATGTTCCGCTTCCCTTCTAGCTTCGATTTTTGCTTTCTCATCATCACCTGGATTGCGAATGATATGTATTTCTCGCTCTTCAAAATTTACATCCACAGTGATGACATTACAAGGAAAGTCAAAGTGATCACTTGATACACTTTCTTTATCGTATGTCCTGGCTGGGGATGTGTATGGTGAACCATCAGGAGAAAAGTCAAGTTCCCAATCTTCATTAGGATCCTCAACTTGAGATGACTTTGCTTGTTTACCTGGATGCTTCCATACTTCATCATCCGACTTACACCTATCATTCACCTCATCATCCTTGAAGTGTAGTCATTTTTTTGCCTTTTTCACAAGCTCAGAGTCGGACCTACACCCGGTGTCTCCTTGTTCTGTTCTCCTTACATATTCTGGAGTGCTTTGATAGTACTTTGGTGGTACTGGCGAATATTTTGGAGAAAAGGCTTCTGTTGTGTACTTCGGAGAAGCTGGTGTATACTCTGGTGAGGCTGGTGTGTATTCAGGAGAAGTTGGTGTATACTCTGGTGAGGCTGGTATGTATTCAGGAGAAGTTGGTGTATATTCTGGTGAGTCAGGTATGCAGATAGGAGATGTAATGCAATCTCCTTCCCTAACTTTTGAACCAACTTCACCCTCATCTTCCTCGTCATCACTCAAAACAATGATGGTTAGGCAAGGGGCCAAAGTAAGCTTTTCCTCCCTCCTTTTATCAAAGTATGTCTGCAACTCCACAGATTGAAATTTTGAAGGTAGAAATTCCTCCAATGTGACTGGGACAAGAGGACTTTGCTCTAACTGCTCATCAGGGACCAATTTCTCCCCTTTTTCCTTCTTTGGGTTCTTCTTTCCTTTTCTCTTACTTACTTTGGCTTTTTTCTGTTTCCTAGAAACTTTTGGTTTTTGTTTTTTGGAAACTTTTGGCCCTTGTGTCGTTGAATCAACCACACTTCTAGCTTTCATTGTGGCATTTTGTTTTTTCTTCATACTTTTTGACTGATAAACAACCCATTCACCTTCATTATCATTGTCGATAGTGATTGGGTTAGCAGATGCTTTCTCTTGAGGAGGGAGCTCGATAATCTTAGAGTCCAAAAGTTCCTGAATTTTATCTTTCAGAACAAAGCACTCTTTTATCGGATAGCTAATCAAACGATGGTAGGGGCAATACTTTGGATCGTTGGTCTTTCCTACCTCATGTGGTCTTTTCACCTCAGGGAGAGCAATCAACTTTTGCTCCAACAGATCTTCAAATAGGTCTTCGACCAGATCATCCATGAAGGAATATTTCTTCTCCAACCTCTCTTTCATAGTCACCTTTTTAAATTCCTTGGGCTTTTTAGCCCCTACTACAACAAGACCCTTCCTTCTGGTTTCGATTGTAGCTGCAGTCGAGGACTCAACCCTTTCAACGGCCCTAGGCCTTCTTCGTTTAGCTAGATGGAGCTCCATATCATGAGCTTTAGTGCATAGATCATTAAATCCTTCAAAAGTTTGGGCCATAAGAGCCGTAGAGAGCTCATGTCGGAAGTTGTTAAGGCACATCCGAATTAACTCTAATTGCGTAAACTTTTGAGGACAAGCAAATGTCAAAGCTCGCCATCTTGCAATGAAATCTGTAACAGACTCATTGTCACATTGCTTGGTCTCAATCAGTTCTGGTACTCCAACTCGCCTTTGTGTGTTGCAGAACTATTTAAGGAACTCCTTCACCATGGAATCCCAATTTAGGATTGATCCCTCAGGAAGGTTAGCATACCAAGTGAATGCAGAACTTTCAAGTGACTGAACAAATAGCTGCAGACACAGGACCTCATTATGGGCTATTGGCCCGCATCTTGAAAGGAAATGAGCCACATGTTGTCTTGGATCTCCTGTTCCATCAAATATTTTGAAATCTGGCATAAAATCCTTCCCATATCGGGTCTACCCCACCAATCTATTGTTTGCTAAAATGCCTGTTAATTATTCGAAAATTCTCATCATCTTTTTCTTTGACTTTCTTTATTTGTCTCCTCACCATATCATTAATCATGGCCATGAGCACTGGATTCATACCACCACTGGTTAGATCGGAGTAACAAGGACCATTGCCCCCCAGGGCTAATGTGCTTTGTATGCCTACAGATGTCCCCACAGCAGGTTGTGTCATTTGTTTGGGTGCACTTCCTGGTCCTGTCATTTGGGCCTGCAATTGTTGCATTTGCTCCAACATAGCAGCCATTTCCCGTTCTCTTCTCTCAAGTTGTTCTTGCAGGGCCACCACTTTTTCCTTGAGACCTTGGTCTTGTTGGACCTGCGAATTTTCACCTTCTTTCTCAACCTTAGTCATCATAACTGCGACTTTGTTGATATCTCTCAATTCATTGTTTCTAGTATCCGTTGAAACAAACGAGATAGAATCATCTTGTTCGTATAAATGATTATCAACACTCACAACATTACTCATATTTGAAGCATCTGACTGCGATGCTTTGTTTTGAGCCTGACGGGTTATGGACCTTGTTACAGGCCCTTTTCTTATTCCCTCCATAGATAGTTCAACCAAAGTAGAAGTATTTCCGAAAGGTTGCTTACCCTCATCCACCTTGGATTTTCCAACAAAGACACGACTTTCAATTTGTTTTTTGCGTTCATCTTTCGAGAGAGCCCTTTCAATAGCTCCTATAACATTTATTGCCACTGTTCTTAGTTCCAGTTTCTTTAAGGGCTTATTTCTTCTTCGCCTTTGTCTTTTTGAAACTGGACCGGATGACATATCAAATCGAGCCCCTAGGGGCATAGAAGGAACCGTTTGCGTTTTTGCAAATTCCTTATGAATTTTCAAAACAGTCCCTACATTTTTAGAGCGGACAAATTGATGTTGATTCAAATCCCGTTGGGCCAACAGGTGTTCCTTATTCAAACCTTGTCGGGCCAACGGGTGTTCCTTATTCTGTCGGGCCAACGGGTGTTCCTTATTTGAACCCTGTCGAGCCAACGGGTGTTCCTTTGGCTCCTGAGAGTTGACTGAGATTTGGTTTGACCGATTTTGTGCTCTGAACAAAACTATCGGTTCGTAGGCCAAAACTGTTTTTTCAACAACAGGGGCCTTTTTTTCATCAAGAGGAGTTTGGGTCATTACCCTCCTCCCAATGGCCCTAATGATGGCCATGTTTTCAACAGAGGCTTTCTTCTGGGCAGACTCCACCATTTTAATGGAGTCTTCTACCTTTTCAAGTAGTTGAGCCACAACATTTTTTGTTGCGCTCGTTGAAGCTGCAACAAAAGTCGTAGTTGCAAACTGATTAGCCTCCTTTGCCTGAATTAGAAAGCTCTTCGTTCTGGCTGTGGCCCTCACGATTGCGTACTGCTTTGATGCTTTTACATAATCTTCAGTAATCTTTCTCAAACTTTCAGCTTTCTGGAGAAGTGTGACTTTCTTCGTCACACCAGTTACCTTCGGGACAGCCAAGAGCCTTCACTCTGGAGCCCCTTGGGCGATAGGGGAAAGAAGTGCATCTTTCCAGGATTTCGTTGGCTCTACCTTTGGGACAGCCAAGAGCATTCGCTCCGGAGCCCCTTGGGTGATGGGTGATATCTCCATCCTTGGTGATTTCAAAACCACTGGAGTGTAGGTTTGTCTCCTGACAGTTGCTTCAGCATTCCTATAACAAAAGAATACGTCAATAAGTTTCAACTATATATATATTTTGTTCTTCAAAAGATGGGAGGAGAAATAAGTCCCACTGGGCGTACCAGAATTTGTAGACACAAATTTTAAAACATGAAGTGTTTCAACACATTTCAAAATTTATGTTACAAATGTCCACTGTTTAGTTTTTAGACTAAACAGTGTTGATTATTTGAATAGCAGGTTCTTATTTCCGATCTGTATTTCAGATCGTTAATTACACATTTTATACAAATGAAACCTCCGATTAATGAAGAACAAAATAAACAACAAAAGACAATTTAAGAAAAATAAATATTTTATTAAAATTGTTATGGGTTTTGAACCCTCGAATACAAAATACAATTCTGGGTTTGGAACCCTTTACCTATTCATCGCCATTAGCGTAGGCTCTTCAGTTCTCTAGCTTCTCTTCTTCTTTCTTGTAACGATTTCTTTAGCTCTCAATTTCTTTCTCTCTCTCTGATCTTTTCACTTCTGATTTCTTCCGATCCCTCGTCTTGTGTGATGGTCCTCATATTTATAGAGGGCAATCAGGTGATAGGAATGCCTCATCTTCAATTTGAATTTCAAATTGAATGATAGGGTCATTTGAATTTTGAATAATAGCGCTATCTGATTAATCGTATATCTGATTAACCGGATTGATCTTTGGGGTTTCATCCTGTGTGGTGTCCTTACTGTAGGCTCTACAGGTGTCATCTTTCGTAGGCTCCACGTGTCGTTTGAGTATCTTGAATAACGTTGTTGAGATACAACGTCATTTTATTTATGTACTTCAACGGATCATATTGATCTTTTTTAGGAAGTGATTACCTACAACCTTCCTATTATAGGCTCCATACGTGTCATAAATTTAGTTGAAATTTATGTGCCAACAGTACTGAACTTCAAAAATTAAATGAACTACAAGGACAAAATTAAGGCTAAAGGGAGACGTATATGCAAATTATAAACCTCCATTTAATAAAGTAATTATGGTACCACAAGGTGATACTATTATAAAAATCTTCATAATTTTAATTTCCAGCTGACAAAATTCTTGTTTGAATTACTACCAGTCTACAATAACTATATCAACTCAGCCTAAAAGAGAGCATGACTTGCAAATATTATTTTGAGGATTATAGCTGACAACAATAATTATGGTGGTGATGGTCAAGTTAGACATGGACTTGAAGACAATCGTCAACCTCAGTGAGTTCACATTTCGTAGTAAACAAATTTATTAACAAAAACTCAAACTCCACCACTGACCAAACAATGATTACACTAAACAGAAAAATTGTGCTAGATCTAATGTAATTCATTAATAAACAGCATATTTTCCCTCAAGCTTTTCTCGCCTTTTCTTCGCATCGTTATTAAGAGCATCATACATCACATTAAACTCTTCACGTACCAATTCAGTGAGGCTCTGTAGCATTTATGTACCAATTGGGCTACAAGACACATGGTGCCCTCTAGTTGTATCAATTTGCGTGCAACTGTTAGTTGCAAATGATAAAGGTCATGCAATCGAGGGGAAAGAAAATAAAAACAGATGTAGGAAGAACATAAGACTGTTCAAAAAGTAAAGAATGCGTCTTGCAAAGAAAGATCGATTTCTAAATGATTGTTAATTGTTATAAAGACAGCATTAAAACTGAAAAAGTTCTAGATTCACTCATATGCACTAGAAATAAGGGATCTAAATTCAGATATAGACTTTCAAAGAAGACAGATAGAGAGAGTAGATTTCCTACACACAAAAGACAACCCTCAGCTCCAATTCTTCTATTTTATCTAAAATTTCAACACACTGAAAATTCATCAACAAATGAACTAAAAATAAAACAATTAATGATAATCACCAAAAATTAAAATTGGTTGATCTCTCATAACCTTTACAGATCATTGGTCTTATAACATATTTATTTTATTTAATTTTTTCTGTTGATTCTCTACTCTTTTGGTTTTATATAAATCTCACCCACCAAAAAAGAAAAAATCATGTGGTGCAGTGGGATTGCCGTTGATGAAGGAAGGAGAAGGGGGTTGCCCGTGGCAGGCAAAGGGAGGGCAGAAGTCACCGATCAAATTTTTTATATCAGTGGAACAACATTTTTTTTTTTTTTTGGGAGCTCAATTGGGCACATGACATAATCTTCTCAATACTGTGGCTTATGATCCTATGGCCCTTACCTGGGGGAAACAATATCTTGGTTTATGCATGGCCCTTGCCTGGGGAAAACAATACCATGACTAATTGTATACAAGATATGGACCTTTGGGGTCGTCGGCACCGACTATGCATATGGGTCCTAGGACTAAGATAATATGATAGCTAATGGATATACCACATATAATTGCTTGAGACTTTTGGTTGCATATATGAATCTGAATCTGTTTATGATATGAACTCTAATTCTTGAAACTGTTTGGATATCATTCATAAATCATTTACTCTGTTGTTATTTACTGGGTTTCAACTCACCGTATTATGTATGTATGTATGTAGGTGACCAGGCGCGTGACCAAGCTCATAATTGATTGCCTGGAGTTTCGTTCTGTCAGCCAGCCATAATGCCTCCCGAGGAGGTTTCCTTTTGTAGTAGTCAAGTTTTTGTGAATTATGTTAAAGATATTTTGTATTTCTTTTGTTAAGTTAAACAAGCCTTTTGTTTGTCTGTTTGTATGAATGGTGACGTGAGTATGACGTCTTAATTATGTAAATTAAGTTTTAAATTTTCAGTCTCATGTATGTCTACACAGCTCTATGGACATTACATGTTTGTAGTCGTTTCCGCTAGCCTCTATATTTTATTTACTTGTTCAGAGGCCTTTAGTAATCCCAGGATTACTGACTGGTTACGATGCTAAACCTATAGGATGTGTTTAGGTCGTGACAAGTGCTTTATGGGGAGAAAAATCTAGAAGTGAGTAAGAGAAAATTTTGTGATATTAAAATATTTTCAAATAGTGTGTTGTGTACTATCAATGATTAATTATTTCTATTAAGAGAAAATTTGTTGAGAGTTTGAGCAAAATTGTTAAAGGGTTTTCTATCCCTTATTCTTATTATTCTTGTTTTAAAAAAAAAAAGAAGAGAGTTTTTATGAGTGATTTTTGGAATAAAATCACTTGGGTTAGGTAAGATTAGGCACTGGATTCAAAACTAGTCTTGTTATTTTTGTGAGTGGTTTTTGGGATAAAATCACTTAGTGAGGCGTGACTAAGTACCGAATTCTAAACTAGTCGTAGTGATCGGGATTGTTGTAAAGGCTCACTAACACCCACGAAGCTAGTGGTGTATTACTATTTGAAGAATAGTTGAGGAATTCTCGAGGAGGATATTTGAAGAGTAGACGTAGGCTCGGCGTGCCGAACCACTCATTTTATTTCTCTACCTTATATTGTTGAGCAAATATTTATTATTTGCATCAAAATTTTAATTTGATAATTTATTTAGAAACCCAATTCACCCTTGTCTACCTGAAATAACAAATATGTAGAGAAGAAAGGATTGCATCGGATAAGATGCAAAGCAATGAGAAAGCATTGTAAATAACTCTTCAAATTCGTAGCGTAGTATTTCCTCAAACATTAAATAAACTAGTGAGCTTCCAACAAAGGATAACTCCACAGCACTACCGTAGTCTTGACCAATAACATAATCAAATTCTAGAAAGATGAACATTCTTGCACATATATATCTACCAATGCGCCTTCCAAGAGTGATAACTTCAGGTCAACATCTCTAATATATCAATAACGGCTCAGCTCCACAAAATATTACAGATAAACAAACAACTTGAAGCCCCCACTTGATGCGAACGTACCCTCAAAATCCATAGCCCAAAATGTAGTTGGAACAACAACTGTTAAAAAAGAATAACCTCAACTTAATAACATTCTGAAACTGTGCCAACATGATTGAAGTTTAAGCCTGAATGATGAATACGTAATTGCAGAGTCTCCAATCAAATTCAGATTGAATCATGGAAATTTCTAATCATGGAAATTTCACTAGTCAACAATTCGGCTCTCAATGTAAAGATGAGGTTCAGTCAGAGTGAGAAAAACAAGTGCTGAAGATTGGCTTGGATGCTCCAAGTCAAGTAGGCACCGAAATACTCCAAGTCAAGGAGTAGGTACAGAAATGAGGAAAATGAGATCCCACCATGTGCTTTCCAAAGCTTTCCACCGAAAGAGGAGAGTGAGCTGGCACTCTCCCGTTGTCTGTTCTCCCTCTCCATTTGTTGTGTATAAGTAGGGAGAGGTAGGAAGGAGTTGTGTGGGAAATTACAGTGTATAAACAAGAGAGTGTGAGCAAGAGTTGAGTGAGATTAGTGTCTCCTCCTCCTCCTCCATTGTTGTAATTTTGTATTTCTCTCCATATAATGAAATTCGCTGCCCATGAATGTAGGCATTTTACCGAACCATGTAAATATTTGTGTGTTCTTGTTTGGCTGCTTGTGTGTGATTGTTATCTGACTCCTAGGCATGACAACAAGCACTTTTTTATTTCTTACTTGTGTATCTACCGAACCAAAATGAAGGTATAATACAAGATACAGTCAATGAATAGGTGTCTGAGTGTGATGCTATTAGGCTTGATTGTAACATGCATGACAAGATGAGACAACATAAATCAAATAATAAAAAAATTCAGTGCCGCTGGAAAGATCATAATACGCAACTTCTTTTTTATCGGCAACAGATATTAATAGAATTAATAGAAAAGAAGAAAAGTAGGAGAGAAAAGGAAACAAGGAGTCCTTCACAGAAAGAAAAAACAAAATAAAAAACAACCAAAGTCTCATACTACATATCACATACTGCCATCATATCTCTAGAAATTAAAAGAAAAGAAAAGAAAAAGAGGTGGAATCCCTCTATGGTACTGAACTTCAAAAATTAAATGAACTACAAGGACAAAATTAAGGCTAAAGGGAGACGTATATGCAAATTATAAACCTCCATTTAATAAAATAATTATGGTACCACAAGGTGATACTATTATAAAAATCTTCATAATTTTAATTTCCAGCTGACAAAATTCTTGTTTGAATTACTACCAGTCTACAATAACTATATCAACTCAGCCTAAAAGAGAGCATGACTTAAACATATTATTTTGAGGATTATAGCTGACAACAATAATTATGATGGTGATGGTCAAGTTAGACATGGACTTGAAGACAATCGTCAACCTCAGCGAGTTCACATTTCGTAGTAAACAAATTTATTAACAAAAACTCAAACTCCACCACTGACCAAACAATGATTACACTAAACAGAAAAATTGTGCTGGATCTAATGTAATTCATTAATAAACAGCATATTTTCCCTCAAGCTTTTCTCGCCTTTTCTTTGCATCGTTATTAAGAGCATCATACATCACATTAAACTCTTCACGTACCAATTCAGTGAGGCTCTGTAGCATTTATGTACCAATTGGGCTACAAGACACATGGTGCCCTCTAGTTATATCAATTTGCGTGCAACTGTTAGTTGCAAATGATAAAGGTCATGCAATCGGGGGAAAGAAAATAAAAGCAGATGTAGGAAGAACATAAGACTGTTCAAAAAGTAAAGAATGCATCTTGCAAAGAAAGATCGATTTCTAAATGATTGTTAATTCTTATCAAGACAGCATTAAAACTGAAGTAGTAAACTGAAAAAGATTCCAGATTCACTCATATGCACTAGAAATAAGGGATCCAAATTCAGATACAGATTTTCAAAGAAGACAGATAGAGAGAGTAGATTTCCTACACACAAAAGACAACTAACTCTCAGCTCCAATTCTTCTATTTTGTCTAAAATTTCAACACACTGAAAATTCATCAACAAATGAACTAAAAATAAAACAATTAATGATAATCACCAAAAATTAAAATTGGTTGATCTCTCATAACCTTTACAGATCATTGGTCTTATAACATATTTATTTTGTTTAATCTCGTATAACCTTTATAACATGTTTTTTTTGTTTAATTTTTTCCGCTTATTCTCTACTCTTCCTGTTTTATATAAATCTCGCCCACCAAAAAAGAAAAAATCATGTGGTGAAGTGGGATTGCCGTTGGTGAGGGAAGGAGAAGGGGGTTGCCCGTGACAGGCAAAGGGAGGGCAGAAGTCACCGATCAATTTTTTTATATCAGTGGAACAACATTTTTTTTTTTTTTTTTTTTTTGGGAGCTCAATTGGGCACATGACATAATCTGAGCCATTGAATGAACAAAACAATGATGTAGTGCAATCTTGTTAACTGTACTCACCATTAAGTTTATACCTAAAACAGGCAAAAGCCAACCAAAAAAAAAAACAATAATAACAATAAATAATAAAAAAAAACACAATAATATACAATTAAGGTACTCCCTAACGCAATTGTTGTAGCCACTACCATTATTATAATTGGACAAAGAGAGCATTACTTCATCTGCTATTTGAGCTGCAAAATTTAACATAGCACACACAAATATAATTTTTTATAAATAAAAAGAAGAAAAAAAAACTACCATCATTTCACCCGTTTCAGCATGGTTGCCAAATTTTGCAACTTTTAGAACCGTATGGTGTCAAAATTGGACTTTGACATTCCGTTTTGGCAATTCCAAGTTCTATCACCTTTCATGCTCTTGGATAAGGTGCAAAAGCAGCAACAACAGGACTTCTCACTACATGCTTGCCCTTAACCTCATTCCAGCTTAAATACCCATAATTCACAATAGAATCACTTTGTATTCTGACATTTCCAACTCCAGCATCAACCTCTACTGTCATGCTGAACTTGGCTGTGCTGTATTTTCCATCAAAGGCTATCGCCGGCGGCTCCACAACCACTTTCATGCCCGATGGAGCATTCACCACAGCACGGTAGACCGAGGAACTATTCACTACACTTGTCAACACCCTTTTAAAGGTGTAACTAGTAGTGTTGGTGTTGTTGAGGAGGATCATAAAAGACGGGTAGTTAAGATCAAGACTAGCTTGATCACAACTGAAATTTGATCTCTTGGTGATGATCTTGATCTGTTGGTTTGTGTAGTTCATTCCACACAAGTAATTGATGTAGTCTTGAGCCTCCAAGTCATAAACAAGTCCTGGGTCTATAGCTTTTACAGGATCTATGTGCCCTGACCCATAATCAAGAGGAGTCCCGGCTACTCCGGTGGTCATATCGATGATCGTGCCGTTCACGTTGTCAATCACGTAAGCCGTGGTCATCAATGCAGATCTGATGGCAGCCGGACTCCAATCCCTGTGTACCGCTTTTAGTAGTGCTGATATACCAGCTACGTGGGGACAGGCCATGGATGTGCCAGAGAGAAGCGCAAAGTCGCTAAGCAAATAGTCGTAGTCATCTCCAATCGGCGCAATTCCTCTGTTTGGTGCATATGCTGCTAAAATATTAACTCCAGGAGCTAAGATATCAGGTTTCAGTATCCATGGCGATTTACGATCCGGTCCTCGGGAAGAAAACCATACCACTATTGGGGCAGGTTTAGTACCCAAAACTGTTAGTTGAAACTTAATACTCACAGTTGTATTCTTGGCTTTGATTAGGTAGTCTTTGATCGAATTTCCGACTTCTGGAATCACTGCCACGTATGGATTGTTGAAATCTCTTGGCCGGAGAAAAATGGAGTCGTCGGTACTGAAGATAGCTCCTGCAGCTCCAGCTCTGTCTGTTTCGAACGTGTTAACTCCTGAGTCACAGAACACGTACTTCCCGGCAACATCTTTAGGGTCCAGAGAATAGTCGTCGCAGATTTCTTTGCTCCTATTTCCATAGCCAAAGTATATAGGGACTCTGGAGACTAACAAGTCCAATGGATAGATAGATTTTCCACTGACGGTGAGGTCCCCGATGTCACCGAGTGTCACTTCAGCAGCATAATCTCGATCGATGGTCCCTGCTCCAACGGTAGTGATCCATGGAGCTCCATTGAGAATGGTGAAACCATGAGGACCACCATTTCCAGCTGCACATACCACAATGATCCCCTTTTCCATGGCTGTAAAAGCTGCCACTGCAATTGGGTTTTGTTCGAAAGGAGTCTCAAAGAAACCCAACGACAATGACATTATATCGACACCATCGGCTATGGCTTGGTCCATGGCAGCTATAGTGTCCGTTGCAGCAGCTTCATATGTGTAGTTGAAGAAAAGCACTTTGTACATGGCAAGCCGGGCCTTTGGTGCCATTCCAATCGCTGTTCCCTTTGCATAATTGAAGTAACTCGCATCCTGCACAGGGCTTCCAGCTGCTGTCGACGATGTATGTGTCCCATGTCCATCGTAATCCCTTGGAGAATCATAGTCGTCCGTTTTGGAGATGTTCAAGCCAGCTTCCTTCATCCCTTTACTGAACGAGCGTGCTCCGATGAGTTTCCGGTTACAGTTAGAAGAGTTGAACTCCACACCAGACTCACAAGTACCGCGCCATCTCTCTGGTACGGGGGGCATTTCGTCATCTCTAAAACTCTCACTCTCCGGCCAAATTCCAGTGTCAACTACACCGATGATCATATCATCCCCAAAATTAGCTTCAGGCCATAACCCAACATTTGGTTCTAGGCCGAGAAACTTCGGGGTATGTGTAGTCTGAAGCTTTCCAAAGGTTTCTGGGTACGTGCAACGTGACCAGACATTTTCTCCAGCTGATCAAGTTGGGACCGACATAGCACTGCACTAAAGCCATCCAAGACATGGTTGTAGGTATAGAGATGGGTTGGAAGAACCCCATTCGGCGAAGACAGGGACGAGAGAGTTGACATATACCAACTATGATGATCTGGGAAAGGAGAAGGCATTGCTGATTTGTCCACGTGGATGATGTACGTCCTACGATCATCCGCAACAAGAGCTGCTGACATGCCAACTGAGAGTAGGAAGAAATAGAGGAGGTTGAAAAAGAAAGAGCAATCCATTTTGGGAAACACTGAAAACAGACCACTGAAGTAGTTAATCAGTACAATGACAATAAGTTATATATACTGCTCAAGCAACTAAAGTCCAAGTGATGAAACCAACAAAAAAAATCATAAAAAAAGTACTTACTGATTGGAGTTTCCATAGTTGTCTGAATAAACAGCCGGCTCTGATGCCTTGAGGACGGCTGCAAGTACTGCATACATAGTTGTACCCACCCAAAACTAAAAGAAGACACTTCTCATTTGAAGGTGACTGACTTAAAACATACTGACAGAATTCCTTGCCCCTCTCCCTCTTCTTGAAACTAACGGTCCTTTTGTTTCAACAGAAAACACTTTCTAAGAAACATATTTTTGTCGTAAACATTTTGATTCTGAGTCTTTGTTATCAACTACATCAAACTGCACAGGTTTCTGTAATACTGATATCCCTAGATAACAAATATAAATTAACAATCAAAGACAACCATGCCAGTAAGCAACTGCACACGTTTCTGTAGTACTGATATCCCTAGATAACAAAATATAAATTAACAATCAAAGACAACAATCTGAGTAAGCAATAGCAGTTCAATCATTACAACTGTTAAATATGGACCAACCCCATGCAACATGCCTCCAGATGCAAAATCTGGAGCAAAGGCGTTCAAAACCAATTCGCATAAACAAGTTTAGAATATTGGTTTATGTAATAAGAACACAAAAAGTTAAAGGCATGTTAGTTTGCGTACAGATATGCTTTGGTAGTTGATCTGTTACAGAGTCTTACAGATTAACTTTCAAAACTGTCCGATGCACAACAAACATACATGCTGCTCGTTTTTCCTATCAACTTTTATTAAACTTTGGGGAAAATATATATATATATATTCACAGTTTTCTGTAGTACTGATATCCCTAGATAACAAAATATAAATTAAAAATCAAAGACAACAATCTCAGTAAGCAAGAGCAGTTCAATCATTACAACTGTTAAATATGGACCAAATCCAAGCAACCATGCCTCCGAAATGCAGAATCTGGAGCAAAGGTGTTCAAAACAAGTTCAGAATCTCAGTTCATGTAATGGGAACACAAAATGTTAAAAGGCATGTTAGTTTGCATACAGATATGCTTTGGCAGTAGATCTGTTACAAAGTCTTACATGGATAAACCTTCAAAACTATCAGATGCACAACAAACATACGTGCTCCTAGCTTTTCCTATCATCTTTTATGAAACATTGGGGTGAAATATATATATACAGAGAGGAACAGGGTAGCAACAAGCATACCTCAGCTACAAAGACCCCTAATTAAGTTAAAGACAAAAAAAAATTTAAAAATAGCAGCTGCCCTATTCATCTAGCCACCAACAGCAACCAGAAACTTCCTGTTGCTTCCTGGTTCCACATGCAAAACCACAACATCTCCCACCTTGTCCAATAACTCCTCCAGATCATTCACACCAAACCTCCGGTAATCCACTGATCTCTTGTACCGTTGCTGATATATAGCCTCAAAAGAACCCATGAAAATTCGACAAGAATAACTCACAAAAATCTCTTGTAGCTCATACTTGAACTGTTCAATACTTGGGTCATCATTTTCACATCTAGATGACATACCCAGATTGGTCTTCTCTACACCTGCCCGTTCATCATGTTCTTCAACTACTACCCTTTCTTCATCTGAGAACTCATCTGAAGATCCACCACCTGTGATAATATCAACGATCTCTTCCTGAGACTCCTTCCCTTTCTTATCCTTCTTTGCCAGAGGTAGTGGAGGCGCACTTGGGCCAGGTCTCAAGTTTCGAAGGTAGACAAACTTCTTATGACCTTTTCCTTCTATTGCTATCATGTCGCCCATCTTCTTGAGAAGATTCACAAGCTTGCATGCCCCATATTCTGCTACATAAAGAGGCCTCCCAAAAAATTTCTGGTACTCGGGAGGAACACGGGTAAGAGGCACACACCCTCCAAACAATTCAAGCAGCTTCACCAGCTGTGCCTTCAAACCATTTAGATCTCCAGGCTGTACCCACATCAAATCATTCTCGTCACAAGGAGGAGCAGATGCCGCTGATACTTCATTTGAACCAGATGGAAGACTTTGTGATCCTAAAGTTGAAGGAAAGCAAGGCATGGTTATTGAAGTACTATTGTACTCAGATAAAGACTGTGATATCATTGAGAAATCCCTTGAGTTGTAAACATTTTGTGAGATCCCTCCATATAAAATTGCTTCCTCGTTCTGAACATCTAGGTTATCATTGATTTGGCACCCCATCAGATTCCCAGCAATCTCAGCCGGACATCCATGAGGGGGAATTAAAGCCCTAGAGGGAGGCACAAAGCCTTCCCCACGAGCCACACTATGCCAATCCCATACAAACCTGCCCGCATTACACAGGGCAGATGATACACCCACCCTAGAAGGAATGACAAGAATCACAGTATATCCACGTTGACCAAGTATGTGAAGTGCTGGAGCAAAATCAACATCGCCAGAGATCAGCATGATGGAAGATGGTGGAGGGTTGTCAAGAGCAAAAAGAAACATATCAACCAATATGGCCTTGTCAGCAGCATCCTTTCTCCCATTTGGTACATCTATGAGTTTGACACCAGTTCTCTGGCAGCCCTCCCTCAGTCGCCTGGGAAAGGCATTAAAATCCCCATATGCAGAGAACAATGTAACAGCTCCATTGATTACAGGATGGACCCACAATGCCATTCTTATGTTGCTAGCCACATCTTCAGGGCGTACATCACTTGGGACAGGACAGTTCTCAATGTCCCATAGTATAGCCACAGGACCATATGAGGATTTTTGGCTCTGCTGCAAAGGTGGTTGGGCAAAGTTCATGTTTGAAGCTTCCATATGCGTACCACTTTGTTCGGAGGATTCAGAAGGCAATATCAAAACTGAGAACTAGCCATTACTAACTCAATTAAAGCTCACAGGTTCCTGGAAATGGCAAATAGAAGGGACTATAAGTAAACTATAAAACAAAAAACTTCTTAAAATATTTTATTGTAGTATAAACCGGGCTATGAGTATAGCCCAAAATGAAAAGCAAAAGGAAAAAAATAAAGAGACAAAGAAACACGCTGTAGCTGAATTAATCACTTGAGCAGTTTAACATTCCAAGTCATATCCAACCGGTAAGCAGACCTAAAATTCCAAGGGCAATTTTGCCTGCAACCAATGGTATATATAGCAAAACAAGATGGTCAAGCCAACCTCTACACAGAAGGTAATAAATTATATATGCAAACTCCATAAGATAAATTATGACTAATTTGAAACTAACATGAACAAAATCTCTATGTTTCCTGCAAACAGTCAACTGACCTAATCCATTCCTACATACAAACAGCTTAACAGTAACAATTTTTTCTTTTTTCTTTTAAAAAAATATATATTTGTGCATATCTGTCCTTGCAAAAATATCATCAGACTCAATTGGGTACCAAAAAATCACATTCAAATTTACCACCCAAGTATCAAGAGGACAACCAGACAGAAAGGGAGTGGGGATAGAATGGGCTCAAATTAACAGCTTCAGGTATGCATAAGGCATAAGCTTGGACACTTATATATCACATCTATTCCACTTTATACGTGGCCATAAGGTAAAAAATAAATAACAATAATTCTTCCTAAAACGACCAAATATGTAGGAATGAAAGGATTGAATCAGAACATGCAAAGCAATGAGAAAGCATTGGTAATAACTCTTCAAATTTGTAGGGTATTATTTCCTCAAACATTAAATAAACCAGTGAGCTTCCAACAATGGATAACTCCAGACTGTAGTCTGAACATTAACATAATCATACACACGAAAGCTGCATATTATATATATACTAATGTGCCTTCCAAGAGGTTGAAACCATAGCTTGGTGGGAATATGCCCCCCTAAAAATCCATAGCCCAAAAAGTAGTTGAAAGTTGGAACCAACAATAATTATGGTGGTGGTGAAGATCAGTTAAGACATAGACTTGAAAACAATGGTTAACTTCAGTCAGTTAAAACTCAAAATCCACCATTGACTGAACAATGATTACACTAAACAGAAACAAGATGCATATTTATGACCTTTTATACAGCTATAAGGACAGAACAGTCACAGCCAAGAAAAACAGAAGGGATCACATCCCCCATGTAATTCGAAATTGTGCTCTTTTGTTTTCTTTACGTCTCATTTAATAAGAGCATCATAGATCACATCAAACTTTTCAGATAAAAACATCCACTTTACTCTTGGATGCAGCATTTGGATACCGATTGGGCTACAAGACACATGGTTATCTCAATTTGTGATGTAAGAAGACAATATAGGATTGTTCGAAGAGTAAAAAAATGCATCTTGCAAAGAAATATGGATTTCTAAATGGTTGTAGAGTTATAAAGACAGCATTAAAACTGAAGCAGTAAACTGAAAAACTATTCCAAATTTACTCATATGCACTATATATGTTAGCCATAGGATACCCAAATTCAGATGAAGATTTTCAAAAAACCCTGGACAAAACAGACTAAAATTTCAGCTTCAATTCTTCTATTTTTGCCTAAAATTTCAACACACTGAAAATTCATCAACAAAAGAACCAAAAACAAAACAATTAATGATAATAGACAAAAACCCATGAAGCCGTAACCTGATAAATACCTGATATTGCCAAATCTTCTCGTACTCAGCTCCAACAGATATTGTAGAAGGAAAAATAAATCAATTGAACTGAATTGAATGATCAGAAAACTATAACGGCTTCAAATGATCGCACTTGTCTGAAACGACAATACGGAAACATGTGAAGTGAGATATGGAAAAACCCTAATTTTGAATGATAGAGAAAGAAACAATAAACAATGGAAGAATATGGAATGCTCCGGCGGAGAGTTCTCAATTTGAAACCCTATCGAGTTCTGATGGAGAGTGGTTTTAACTGGGATTTAAGCAAATAAAAATTAAAAAGATTTGGGGGAAATTACCAAAATACAAATATATTTGTTTAAAATACGATTTATTTTATATAATTTTACAAATTAGGTCTCGCCCTTTCAAATTTTAAATTTGATAAAAAAAATGATCTTTTTTTATTAGTAAATTATTAAGTTAATTAATAATTTTTAATGATATTTAGATTTATTTTAATTAATAATTTTGATAATTTTATTATTATATAGAAGATGAATTAAAAAATTTATTTTGTAAGTTAGTTTTGTTAAATAAATTTTTTTAATAAGGGATCATTTGTAATTCTTTAAACCGTTGAGATAATTTATATTTTAAAAAAAATTAAGAGGTGTATTTGTAATTTATCAAAAAAATATAGGATTTAAATGGAAAATAGGAATTTTATTATTAAATGCTCGTTTGACTAAAATTTTGGGATTAAAAAAACACAAAAAAAAAAAAAAACAAAATAAGTTATATAAGTCAATAAAACAAAATATCACTCTTTACCCATAATTATTACACTTTTTTTCTCACAAAAATCAAAAAAATTCCCAAACAAAAACCAAACAAAATTAAAAAAGTTAAACTTAAAAAATGTCAGACTAAAAAAATTGACTATATTAATCAATGCCAAACAATCTAGAATCATTTATTTATATGTTTAAAGACATTGACGTTTATCACAATAATTATCTTCTATATTATTATATAAATTGTGGGTCATATTTTTTGTTCCCAATTTTTATTCCATATTACCTTTAGATAATTGTTAATTCAAATTTATAACAATCAATGCTAGAGAGTCATGGTCATAAAATTTGATGAATTTGATATAAAGATAATATAAAAATAGAAAATTGTGACAAAAAAATGCTAGAGATTTGTTTTTTCAGATTTTTAAATTCATATAATTGACACATATTATGTTATTGTGGATAAAATTGCTAGACTTATTTGTGGTATAATCTTTTTTACCTTTATGTAGCTTCAAGTTAAAAAAATTCTTATTATTGAAAATTTAGAAAAAAATAATTGTTTTATTTTTTAATTACCAACTTAAAATTGCACCAAACAAGTCCGCACATACCCCTATCCATCATAATTCTAAAAAAAATAGCATATCAATAATATTACAATTTTATAAATTTTATTAAAAAATATCAATATATAGTCCAAATTTATTCTATATATGAATCTAACAATACACCAATTCAATCTTCACCACACACTTTATTTCATGGCATAAATCTAGAACTAAAATTTGGATATCACACTTATTGATAATATATATATACAAAACTTATAACATAAATAATTTATAGGGTGAATTTCATTAACGGTCCCTATAATTTGGGACTTATATCATTTTAGTCTCTGACTTGCAATTATGACATATTTGACCATGAATTTTGAATCTTACTTGAAATAAGAACAATTAAAGCTATCATGGCTCAATTTCAAAGGCAAAGTCGTCAATTTGATAAAATATAAACTAATTTGACAAGAATAAATATCAAAAAAATATTTTGAATTTTAAAAAAAAAATTTACCCACTAAAGATAAAATTATATAAAATTGATAAATCTTGTGGACATTTACTTCTTTTTTTTTATCAAATTAATTTTTGTTATATGTTTGGATGATGATTATGTAATGGATAGTTATTTTTATTTTCATTAAATTAATTTCTGTTTTTCCAAAAGTCAAATATGGCGACAATTTTAATATCATTATTAAATCAATCTATTAAATCAAAAATCCAAAACTAATAATATTTCATATATTAAATATATCGATTACACATTAAAAGCGTAATAACCACCCATTATATGATTATTATCCAAACACATAATAAAATTATTTTGATAAAAAAATAAATAAATGTCTAAAAGATTTATCAATTTTACATAATTTTATATTTGGTGAGTAGAAATTATTTTTAAAATTTTAAAAATATTTTTTTGACATTTATTTTTGTCAAATTAATTTATATTTTATCAAATTGATGGCTTTGCCCTTGAATTGAGCAATGGTATCTTCAATTGTTCTTATTTTGAATAAGATTCAAAATTCAGAATCAAATATATTACAATTGAAAAGTTAGAAACCAAAATAATATAAACTCTAAACTATAGAGATTGTTAGTATAATTCGTCCTAACTTATATATAGAACAATCCCAAAATAGCTCAACTCACCAAAGTAACATTTTATGATGGGCCAAAAGTAAATCCTTTTAGAATTTACAAAAGGACTAAATTATTTTTCATTCTTTAAACTTTAAAATCACATATTTATATTTGAATTCTTTAATTACAAATTTCATTTTACTTTCACCGCATTCATATTTTAGGGGATTTTTTATATTAAAATTTTATAAGATAAATGAAATATAATATTTTTATAATAATTGGGGTTCCTTAACATTTTCACAAATAAAATTATACTTAGAGAAATTTTGGTCATGACACAGAAATTTCAATTTTTACAGAGAAATTTTAAAATTTCTCTGGTATGACCATAGATATATTTCATTGAGAGACCTTAACTAATAAAAAAAAAAATTTAACTTCTCTTACTATACAAAATTAGAGAGGGATGTTTCATTAATTTTTTTTTTCTATATTTTAAATGTACAACTTAAAAATTAAGAATAATATAATAAAAAAATAATAAATTACAAATACACTCCTAAAATTTATTTAAAATACAGATTGTCCTTTATAATTTGAAAAATTATAAATACTCACTTATCATATTTTTACTATTTAATAGAATTAACTGAAAAACAAAATTTCTAACCTCTCTCCTATACAATGATAAAATTACTTGAATTATTAATTGAAATAAATTTCTGACATCATTAAAAATTATTAATTGATTTGATAACTTATTAATTAAAATGGTCATTTGTTATAAAATTAGAAATTTCAAGAGACGAGATATAATTTTTAAAATCACAAGAACAAATCACCATGTTTGTTTCTAATTTTTTGAAAATACTTTTTAGAAAATTCTACTTTCTTATTTTACATAGTTTTTTGTTTTTACTAAAATTTTTAAATATTTTAAGTAAATTTTTTAATTTTTAAACGCACCTAAAATAACTATACTTAAAAAGTATAATTTTCATGAAATTTTTTTTACAAAATTCACTAAATATCAAAAATACAAAAAATTCTAAAATTCAATATATTTGTCGTATTTTTGTGTATTTATTAATTTTTTTAAAATATTTTTTCACAAATATTTTATTTTTTAGATATATTTAAGTAATGTGCATCTAAATTTTTTTTAAAAAAATACTTAAAATTTTAAAAATATTCAGTAAAAATAAAAAATATGAAAAATAAAAATATTCAATTTTCAAAAACTAAATTTAAAAAATTAAAACCAAACACACTATCATATTTTAAAAAGATATCATGCATGTATTTGTAATTTACCTAAAATAAACATTGAACCGCAATTTGGGGATAATGTATAATTTTAAAAATAAATCCTTTTAAATGATCTCATCGCCGGCGGTCCGAAGAACACTGCAAGTTTGCAACTCTGCAAAATGCGAAACTGAGAGAGAGGGAGAGAGAGAGAGAGAGAGTTCATATACACAACAAACACATACATATACTCTCATACATATAGAACAATGACTTCTCTATCATCTTTTCTTTCAATTCCTCCTCTGAATCCTCCTTCTCCACATCAACCTCCAATGGCTGTCTCTCTCACCACTCTCCACTCCTCTCCATTCGCTTCCATGCCCACCCAACAGCCCAAAAAACCCACTTCAAAACGCTCTTCAAAACCCACCAAAACTCTCTCTCCAACAACCACACCCACAACCACTACCAACTCTCACCCTCCCAAGAAGGTCTTTTTCTCTCTATTGATTGTGTTTTCTAAGGAAAAAATGAGAAATTAAGGAAGGATTTGATTAGGGTTTTGTGGGTTTTGATTGTGTTGTTTTTTTGTGTGGGTACAGGTTCTTGTGCCAATTGGGCTTGGTTCTGAAGAAATGGAAGCTGTGATATTGGTTGGTGTTCTGCGCCGAGCTGGTGCCGATGTGACCGTGGCCTCGGTCGAGCCGGAGCTTGAAATCAAAGCTTATTGTGGTACTAGGCTGGTTGCTGATACGTCCATCTCGGCTTGTTCCGATGAAATTTTCGATCTTGTTGCTTTGCCAGTAAGATAATTCATATTCCTAGCAATACATTTGAGTTTGATATGATTCTGTATTGCTTGATAAGGGCTACTTATAACTGATATTATGACAAATTATGCATGATTGGGACATTGCTTAGTTTGATTTTGTTTGGTTTATGTATGACAAATTGTTAAATTCTTACTCATAAGTTACTCTGATTTAAGAATCAACAAGATAGACCCCCACAATTATTCTTTGGTCTGTATTGAAATCTATACATATTGCAGTTGTTTCACTAATTTATAGTCATCTCTTGATATTCCAAGGATTAAAATTGATACCTGACCCATTATCAATATTCCTACTATTGTGTGGTTATAGCAGAATTTAGCTGAAGTAAGGTCAATCATGAACCCTATTGGTCATGGAAGTAGCACATCATCATTTTGCCAGAAATCGCATTGTCATGGAATTCCTAATTACTGTTTGTTTCACTGGAATGAAGGTATACGGAATGGAATTGTCATTCTTTATTCTTTATTTTTATTTATTTATTTATTTTTGGTTACACGGTATACATTAGTTGTTAGTAGGGGGGCAACACAAAGGGTATCAAACTCCTCTCTAGAGGATTTGAACTTGCAACCTCACACCATAAAGTGGTGCTATATAGCCACTAGTCCAAAGGCCCTAGTTGGAATTGTCATTCTTTAGCTTCTTTGTGAAATGACCATTCCTTTACAATGGTTAATGATGATTTCATTTGGGATGCATTTTTCATCATAATTTTAGTAAACAAATGTGACAATGGATGTTCTAATGGAATGATTTGCATATCTATAATGTATGGGATTACTTTTCAGGTTTTCCATCCTATAATTCACCAAATTATTGAGGTTCTTTTGTGGTAATAGTTGTTTTCTCTTCTAATGCATTTGGTTATAGAGTGGAATGCCTGGCTCAGTACGCTTGAGAGATTGTGAGATTCTCCGTAAAATTACAAGCAAACAAGCTGAGGAGAAAAGGTTATACAGTGCTATTTGTGCTGCTCCAGCAGTCACACTTCTGCCATGGGGTCTCCTCAAAAGAAAACAGGTATCTGGTGTTAGTCTGGGACCTTTGAAATTTTAATGCTTTTAACTTATTTATGTACTGTTGGCCAATTGAGATCTAGTTTTTCCTTCAAGATGACTTGTCACCCTGCATTTATGCACAAGCTTCCAACCTTCCGGGCAGTTAAATCAAATATCCAAGTTTCAGGGGAGCTAACAACAAGCCGTGGCCCGGGTACTTCTTTTGTGTTTGCTATAACATTAGTGGAGCAGCTTTTGGGGGAGTCTGTTGCCAAGGAGGTTAGAGAATTGTTGGTAAGATATGCCAGAATTCCATTTATTTCTCTTTATTCAGATTTCATGTTGTAGCTGTATTTTGCTTATAGAGAGAAAAAAATTCAGTGTCCCAATAAGACACTGAAGGTTTTGGAGGAAGTCATTTCCTAGACAAAATACCACAACTGTGTTGCCTCGTCATTACAAGGTTTGATGAGAAACCAAAAAGGTTGAAATTTTGAGTCTCCTGAAACCCGAAAGTTAGGTTAGTTGATTAGTTGCTTGCATATACCAAAAAAAAAAAAAAAAAGAAATAAATAAATAAATGAAAAATAAAAAATTATCTGTTTTAAGTTTTCTTACAACTCAACTCAATAAGCCATCTTCCAACTATTTGAGGTCAATTACATGGATTTTGGTTTGCCTTTCTACTTTGTGGAGGACCATGAATTTAATTAGACCACATGTTACCATGTTTTTTTCTTAGTCTTCATTGCATATGCTTGAACCATCTTTAGTATTTTTTTCTTTTTTCTTCATCTGCACTTGGTGCTACTTCAACAGTTCCATGAATGTGTTATTCCATAATTTATCCTTTCTTGTCATACTACATATAGGTCCCAACATCAATATTTTAGAGATAATGGATTACTTCAAAAGTATTTCAAGTACTGCTCAATAGGAAATGTCTTAACAAAGAAAAGGAAATAGTCAAAATGATGCTATTATAGTAACCATATAACTAAACTAAGAGATACTTGGTTGAAACTCATAAAGTAAGAATATTGTTTCTGTTTAATGCTTCAAACACTTGTTTTATTGTTGTCTCATTTTTATTTTATTTTTAAAAAATTTTGCCTTCATTTATTTTGTGTAATCAGTTGTAGGCTTTGAGCTAACACTCTTTTTCTTCTTTTCCATTAGCTAATGAATTCTGCTAATGAGAACCCTAGAAAGGAAGAATTCAATGGAGTTGAGTGGACTGTTGACCACAACCCTCATGTAAGTAGTTCCTTTATCTGCTTGACAGATTACATGTTGTCTGTTAATCATACATGAAGCTTTATATTTATTTTCTGCTAATTTAGGTGATTTTTCTTGATAATAGAATTTATTCTTAGTTTGAGATGTGTGAGCAATGTATTTTGCTCGCTAATATTTTAAATTCATGTGGTTGGTTGTGCCCTGTACTTGTATCTTGCTCTCAAATTTTTCATTTGTACAATATGTTCTCAACATCTATTTTTGCTGAAATTGCCCAAATATTGTGACTACTATTTATGATTATATTTATCTGACACTAGTAATTTTGGCTCTAATTTCTTTTTTAATATAGTAAGCATGCAATCATCTCTAGTCATTGAAATGCAACAGGTGCTAATCCCAGTTGCAAATGGATCTGAAGAAATTGAAGTAGTAACAATTGTTGACATTCTACGTCGAGCAAAGGTGGATGTTGTGATTGCTTCAGTTGAAAAATCTGTGCAGATTTTGGCATCACAAGGCACAAAAATTGTCGCAGACAAGTTAATTGGTAGCGCTGCCGAATCAATATATGACTTGATCATCCTACCGGTGAGGCAATGAAAATGTTCTAATTTTAAATCTCAAATTGCATTATCTTTTAAAAATGTATCACTTTCACACCCTCTAGACCACCTTCAGTAGGGGGCATTTGTACGGTTTTTATAGTTGAGGGGGTCAATATGTTCACATTGATAGATGAGGGGAAGTGATATTAGCTAATAGTTGAGGGGGTCTTAGTGTAATTAATCTTTATAAATATTCAATTTACCAACAATTTTATGCTTAATTGATATGTTATCAACTTTATGTACGTGCCATAGACCAAATGCATTTGGTTCTACAGTACATCTCTTAACACGTCGCTGATCCTAAATCTTTAGGGTGGAGTTGCGGGGGCCGAGCGGCTGCACAAATCAAGGGTTCTAAAGAAGCTGCTAAAAGAACAAGAATCAACAGGGCGGATATACGGAGCAATCTGCTCTTCACCTGCAGTCCTGCATAGACAAGGATTACTCAAGGTTCGCTGAAACAACTCAATATATCCCAACTTTTTTAGCCATAGATGTTTTAAACCCATGCCTTCTCTGACAAAAACAGGATAAGAGAGCCACAGCTCATCCATCTATCATAAGCGAGCTCACCAATGAAGCAGTGGATGGTGCCGGAGTGGTTATCGATGGCAAACTGATCACAAGCAGGGGACTTGCCTCTGCAGCCGATTTTGCCTTGGCTATTGTGAGTAAGCTTTTTGGTCATGCAAGGGCAAGGAGTGTAGCAGAAGGTCTTGTTATCGAGTACCCCAGGAGCTAAAAAGATGATTGTAACCTGTGAAGTGTTTGAGACGCCAAATGCCCATAGCCAAGAAAGATGGAGCGATTTTTTCCCAACTCGATCAGCCATTAGAAGAAGAAAATAATCTTCTCTGGTGGGTTGGTTATATATAAGAACGAAGTTTTTTCTTCATTCACAGGAAAAATTACTTGCAGAAAGAATTCACAATGATTGAGAACAGCGGCTTGAAATCCTCATTTATATTGATAAGCTGCAATCAGGTATCTTTGATTTCTGCAGACATAACAAGATGTGGTATGCTAACTATTCGATCAGTGTTGCTTTCTGCAGACCTTACTCTGGACCGATACCATTGAGGATTGGTGCTTTTTTGCCCGGCAGGCAAAGAAAATGATGACATTCATGACTGTTATTTCCGTGTCATTAAGCTTTTTGTCGGAGAGCAATCCAAAGTTGTGTGCGCGATGTCCTCCTGTAAACAGGTTTTGATGTTTTGAAGTACCTCGTTGTTTGTATTTGTATAAACAGTTCTTCTATTTTTGGATCTGTATGCATATCCTTATTCTTCCCTTTGGCCATTAGGAACATTAAGGCCATGTTTGTTTGGGTGGACATGAGCTTGGGATTGGACTAATAGTCCAATAAAATTATTAATCCGATGTTTGGTTAAACAATTGAAGTACGGACTAATTATTTTAAACTTGACTATTAGTTAAGATAGGATACATAATCCAACGAATTCGTGTCCTAGGACTATTAGTTATGGGAATGCTAATCCAGTCCGCTCAAACAAACATGGCCTAAGACTGTATTTGGATCATGGATTTGGGTAAGATTGTATTTGGATCATGGATTTGAGTAGATAGCAAAAGTTACTTTGAATTTGAAAAGTCATGTTCTTAGCAAGTGAAAATGGAACAAGAGAGCTTCACTGTTATTTTGTTGTTCCACTTTTTCTGGGTGACTAGGCAGGGGATGGATGATGACATGATGGCACTAATACCTTGTACTCTGTCAATTTTCGTTCATTCTTAGCACTCAAAAACGTGTTATGAAAGGAAAAAGTTTTGTTTTTTTTGAGAGTTAATTTCACTTTTTATTTCTTAGCTATCTTATTTTTTGCTATTTCATTGGTGAACAATTACTTTCATCTATTTAGACTTCAAAATTTTTAATTTTAGTCCATATGGTTCAATTGTCTAAATCACTAACAATTAATATAATTTGATAGGTAAAAAATTCATTTTAAAATTGGGAAAATTACAACCAAAAAAAAAAAAAAAAAAGTCAAGGATTGATCTTTATAAACAAAATTAAAAATTAAAAATTTATTTTGTTAAAAAGGTTAAACTATATATATGTTTCTGGTAATTTCCGTTTTAAAATTTGAACAAATTAAATCATATAATCAAACATTTATTTTTTTACTTACTAGTTTGAAATGAACAGAGAAGAAAAGGATGGTATTTGAGGTAGCGTGTAAATATGTTTAATATAATGTAAGTAAAAAAATTGTTGAAATTGTTAAATTATCTTTTTTCCTCATTAAATTTGATTTTCACTGTTACTGATTTAGATAGATTGACGGATTATCTTCAAATGAACCGTATGAATTAAAATATAAATTTTTTTTTTTAACAGAATAAGCTAATAAAATTGATAATTTAGAATTAAAATAAAAAAATTAATGGAAATGATTTAAGGGATAAAAGTGAAATTAACCCTTAATTTCACTGAAAAAGCCAACCCAAAATGATCTTCATGGTGGTCAAAATTCCTACAAGTTCACAAAAAACAGAGATCACACAACTGGGAAAGTTCAATCTACGTGATCAATCCAATCCCACGATATTTTACAACACAAAACTCTGTTTCTGTACATAATGTTTATCATTCCTACAACAAGGTTTGAACTTTGAATCATCACAATACACTCTGTTCAATCCTTATATATGACAAAGGGCCAAAGTTTTTGTTTTCAACCATTCATTCACTGGTAACACCCTTTCTACAACTCTGTTCTTCTGTTCTAAGTACACGTCCGCAACTTGCTTCCATTCTTGCTACTCTACCAGGGACCTGTCAACGTTCTCCTCAAGCATCGTCTTTTACTTCCCCAGGGCATATCCATTGTCTCCAATATCTAGAGAAACAAAACAAAAATACATTACTGGTCAAATGAATCGAAAATTCAAGCAGAGTTCTACATATACAAGGAGCACCCTGTTAATTTAACCTTTTATCAACCCAATTATGGTTTTTTCATCTCATAGTCCATGTTCTACATTTACCGGCCATACCCAGATGATCCCAATCAATTGATAAATTCCATTTATTGGATGTATAATTCTAAGTAGCCATTTGTGGGGAATAAATTAAAAATAGGGGAAAACCAAATGCAAATAAAATTTATTCATTTTATAAAAAACGAGAACTGTTTTCATCAAGAAGTCTTTGCATGATGGAAAAACTCGAGCTTCCTAATTTGTATGCTGTGAAGATTCTAGCCAAAGCTATTTATTTTTTTACCTTTTATTTTAAATGGTCTTTTTTGGTGGGGCGATATTTGTTTCAAAACAACTATCATAATTTCCTAGTTTAAAATCCAAGGCAACTTCTATAGTAAAAGGAATGTACCTGATTTTTCTGCATCTCCATAATTTCTTCCTGTGGCAACAATAATACAACAACAAATATTTAACCTTTAATTTCTTTTTTAAATAATCTACAATTTCAAAAGCACAAAACTTTTGGCAACAATTAGTAATATACCTGTTTTTTCTGCAACTCTTCGTTAAGTTCTTTAAGTTTTGCAACTTCTGCTTCCAATTCTAAGGTATAGGCCTGTCAGAAACCCAAAGAGAAACCTAACATCAATGGACATTGTTGGGGATATAAATAATAATGTTACACCTTTCTCTCTAACAGATGAGATGGCGGTCAACAATTTCTCAGACATCGGTGAATCAACCAAGCACATGTAAAGGGGACGTGTTGAGGATATAAATAAACTTTGTCTTAACATAAGATTTTAGATTTTCTCTTAAGTTTTAGATTTTCTCTAATAACTTAAGATTTTAGATGAGATGTTTGGTCAACAATTTCTCCATCATCCAAGCAATCCTTTGAAATGTGTAACTTTGATCAACAAGGCAAGTCACTTAATATAGTAAAGCTATTTATACATGGAACTGTAATATACAAACATGTTCTACTCAACAAACCATCAAGATGATAATATTTTTTATCGTTCACATTTATACATATACAAACACGTTCTACTCAACAAACCATCAAGATGATAATACAACTTAATGTTATGCAGCAGAAAGATGTATGCTCTGCTACCTCTTCTTCCACGAAACTCATATTTAGGATTGAGTAGCAGAGATTTTCTCATCGCTTTGTCATATTTGTGTGTTTATATCTATATTTCATAGACATGTTCATAAATGACTAAAGCAAGGAGATTCATCTCTACTAGAAATATGAGGGTTTGAGGAACAGTGCTGTTGGGGTTTCTGTTGATTTTTTCACTCTATTTCCATATCAGCCTTCCTTCTTGAAATATAATGTAGATCGGTGAATTTCAACATGATCTTAATTTTTAACTTATAAACTAGGCTCACAATATTAGCCATATTAGCCATTTCTATGAATGATCTTTGATTATTATAGGAATGCATAAATTACCACAACCCATAAAACCCACTCGATTAGCTTCAAGAATAACAAAACAAAGTCAAAATACGATAAACACAAGAAAGGGTATAAAAGAGCTAAATTATGTATAGCGTTTGATATTCACCTGTTTCCTAGCCCGTGACCGTGCAGCAGACTCTCTATTTTTAATCATTCTCCTATGCCTTCTCTCCATTGCTTTCTCCAAAGTACCACCACATTTCCTTCCCCGCACGCCTCCACTAAACATTAAAGGAGGTGGTGACAGTGACGCTGTATCCATATTATTACTCTTTGCAACCCCTTCTGAAGATAACTGGCTTGCAGGAGATCCTCCTGCTGCAACCGGGCCAGTAGTCCGAGCGCCTAAACCCGTCATGCTAACCACTCCTCCAGTCTGCAGGACACTACCTTGAATTAAACCATTGTTTGTAGAAGGATCTACCATTCTAACAACCAGACCCCTTGTTCCCGGGTTATGGTTAGCCAGTTGTGCATTATTTACTACAGGCATTGGAGAAGTGAACGCCACCGTGACTTGCTTGGGTAAAAGTGGCTGTTGATGCTGCTGCAATTGTTGCTGAGAAGATCTTACTCCACTGACATTCAGTGGTAAACCAGAAGATTGATTAGGCACTGAATTATTATTATTGTTGTTCTCTGTTATCCGATTAGCCATGACTACATTGTTCTGAGCTGATTGCTGAAACCCAAATGTCAAACCATTCAGACTGGTGGTGTTGTTATTTGGTTGTGATAAGTGATCAACATAAAATCCACTATTATTTGGCCTCGTGATTGGTTGAGCGTCTTCTCTAACTACCCCCGCTCTTGCCAAGAACTCCTCCAGTGTCATCTCTCCCAAAGTAGGCTGCCTCTGCTGCTGCTGCTGCTGCTGTAAATTTGACCCCCCATTCACACTTCCGCCCCCATCATTTGCACTGCCAGTAGTTTCTTTAACAAAGTCTCTCCAAACCTCATCGACAGTTTTCGTACTAAGCGTGCGAGGCAACGTCAGTGAGCCTTGTCTCTGCAAATTCCCACCCAGGGCATTCCCTTCTCCAACACCACTAGAAGATGCGATGGCTTGAGTCTCTTCAGCTGTCCAAATGTTCTTTAAGAGTTCATCCATGTTCATTGATCCGAAATCCTTTCCAAATCCACCTAATGTGTTTTGAAACTCATCAAAGGTCAAGGAGTATATGGAAGATTGTCGGGCCAATGGAAAATTGCCTACCGGCTTCATGCCACTTCCATCTGGTTGTGGTGTTTCACCAAAGTTCTTGAAGTTCAAATATGATCCCATTATTCAAGAATGCAGAGTGTTCTTATATTTCCACACAATTAGATCTGGCAACACCAAGCTGTCTTAAATTTTCATCTAGTCAAAGAGGATCAAATAGAAACCCTAGTTCCCTTTGGCTTGCTATCTTTATTTTCAGACCCAAAATTTAACAAATCAAAGAGAGGGTGTTAGTAGTCAGACCAAATATTGACTTTCCTTATATTGAATACAGTCTAGAAACCTAATCCAAGGACCCACAAATGTAAAACTGCATAAATGACCTTCATTGTTTGCTATAATCTTCCACTCCAAAACAGAACCACCAATCATAATGATGAGAAAACAAACTCAAATTTAGAAAGAAAATAAAAACACTTCCCTGATCATATTAAATACAAATCAACCCAAAAGTACAAAGTATAAACATCATTCATGATCTTATCAACCTCAATTCTAGCTTACTTTGCCCAAAAAAAAAAAAAAAAAACTCAATTCAAGCTTGAAATAATTGAAAGAACATGTCAAATAATACTTGGCATGAAAACCCATCAAGAATATCAAGAAAAATCATTCAACTTATGTAGATCAGATTATAACTTCAGCACTCTAGTGTTTATCAAAATCAGATCCAAAATTAACCAAAGCACAAAAATAATAATCAAAACAAATATAACCTTCATCTTCCATCTTCAATACTTAATCTGAGCTTCATGTCCAAATCAAACATCCATATCCACAACATGTATATAAACACATCCATGTAGATGCCCATATCTACACAATATTTACACACATCAAACTTAACTTCAAAGAAAGCCAACCCAGATTTTCAAATCATAAACATCATAAAAACAAAGAAAAGGAAAAGCTCAAAGAGCACAAAACAAAAGTTAAAACCCCAACACATAATTTTTTTTTCCTGCACTTCACATGAAAATTAATAATAATAATTCAACAACTCTTAGTTCATTAAGTGAATTTTCCAAAACCCAAAAAATAAATAAATAAAACAAAACAACTTGCAATTAATTTTATCCCACAAAAAAAAAAATAATAATAATAATAATAAGTTAGAGAGAGAAAGAGAGAGGCTTTTACCTTTTTATTCATTATTTTTTCTTTTTGATGGGTAAAAAAATTGGGTGGTAGAGAGAGAAAGAGAGGAGAGAGAGTGAGACGGTGTGTCGTTTCCTTCTTCTTCGCCGGTGGAGTCGACAAGTGTCTATCAGTCTTGACACGAGTCAGGTATTTAAGCTGTGTTTTTTTTCAGAAAAATTAATAAAAAAAAGAAATATTTTATTGTTTGAAGTCATCAGGGTCACGCAACGTGGATCAATGGTAGTGGGTTAGAGGATCATGATGTGACTCGTGACCAATGAGGGCGCGCGAGGTGGGAGCTTCTGGGCCGTTCGATCGTGCTTTTCCGACAGCGTATGAGCTGGTGATCGTTGATATGTCTGTTTTTTGAGAGTGGCATTTGGAGTAATGTGCGCCTGGTGCTTAGTACGAACGCACACCTAGGTTGGCTAGGTGTTTCTTTTTTACAAAAATGTTTGAAATCTTAAAAATTTTATTAAATATTTTTATTAAAATATTCTACACCTAGGCTAGCCTGGTGTTTGAATTCTTAAATATTTCATACCGTATTCATATAAAATATTTAATAAAAAAATTTATATTTATATAAAATACTTGGTAAAATTTTTAATAACACTTATAAAATATAGAGCATTATTTGTTTTTTTAACCTGAACCCATGTGATGCCTCTGTTTGTAGGTGCTGTTTGTAGCTGGGAACTTCTATGCCTGGCATTAATATTTGTTTTGATTTAATATTGATTTTTTAATTAATTAATTTATTTATATACATATATATTTTTTAAATTTTAAAATAAAATAATATATATCTAATCTATTAATCTTTTCATCTCAAAATAATTATCTCTTTTAAGAAATTTAATTTTTTTTAATAATACAATTATTATACTTTTAAAAAGTTAATTTTTCCAAAATAACCTTTGATAATATATTTTTTGAAAAATATCAATGTCATAATTGTATTTTTTATATTATTTATAAATTTAAAAGAAGGACATAATAAGAAATTTATATATTTTTGTACTTAATTTTTGAAGAAGAACTAATATTTTGAAATAATAAAAAATAAAATAAGAAACTAATATTCTAAGATGAAAGGAGTTGTAGAGAAAGATGGAATCGTCATGTAAAAATTTGAAACGTGAATTACTTCAATCTTAGGTCTCGTTTGGCAAGTTAACATTTTAGTCAAAAAGTTAAAAATTTATAATCTATACCAAAAATTCAAATATTTCTTTTTTTTTTTTTTTGCACATCTTTTCTTAAAAAGTCAAAAAATCATTCCAAAAATATTAATTTGTTAATTCATATTTGAACTAAAAAATCAAAAAATTATTAAAATAATCTATTCCTAAAGAAAGCCTTATTTTAAAAAACATAAAAAAAAAATGACTGAACGACTGTTATGGATAAATTCGCAAGGAGTGACAAACGACTATGGCCCCGTTTGGTAGAGCTGTGGGAAAGTGATTATAACTTATAGCTTAACAACCTATAACTGTGAATATAAGCTATTTTTTATTTATAAATTAAACTTCTCCTCTCCCACTCAAAGAATAAGTTGATTTTTGACTTACAAAAAGTTATAAGCTGTATTGTTAAGCTGAACCAAACATATCAAAATAGCTTAAATTAAGTTAAAAGCTAAAATAAGCTCTACCAAACAAGGCCTATGACTATGATTATGGGCTATTGGAGGCTAGTACGCTATGAGGCCATTGGTGGGTTTTCTCGGTACAATAATGATACATTCTCCAAATGAAGGAGTTTAAATGAGCTCTAATGATAAAAAATAAATAAATAAATAAATAAAGATGTGATTAACACTCCTTCCAATCATTATTTTCACCATCTCATACACATGTGATAGGTGATGATTAAAAAAGAAAGAGAAAAAAAAAAAAAAACTAATCAAAAAGAGAGAGGGCCAAAGCGGGCGGGAGATCCCTATTATAGGGAGACTCACCCCCAATTAGAGTTTCTAAAATTCTTTTATTAGAGTTGTAAAAATTTTTGTTCTTGGTAATGGCTAAGCCAATTTTTTTAAAAATTTAGCTCAATAAATTAAAATATTATTTTATTATTTGTTGCCTATAAAAATAATAAGTCTACAAAAGTAGCCAAATTATAAGCTACAACCAAAGTGTTCGTTTGGGATGTGAATTAGTTTTTTAATTTTTTAGTTATTTTAACTTGGGACTAAAAAGTCTCGTTTGAGATAAATTTTTTTTGACTTTTTTAACTTTTGTGAGAGAAAAAATGAAATAATTATGATTTAAATGTGATATTTTGTTTTATTAAATTAAAAAACTTATTTTATCTTTTTATGCTTATTTTAATCCAAACTCTATACGCCAAACAAAGCCGTAGGTTTTTAGCCCAAACGGTTTCTTTCATCTTCAACTCATAAGTTGTTTTTGTCTTTTCAACTAGGCTATGTTTATGTTGGATTAAAATAGTCATAAGACAAAATTAGTTATTTTAATTAAATAGAATAAAATGTCATATTTAATTCATAATCATTTTATTTTTTCTCTCATAAATCAAAAAGTCTATACCAAACGAGACTTTTTAGTCTTAAATTAAAATAGTCAAAAAGTTAACCCACATTCCAAACGAAGGCTTAGTAAATATTTTTTTTAAAAATTGTTCAAAAATTTATAAGTTTTTAAAATCATCTAGATTATAAAAACTTGAAGAAAAAAAAAAAAAACTCTAAATTGAAAAATTACTAAAAATTAAAATAAGTATAAAATAAAATAAAATAACAACAACTTAATCCCAACTTCATAAGAATGCTAATTCTACAATTTGGTAGGATTATCAATTTCATGGGACGCTATTTGGTATGGGCTTTAAAAGCTGTTTTTGGGCTAAATAAGCAAAATGGCAAAAGCCTCCTTGTTTTAAACTTTTTTTTTTTTTATTTAAAAAAAAAACACTAAAAAAATTAATTGCAACTCCACCTTAATTCATGTCATTTTATCTTAACCAAACATGATTTTGATCAGATCCATGGATTGGCAATCCAAACCCCTCTCCAAACTGATAAACAAAAATGGCCTATAAATTAATCCTAAGATAAATGAAACTGACCCTCCTTCAATTAAAAAATAAAAAGAAAAAAGAGCATAAGTTTAGTTTAATTACATTAATATCTCTTTTAGTAAAATTAAAACGATTAAAATTAATGCAGAGATGTATAGGCATATAAATAAATAAAAGAAAAAAATATATTTTAATATAAAAAGAGATGAGATTATCATTTTACCATCTGTGCAACTTACAAATATTGATGAAAAATAAATTAAGTTTCATGCAAATAAAAACATTGAGAGAAATTGATATAATTATATAAAAAATTTAGAATTAAAAGGTAGGTAAGTATAATTTTCCCATTTTTCCTAAGAATAAGCATGTTTCTTTGAAACACGTGTCACGCCATGATTCGATTAATCACTAAAAGACAAAGCGGACTCATCGTGGGTGGCTCATCCGAAAGCACGTTTTCAACGATAAGCAAGAGCACCGTCGGGGTGGGGTGTGCCGTCTGGCTTACGTCCCACGTCTAATTGTGTAATTTTCCAATTGCAAAAAAAAGAAGGAAGTATTTTTAAAACCGAGTACATGTCACGCATTTATTTTTTTGGAATATTTCATTAGGTCTTATTATTAGTATAATACGATCAAATCACTCTTTTAGGGGTTGTTTGGAGTGTCATAAATAAGTATTTTTTGTTAGAGTATATCTCCCTATTGGAATTTGAGACTCAATTAATTTTGGAAAAAGAATTTTAATTTGACTTGATTTAGATATAATATATTTTAATATATTATATTTAATTTGTGGAAACTCAATTCAATTTAAATACAACTAAGGTTTTGATAAAACAAATCTTAAATTTAACAATATATATATATTTTTTATTCTTCACAAAAGTAAGGTTCGGCTTTTGCAAATTTTGTTCAACCTTTTCCGAAGCGGTGCCGCTGCTATAACATTTTTTTTTCGGGATTCGTGCAAATTAATTCATCTTTGGTGATTTTTGGTTTGGAGGGGCAGTGCTTGAATTCAAGTCAGTGGATTGGTTTCGGCAGCCATTGTGCGTTTGATTTGGATTATTATTTTGGGTCTTCTACAAATTTGTTTTTGAAGATTTTGATTTATCTATTTGGTGAGATTTTTCCTCTTATTTATTTGTGATTATTTGGAATTCACCTAAGGGTGGTTTGTGAGACCATTCGTGTCTCGTTTGTAATCGTTTCGAAACTATTTGGTTGATACTAGAATCGGATTTCGATCCCGTGAACGTACCTCACATTGAGGGAACCACGTAAAAATTCTTGTATTGCTTTTGATTTAATTTTTTCGCATTAGTTTTTATTCCCATTGATTGATTTACTTATGGGGAATTATAGATTTTCCCTAACAACTGGTATAAGAGCTTACGGTTTATTTTGGTTTATTTATTTGTGTAAATCAATGGAGGGGAATGTGGGTCGTATGTCTGGCTTTAATGGAAGTAATTGGGTAATTTGGAAAATTAAAATGGAGGACCTATTATTTTGTAAAGATTTGTATGGACCCATTGAGGGTGATAGTGGCAAACCCGAAGGTATGAAAGATAATGAGTGGAAGAGGCTTAATTGAAAAGCCGTTGGTGTTATCCGTCAATGGATTGATGACAGTGTGTTTCATCATGTTGTTACTGAAACTTTAGCACATGATTTATGGAAAAAATTAGAAGGCCTTTATGATAGAAAATCAGTCACAAATAAAGCTTTTCTGTTTCGTAAGTTGGTTAATTTCAAATATAAAGATGACAGCCCCCATTCTAGAACATTTGAATGAAATAAAGAGTATTGTTAACCAACTTGCTTCTATGAAAATTATTTTTGATGATGAGTTGCAGGTTTTGATGCTACTTAGTTCTTTGCCTGAAAGTTGGGAGACTTTGGTTGTGACTGTTAGTAATTCGGCGCCTGATGGAGTTGTCACAATGGGCCAAGTCACAAGTAGCCTGTTGAATGAAGAAACTAGAAGAAAATCAGCGGGTTTTTCTCATTCAGAAGCATTTGTTGTGAGAGGCCGAAGTAAAACAAGGGGGAGGAGTAAGACTCCTCATGGTCATGATCAAAGCCGTGACAAATCAAAAGATGGTTCTTTTTCAAAGAAAGACATTGAGTGCTATTATTGCCATGAGAAATGACACATGAAGCGGGAATGCCGAAAACTTAAGAATAAGGAGAAAATGCGTGACAAAAGTGTGGATAAGAAGCAAGAAGACACAACAGCAGTTACTATCGATGATCTCATGGTTGTTTGTGAATATGATTGTATCAATTTTGTAGGCCAAGAGAGCAATTGGGTGATTAATTTCGGTGCTTCTTTTCATGTGACTTCTCGAGTTGATTTCTTCACTACCTACACCAAATGAGATTATGGTTCTGTTCGAATGGGTAATGAAGGTTTGTCCAAGATTATTGGCATGGGTGATGTTTGCTTGGAAATAAATTTGGGCTGCAAATTGTTGCTTAAAGATGTGAAGCATGTTTCCGACATTCGCCTCAATTTAATCTCTACTGGGAAGCTAGATGATGAAGGCTTCAACAACAAAATTTGGTGATGGAATATGAAAGCTCACAAAGGGTTCTTTGGTGGTGGCTAAGTGCAAGAAGACTCATACACTTTATTCGATGCAAGGAAAAATTTGTAAAGGTGTTGTCAATGCACTTGAAGATGATACTTCTACCGAATTGTGGCATGAGCGGCTTGGCCACATGAGTGAAAAGGGGCTGCAAGTATTGTTCAAGAAAGAGCTTTTACCCGGTTTGAAAGATACACATCTTAAAACTTGTGTTCATTGTTTGGCGGGTAAACAAGATAAAGTTTCTTTTCATAAAAATGTTGCCTCTAGAAAAGAAAATGTTTTGGAGTTGATTCATTCGGATGGTTGTGGTCCTTTAAAAGTTAAAACACATAGTGGTGCATTTTATTTTGTTACTTTCATTGATGATTATTCAAGGAAAGTTTGGGCTTTTCTACTAAAAACTAAAAATCAAGTTCTAGAAGTATTTAAGCATTTTCAGGCCATGGTTGAAAGAGAAACAAGGCAGAAATTGAAGTGCATCCGATCAGACAATGGTGGTGAATACATTGGGCCATTTGATGAGTATTGTCGCAGCCAAGGTATTCGACATCAAAAGACAGTTAAGAAGACTCCTCAACAAAATGGAGTTGCCGAGAGAATGAACCGCACCATTGTGGAAAGAACAAGGTGTTTGCTTTCACAAGCTAAATTGCCAAGATCCTTTTGGGGTGAGGCAATGAAGACAGCGGTTGACGTAATCAATTTGTCTCCTTCCTATCCTTTGAATGGTGATGTTCCAGAAAGAGTTTGGACCGGTAAAGATGTATCTGATGAGCACTCGAGAGTGTTTGGTTGCCAAGCTTTTGTTCACATTCCAAAAGATGAGAGGTCCAAGCTTGATAGCAAGTCAAGACAATGTATTTTTCTTGGCTATGGGCGTGATGAATTTGGGTATAGATTGTGGGATCCGGTCGACAAGAAAATCATTCGAAGCCGTGATGTTGTGTTTCTTGAAGACCAAACAATTGAAGACTTTGGCAAAGGTGATCAACCGGAGCAAAAAACTAGTGATCTCGTTGACATGGATCCATTTTCTTCATCTTCGGTGGATGATGAAAATGGGGGAGATGTGCAGCCACCTATTGAAGATGTAGAGGATGATGCTAATCCTAATGAAGTTGAGCCAGAAATTGAGGAAGAGTATCCAACTCAAGAACCGCCACCACAACTTGAGTTGAGGAAATCTATAAGGGACCGACAACCTTCAAGAAAGTATCCTCCTAATGAATTTGTGTTGATTTCCGATCAAGGGGAGCCTGAGAGCTACCAAGAAGCAATTGAGCATGCAAAGAAAGGTGATTGGAAAAAGGCCATGGACGATGTAACGCCCTCGAAATAATAACATTTAATTCAACAATATTGACATACATTTGTACATAAAAGATCAACATCATTCTATTCATCAGAGTATTTGATTACAAAAGGTATTACATGTTAACAACAAAAGCAAATGCCCTATGGGCTTACAGCTTTCCAAGTTAACACTTGGTTACAAAAAGAGAGTACTAGCTCAATTACACGTTAAGCCCTTGGCTTGAATCTACATGTAATACATCAAAAGAAGAGAGAGAACAAAAATCCATCCGCCTCAGGCCTCCCAAGCTATGTCCTTGGAGGTGGCATGCTACCTGTACCTGAAAATGATGTTCCCATATAGGGTGAGCCACAGCCCAGTAGAAATACACTAAACCAGCCATGAACAATGACTAAAAGATTAGCAGTTGATAGATGGTCAACCCTAATACATCTACTTATATCACATTACAATTACATGACATACAAGTCCATGTTACTTTTCATTTTCCATTTTCTGTAGATAAGCATACTAGCTAAATCAATACATCAACAGATAAGCATATTAGCTATATCAGCATCTCAACAGATAAGTATAAGAATTATATCTTACAACCAAAGATAAGCATATGAGCTATATCTGCACTTCTCTAGACAAGCATATGAGCTGTATCTACGGAGTTCATCCCCCATCTCCTCCCAACGCTATCCGGTTTAGAGGTACATCCCCCATCTTCCCCTAAACCGCAGAGTACATCCCCCATCTCCTCCTCTACACACAATGCATATAAACACATAGGTTCTATACACAATCAACCAATACATAAAGTTAATGCATTCTAGCAGCCGTCAAGTTTCATGACACCTTCCATTGATTAGTTTTCATTTATCTAATCATCATGCATTGTCTACAACAATCAAGACTATCCTCCATCGATAGCCCAAAGCAGTTATTTCTAAACAGAAAATAAATGCACAAATGGATAATATATCAACATTTCAATTTGGTGAGCAATAAATAATTCAACTACACCCTTTAATCCCATACATTCCAAATTTCAACTTTTCCAATTCAACCCCTCATTTTCTTTAATTAATTATATACATTAATTAATTAAAACAATTAGGGCAAATTCCCATAATTAACAAAACAACCCTAAGGTTCCGTTTTTGTCCATAATCCATCATTTATCTCATCTTTCTATGCCAAACTTGCATTTAGGTTTATTATAAACAAACCCCGAACTTTTGTAAAATTACACAAAAGGCCCAAACTTCCTCAAAACTACCCAACAACACCCAACATATCAAAATACCAAAATTTAAAGACAAGATCTATAAGAAGGAGTAGGATATCCCTACCTCAAATTCGGAGCTACAAAAGGAGAGAAGGGACCAAAACCACAATTCTCTAAACTTCAAACTTTTCGGATCAAAACGAAGCCCTCGACGATCAACCCAACTTTTACAAAGGCCGAAGATAAGGAAAGCACTCTAACTAGATCAAACCCTAGAGAGAAGGGAGTTTCTAGAGAGAGAAGCTCTCAAAATATCTTTTTAGAAAGTAAGAGAGAGAGTGTGAATGTAAAAAGTGATTTTAAAAAGCCCAGCTGCCAACTGATATGCGACATTCCCACTCGAGCGGAAAACACAACGCTCGAGCGTCAAGAACAAAAAACTAGGTCCGCTCGAGCGCAATAAGGCCCGCTCGAGCGCCAAGACACAAGAATAAAGTACATCCGCTCGAACGCGAAAACTAGTCCGCTCGAGCGCAGATTCCCCCCTCCCAGAACTTACACCAACAATGTACTACCCGCTCGAGCGCCAACAATCCCGCTCGAGCGCGACCCGCTCGAGCGCAGGAAATCCGCTCGAGCGTAGAAATCACATCTGCAGAAGTTTTGTAGAAAACAAAATACTGTGAGTGTGTAAACCCCGCTCGAGCGCAAGAAAACCCGCTCGAGCGGACAACCAAAAACCAAACCCCGCTCGAGCGCAGAACAACCCGCTCGAGCGTAACACCAAAAACTTGGGCAACTAGATTTGAGACCAAGGCTCAACCCACCTGCTCGAAACATGCCCAACACATCCTAAAACTCAAACATAAGGAATTTAAAGGATGGCCACAAGGTATACAACCACCAACTCTACGGAACCAAAGCCCGGAATACAACAGAGCAGTAAAGGGAATACCAGGATCGCTATAACCTCCCCCCCTTAAAGAATTTCGTCCCCGAAATTAAGTACAAGTTTGTTTTGGAAAAACAAGTTTTTCTCTATTTTAAACAATGTTATATTACAACATTCAACAACTCGACCCATTACCGGTCATCCCATCTCTTATCAAGAGGCATTTCACAAAATATAATACAAGTGCATCATTAACATGCATTTCTCTTCCATTTCCAACCATTTCCAACATACATGGTTCACAATTCCATATCATAACTAATGTTCATGATACATTTCCAGTTCTACAATACATTCAACATATACAATGTTACATTAAACTTCCATAATAGGGTAAGTTCCACAATACTTTCATAACCAAAAACATTCACAATGTTTTACAACCCAAGACATATTTGATATTCTTAAGGTTCAATTTTGCAACAAAATTCTCAATACATGATTACACTTCAACAAACAAGTCCGGATATTTCTCGCGGACTTCCAACTCACGTTCCCAAGTGGCCTCCTCCACTCCGTGATGTTTCCACAAAACCTTCACTAAATGGATGGTCTTGCCACGCAGGACTTGATCCCGCCTATCCAAGACCCAAACCGGTCTCTCCTCATACGAGGCGTCCTCATCTACCTCTAAGTCGGTCCAATCCAATACATGTGATGGATCCGGCTCATACTTCCGAAGCATACTCACATGAAACACGTCATGCACTCCGGACAACTGCGGCGGCAAAGCTAAGCGATAAGCAACCTCCCCAATCCTCTCAAGGATCTCAAAGGGACCGATAAACCGAGGGGATAACTTCCCTCTCTTCCCAAACCTCATCAAACCTCGCCTAGGTGATATCTTCAGGAAGACATGATCACCTACCTCAAACACCAAAGGCCTCCTCCTATGGTCGGCATAACTCTTTTGGCGACTCTGGACAGTAACAAGCCTCCTACGGATAAGCTCCACTTTCTCCGTCGTCTCTTTAACCAACTCCGGACCCAACAAGGGTGCATCACCCACCTCGGCCCAACAAACTGGAGACCTACACGGTCGGCCATACAAGGCTTCAAACGGTGCCATACCGATGCTAGACTGAAAACTGTTGTTGTAGGCAAACTCCACCAAGGGCAAGTGCCTCTCCCACGTCCCACTAAAGTCCAGGACACAACCTCGAAGCATATCCTCAAGGATCTGAATAGTACGCTCGGACTGCCTATCAGTCTGAGGATGATAAGCCGTACTAAAGGTCAACTTAGTGCCCAAGGCACTCTGCAAACTCTGCCACAACCTAGCAGTAAAACGAGGGTCTCTATCTGAGACAATCGTCACTGGGACCCCGTGCAATCTCACTATGTCCCGAATATACAAGTCGGCAAGATGATCTACCGAATCTCTCACGTGCATAGGAATGAAGTGCGCCGACTTAGTCAACTGGTCTACAACCACCCAAATAGCATCACTACCCCGCTGAGTCCTCGGAAGACCTACAACGAAGTCCATAGTGACATGCGCCCACTTCCACTCGGCAATAGGCAAGGGTTGCAACAAACCCGCCAGCCTCTGATGTTCGGCCTTCACTTGCTGACAAGTAAGGCACTTAGACACGAAAACTGCCACATCTCTCTTCATACCCCGCCACCAAAACTGGCGACCTAAGTCCTGGTACATCTTAGTACCTCCCGGATGCACCGCAAGGCGCGAATGATGAAACTCTCGGAGTACCTCCCCTCGGCAGGACTTCGGCACAAACAAACGGTCTCGGTATCTCACACTCAGGTCGGGATACACCGTCAAACCCTTCTCAACCTTTCCACTGGAGATCTTCTCTCGGAGGGATTCTACTTCAAGGTCACCTCCCTGTGCCTCTAACACTCGAGTCACAAGTGTAGGCTGCGCAACAACAGAAAACAAGGCCGCAGCCTCAACGGATTCGCCCAAAAGCAAATCAAACTCGCCAAGTGCCCCCAACATCTCCCATTCCCGGATGGCTATACAAGCTACATCACCAATGGATTTCCTGCTAAGGGCATCAGCCACAACGTTGGTCTTCCCCGGATGGTAGTGCAACTCAAAATCGTAATCCTCAATAAACTCCATCCACCTCCTCTGTCTCAAATTCAAGTCTTTTTATGTAAACAGATACTTCAGACTTTTATGATCCGAAAACACCTCGGCTCTTTCACCATAAAGGTAGTGCCTCTAGATTTTCAAGGCAAAGATCACTGCTGCTAACTCTAGGTCATGTGTAGGGTAATTCTTCTCGTGAATTTTCAACTGACGTAAGCCATAAGCTACCACTTTCCTCTCTTGCATCAACACATAACCCAAACCCTCTCGTGAGGCATCACAATAAACTGCATAACCCAACCCCCTCTCCGGAATAATCAAAATTGGAGCGGTGGTCAATCTAACTTTCAGCTCTTGGAACGACTTTTCACAAGTCTCACTCCATACAAATTTGACTCCCTTCCGAGTCAGTCTAGTCAACGGTGAAGCTAACCTGGAGAAATCTTTCACAAACCGACGATAATACCCAGCTAATCCCAGAAAACTGCGGATCTCGAACACACTCGTAGGCTGTGCCCAATCTTGCACTGCATCAGTCTTGGATGTATCAACAGACACCCCTTCCTTGGATACCACATGGCCTAAGAACTTGACTTCTCTTAACCAGAACTCACACTTCCCAAACTTGGCATACATCCTATGGGTTCTAAGCAACTCAAGCACCACTCTCAAGTGTTCCTCGTGCTCCTCCTCAGAAGGTGAATAAATCAGAATGTCGTCCACAAAAATGACTACAAAACGATCCAAGAATTCCCGGAAGATCCGGTTCATCAAGTCTATAAAGACTGCTGGTGCATTGGTAAGCCCAAATGGCATTACCAGGAACTCATAATGGTCATACCGCGTACGGAATGCCGTCTTCGGAATGTCTTCCTCCCTGACCCTCAACTGGTGGTAACCCGATCTCAAGTCTATCTTAGAGAAACAACGGGAACCCTTCAACTGGTCAAATAGATCATCTATACGGGGCATAGGATACTTATTCTTAACCGTAGCCCGATTCAACTTCCGGTAGTCGATACACAATCTCAAGGCACCATCTTTCTTTTTAGCAAAGAGGGCTGGTGCTCCCCACGGCGAAACACTAGGGCGAATGAAGCCCTTATCTAGCAATTCCTGGAGCTGAACTTTCAACTCAACCAACTCTGCTGGAGCAAAACGATAAGGTGCCATAGAAATCGGTGCCGTGCCAGGCACTAAATCAATAGAGAACTCTGTCTCTCGGTGAGGTGGCAAATCAACAAGATCCTCGAGAAAAACATCCGAATACTCACAAACCACCCTTGGCAACACAATCTGGGTCTCGTCACACTCACCACTCATAAAGCTAGCAAGTAGACCACTAAGCTCACTCCGCCCTCGCGGATCATAACCCAGTGGCAAAACACTACCAACCCGGTCCCCCAAGAAATGAAAACACTCCCCGCTCACGGTACAACAAGTGACCCTCTGGCGGTAGCAATCAATAACTGTCCGGTATGACGATAACCAGTCCATACCCAAAATAACATCAAAGCCCTTCATGGGCATAACTACAAAAGGAAACGGAAGCCTATGGTCGGCGACCTCTATATCACAACCTCTACATCCGTGTTTCAAGATCAACTCACCCCCAACAGGTGACACAACACAAATAGGAGATGCTAATAGTGCCAACTCCAACTCCAACTCCAACACAGATGCAAATGCAGCAGATACAAAAGAATGAGATGCACCCGTATCAATCAACACACTAGCAACCGAGTTGCAAAACAGAAAGGTACCTCTCACTACTGATGGAGCCGGTACTAGGTCCTGCGCGGTAACAGCATACACGCGCCCTGTAGGCCCTTGATCCACCTGCTCACCTCTAGGAGCATACGACTGCTGCACAGTCTGGGATGACGAAGCTCTCGGATTAGCCCTCGAGGCCTGCACAGACTGAGCTGGCTGATAACTCTGTGTCTGCCTAGAACCAGACGCCCCTGAAGTGGCACTCAACTGTAGGCAAAACCTCTTCAGGTGCCCAGGCTGTCCACACTGATAACAAGACAAGGGCTGCCCCCTGCCCAAACTCTGACTCTGCGGTCTAGCTGAAGAAGAAGCAGCTCTCTGACCTCCGCCCTTCTGTGGGCAAACCGAAGCCTTGTGGCCCAACTGACCACACTTGTAACAGGTGAACTCTCCCTGATTGCCTCTCCCCGAGCCTGCACTCGGCACTGGAAAGGTCGATCTAGCCACACCACCCTGAGACTGCTGAGGGTTATAACCCTTCTGTCTCCTGCCATCACCTTGGCCATCTTGGCTCCTCTTGGAACCTCTATTCTTCTCCTCATCCTCCTCTTGCATCAAGAGCTCCATATGAGCTGCAGCATCCTCTAGGTGTCTATACTCTCGAATGAAAGATCCACCAACCCTCAACTTGAGGCCACGCCTCAACTTCTGCTCCAACTCATAGCAACGGCGTTCCTCGGACGCCACAAGTTCAGGTGCAAACTTGGACAAGCTAGTAAATGTAGCCTCAAACTCGGCCACAGACAAACCCTGCTGATTAAGCCGGCAAAACTGATCCCTCAGCTTCTCCCTAGCAGCTGAAGATAAAAACCTCTCCTGGAAAGTATTTACAAAAGCCTCCTATGCACCACCAACACGAACCTTCTCGTACTTCCACCATTGACCCGCATCTCCCTTCAGCTGGAAGGATGCCAAGGTCACTTTTAGTGTTCCGTCCTCGATGCCAAGCATCTCGAACGTCTTACTCATTTGTTCCAACCACTCGTCTGCCTTCAGTGGCTCCTTTGGATCCCCAATAAATTCGTCCGGGTTAGACCGGAAGAACTCCCTCTTCAAGAAAGAAGGCCCTGCTTTAGCAACCTGATTCCCTGCTCTGAGAATACCCAAAGCTCCTGCTATCTCTCAGGCCAAAGCACTCATAGCTTGCTAACCCGCTGGCTCGGCCGCATTGGCCTGACCAACTCCCTCCTGTACTGCCGGAATCTCATCCGGTATAGGCACTTCTTGCCTCCTAGGCCTACCACGCCTACCACCTCTTCCTCGTCCCGACATCCTAATAAAGGAAATGAAGAACATTAGCACATTAAAAAATGTGCCGAAACTAAACACTCACGTCCTAATGCATGGACAACTGTAATTCACTCCACGTAAGCACATAAACACATAAGCACTTACGAATTTCATTTCCGGATAATGATAGTCCCGAGGCGTTACTAGAGTTCCGGTTAGAAACAGCATTGATCAAGTGCTTTTCCAACAAGATTCACAGAAACCCAAGGATCCAATCAACATCCTAGAAATTAAATCCCATACCCATATAGTCACATAAGCATGTTATCAATTTAAACACATAGCATACGATTCTACATCTAAGTCTCTGTCAAGCGAGACAAACCCATTGTGATCCTAATCAAAGTATTCGAACCCAAAGTATTCGAACCCGGTACGCTCTGATACCAAGTTGTAACGCCCTCGAAATAATAACATTTAATTCAACAATATTGACATACATTTGTACATAAAAGATCAACATCCTTCTATTCATCAGAGTATTTGATTACAAAAGGTATTACATGTTAACAACAAAAACAAATGCCCTACGGGCTTACAGCTTTCCAAGTTAACACTTGGTTACAAAAAGAGAGTACTAGCTCAATTACACGTTAAGCCCTTGGCTTGAATCTACATGTAATACATCAAAAGAAGAGAGAGAACAAAAATCCATCCGCCTCAGGCCTCCCAAGCTATGTCCTTGGAGGTGGCATGCTACCTGTACCTGAAAATGATGTTCCCATATAGGGTGAGCCATAGCCCAGTAGAAATACACTAAACCAGCCATGAACAATGACTAAAAGATTAGCAGTTGATAGATGGTCAACCCTGATACATCTACTTATATCACATTACAATTACATGACATACAAGTCCATGTTACTTTTCATTTTCCATTTTCTGTAGATAAGCATACTAGCTAAATCAATACATCAACAGATAAGCATATTAGCTATATCAGCATCTCAACAGATAAGTATAAGAATTATATCTTACAACCAAAGATAAGCATATGAGCTATATCTGCACTTCTCTAGACAAGCATATGAGCTGTATCTACGGAGTTCATCCCCCATCTCCTCCCAACGCTATCCAGTTTAGAGGTACATCCCCCATCTTCCCCTAAACCGCAGAGTACATCCCCCATCTCGTCCTCTACATACAATGCATATAAACACATAGGTTCTATACACAATCAACCAATACATAAAGTTAATGCATTCTAGCAGCCGTCAAGTTCCATGACACCTTCCATTGATTAGTTTTCGTTTACCTAATCATCATGCATTGTCTACAACAATCAAGACTATCCTCCACCGATAGCCCAAAGCAGTTATTTCTAAACAGAAAATAAATGCACAAATGGATAATATATCAACATTTCAATTTGGTGAGCAATAAATAATTCAACTACACCCTTTAATCCCATACATTCCAAATTTCAACTTTTCCAATTCAATCCCTCATTTCCTTTAATTAATTATATACATTAATTAATTAAAACAATTAGGGCAAATTCCCATAATTAACAAAACAACCCTAAGGTTCCGTTTTTGTCCATAATCCATCATCTATCTCATCTTTCTATGCCAAACTTGCATTTAGGTTTATTATAAACAAACCCCGAACTTTTGTAAAATTACACGAAAGGCCCAAACTTCCTCAAAACTACCCAACAACACCCAACATATCAAAATACCAAAATTTAAAGACAAGATCCATAAGAAGGAGTAGGATATCCCTACCTCAAATTCAAAGCTACAAAAGGAGAGAAGGGACCAAAACCACAATGCTCTAAACTTCAAACTTTTCGGATCAAAACGAAGCCCTCGACGATCAACCCAACTTTTACAAAGGCCGAAGAGAAGGAAAGCACTCTAACTAGATCAAACCCTAGAGAGAAGGGAGTTTCTAGAGAGAGAAGCTCTCAAAATATCTTTTTAGAAAGTAAGAGAGAGAGTGTGAATGTAAAAAGTGATTTTAAAAAGCCCAGCTGCCAACTGATATGCGACATTCCCGCTCGAGCGGAAAACACAACGCTCGAGCGTCAAGAACAAAAAACTAGGTCCGCTCGAGCGCAATAAGGCCCGCTCGAGCGCCAAGACACAAGAATAAAGTACATCCGCTCGAGCGCGAAAACCAGTCCGCTCGAGCGTAGATTCCCCCCTCCCAAAACTTACACCAACAATGTACTACCCACTCGAGCGCCAACAATCCCGCTTGAGTGCGACCCGCTCGAGCGCAGGAAATCCGCTCGAGCGTAGAAATCACATCTGCAGAAGTTTTGCAGAAAACAAAATACTGTGAGTGTGTAAATCCCGCTCGAGCGCAAGAAGACCCGCTCGAGCGGACAACCAAAAACCAAACCCCGCTCGAGCGCAGAACAACCCGCTCGAGCGTAACACCAAAAACCTGGGCAACTAGATTTGAGACCAAGGCTCAACCCACCTGCTCGAAACATGCCCAACACATCCTAAAACTCAAACATAAGGAATTTAAAGGATGGCCACAAGATATACAACCACCAACTCTACGAAACCAAAGCCCGGAATACAACAGAACAGTAAAGGGAATACCGGGATTGTTATAGACGAGGAGATGAATTCCTTGCTTGAAAACTAGACTTATGATTTAGTGAAGTTGCCTAAAAGGAGAAAAATTCTGAAAAATAAGTGGGTTTTCAAATTGAAGAATGAAGGCAAGAATCTGAGGTGCAAGACACGTCTTGTTGTGAAAGGCTTTGGGCAAAAGAAAGGTATTGACTTTGACGAGTTTTTCTCACCGGTTGTAAAGATGTCTTCTATTTGGGTTGTACTTGGCATGGCTGCAAGTATGAACCTTGAAGTTGAGCAACTTGATGTGAAGACCGCATTTCTTCATGGTGATCTTGAAGAAGAAATTTACATGGAGCAACCGGAAGGTTTTGTGGAAAAAGGGAAAGAGAAATTTGTTTGTAAATTGAAGAAAAGTTTGTATGGTCTCAAGCAAGCCCCGCGGCAATGGTACAAAAAATTTGACTCTTTCATGATGAATAATGGTTTTCTAAAACCACTTCGGACCATTGTGTGTTTGTGAAAAATTTCCCGGATGGCAAATTTATTATTCTTTTGCTTTATGTTGATGACATGTTAATTGTGGGTCAAGATTCTACCATGATAAACAGGTTGAAATTGGAGTTGAGCAAGTGTTTTGCTATGAAAGATTTGGGACCGGCAAAGCAAATACTTGGTATGAAAATTGTTCGTGATCGCTATGACGCCCCGATTCTACACCATTGGTTGCAGTCAAGGGAGAGTCACCAATGAGTCCTATAGTCAATAACCAGTAAGATCCCAAATCGCTGGAGGAGTCAAATTAGCCTCCCTTCTAAGTCCAGCTTTCTTAGGTAGCGCACTATCCTTTTGATAGATCTTAAAAGGTATTGACACAAGGTCTCATAAGCAACGATAAGGTTCATACATGTAAATATTAAAGTATAAGTACATAACAACCACGAATATCCTTAATCTCAAAAGCTTGTTCCATTACCTTACATCCCAAAAGAGAGTTTAAATCTTCACATGAGCCTTACAAAATATCAAAACAACATCTAACTTTCCTAAGATAGCAAAAGGTCTTCGAAGGTTTCAGGCTCGTCGTCTCCAGCTATAAACTCCTCTTGGGCACCTGGCATGATACGCTGTGAGCTTTGAATGCCCAGTAAACACACACACACCCCACCCCTTTTTCCTAGTCCAATACACAATCACAATTATGGCACCAGGTAGTAAAGCATGATAGATACATAAATGATTAAGTTAGATGTTAGTAAACTAGGAATCTCCCAAAGAGATTCTATCCTCCCAACCACAAGAATCGGACGCGGATTATTCGGTATGCCCTCTCTTTTGTTGCTTTGTTGCAGAACTAACCTCGGATGCCTACCAACGGTTATATACCATGTAGCGCCAACCGCAGGGCCTCAAAAGAGACGGTAAAAATAGGGCCTTGCCCAAATCCCTCCTTACACCAAACCACCTAGGGTCCGAATACAACCGCTCCGTTCAAGGGTTCTGAAAACCACTTGCGCAAGACTTTAACTTCCAAATAGGGAACGCATCCCAACAATCCATATATCACATTTTTTTCATCTTTTCATTACTCAAGTGTTCGAAAACCCAATACCCTCCCAATTAGGTTTTCCGTTGAATTAAGTGTTTTAAGACAAGGTTAGTTCAACTTATAAAACAGTGATATCCATATAAGCATGTATTCTTAAGATGAGAAAGGTAAATAACATAACCACAACACATATATTATCAGGTCAAGATATGATTATAAGCTACAAACATTCTCATGAACTCAAGGTACAAAACATCCACACCTATCAAAGTTTCCAGATTTAGTATCGTATAAAGATTAAAATGAAAGAGCTATTTTAGATCCTGTACCGGGCTTGGCCTTCCTATGGTTTGTAGAGGATTTAATCTAGTTTCTAGAACATTTTTTGGAATTGGGGTTGCTCTTCCAGATTCTAAGTTATTTAGAAAATATTTCAGCGTTGTCCAGAATCTGCCTAGAATCTGTCCAGATCCGTCGACTGTTACGAAAACTTGATTTTCTTCCAAACCGCTCAATGTTTTTCGATGAAACTAATTTTAGTTGAAAGCTAACTTCTCCAGGAAGATTTTGACATAAAATAGGGGTTCAGAATAATTTTATATATTTTTCCAGAATTTTTGAAAGTGAGCTAAAAAAAATAGGTTCTAAGGTAAGTTGCTCAAGACAAGAAGATCTATGAAAAGGGGGTTCCACCAGGGGAAAGTTTCTTTTCTTTTGTGAAGAAAATATTCTAACTATCACATATTTAACTTAGAAAATTTGTTTGAAAGAGTGCTCTTGAAAAGTTGAGAGATTGGTACAAAAAGAAGATGGTTTTGTGCCAAAATGGAGAAAATACAAGAGAGATGGAATCAATACTCAAATCTTAGTATTTTTAACATAAGAACTTGATAATAACAGATTTAAAAAAATTATTTAGAATCTTTAAAACAAGCATTAGAAAAGGAAATGAAGAGAAGGTTGTGTTTATGGCTTACCTTCTAAGCTTTGCACAAGAAACTCTCTTCTTCCTCCCTCTTCTCCTCTAGACTTCTCTTCCTTGCTCTCCTCCCTCTCTCTAACCAAAATGTGTGTGTGAGTGAGTGTGTTGTGTGAGTTTGCAAGCTAGGGGGTGTGGTATATATAGGCAATTTGGTGTAAAATGACATAAAAGCCCTTTAGTTGAAAATGGATGGGAAAGTTAGGATTTTGCTTGGTGTCAAGTGGGATAGGAGTAACTAAGGTGCTAAATCATAGGTTTTGGAATCAAATAGTTGATCTTTAGTTGAAAGGTAACTAGTTTTGAGATTAGCAACCTAGGTCTAGGCCACTAGGTTGTGTTTTTTCCTAGAACATCATGATGGTGGTTCTTGAAAATTGGCTCCTCTCTTGGGGAAGTGTGAGGGGGTTATTATTTAAATCATTTTAGGTTCCAAGCACACTGCTCTAGGTGTGTATATATATATGTAACAAGATTGATCGTACTTCAAGGTACAAGGTACAAATACTAGTTTGGGCAAGTTTTGAATTTTACAAAAAAAAAAAAGTGAGGGCTTGGAGTAAATACATGTAACTTATGTAGAATTAAATTAGGTTAGGGATCCTAATCCGATTAGGGAAATTCCTGTTTCGAAAAAACAAAAAAAGTAATGCTAACCAACAAGATTTGAATTAATTCAAGTAAACGAGGGGCTAAAAATAAATAAATAAATAAATATAATTCAACATTAGGATCTGAAAAGTAAATACATATTTCAGGGGCTTTACAACCTATCCCCCTTAAAACAATTTTGTCCCCGAAATTCAGCTACATACTGCCTTCGAAAAGCTCGGGGTAATTTGCCTTCACCCAATCTTGGCGCTCCCAAGTAGATTCCTCAATTCCCTGGTGACGCCATAGCACTTTCACCAAGTGAACCGTCTTGCCTCTGAGGTTCTTCTCTCGACTGTCCTGTATTGCTACCGGTCCTTCTTTAAATGTAACATCCTTGTCAAGGCTGATATCTTCCCATTTGAGGACGTGTGACGGGTCAGCGATGTATTTTCTCAACATAGATACATGGAAGACGCTGTGTATCCCTGCTAACTGCGGGGGTAGAGCTAGTCTATATGCTACTTCGCCCACTCTTTCCAATACCTCTAAAGGTCCAATATATCGTGGTGACAGCTTCCCCTTTCTCTCAAAACGTACGACTCCACGCCTGGGTTGCACCTTTAGGAACACGTGGCTGCCTACTTCAAACATCAATGGTCTTCTCCTCCTGTCTACATAATTCTTTTGGCGGTCTTGGGCAGTCTTTAACCGTTGTCGAATCACTTTGACCTTCTCAGTAGTTTCTAGAACAAGTTCGGGTCCTATCAGATTTGCATCACCCACTTCCGTCCAACAAATTGGCAATCTGCAAGGTCGTCTGTATAATGCTTCAAAAGGCGCCATACCGATGCTAGCTTGAAAGCTGTTGTTGTAGGCGAATTCAACTAGGGGTAGGTGTCATTCCCAACTTCCTTGGAAATCCATTGCGCAAGCTCTCAACATGTCTTCGAGTGTCTGGATTGTGCATTCAGATTGTCCATCCGTCTGCGGGTGAAAAGAGGTGCTAAAACATAACTCAGTACCAAGAGCTTCCTGCAAGCTCCCCAAAATTGAGATGTGAATCGTGGATCGCGATCTGACACAATAGATACCGGAATTCCATGTAGTCGAATGAACTCCCCAATGTAGAGTCTGTACATAGACTCTAAGGTGTCGATCATCTTATAGGGTAAGAAATGCGCTGACTTGGTGAGGTGGTCCACTATTAGCCATATAGCATCGCGCCCTCTAGGTGACTTAGGCAACCCTGTCGCAAAATCCATCGTCACATACTCCCACTTTCATTCGGCTATTGGTAGAGGTTGCAACATCCCTCCTGGTTTCTGATGTTCCGCTTTCACTTGTTGGCATGTTAGACATTTTGCTACAAATTTAGCCACTTCCTTCTTCATTCCCTTCCACCAATACTGCCTCTTCAAATCTTGGTACATTTTAGTCCCTCCTGGATGTACTGCAAATGCAGAATGATGACATTCTTTCAGTACCTTTTCTCTAAGTAACTCGTCACTTGGTACAAACAATCTACCCTGGTATCTTAAACTCCCATCAGGGTGATTTACCCAATCGGGCATGGGTTCTCCTAACTCCAAACGTCCCTTGATGTAGGCTACTGTTGATCGTGCTTCTGGGCCTCTATGACCTCATTCATCAACTTAGGCATCACCTTCTGCGCACTAAGACATACCTTTGTTTCTTGAGATTCTACTTGGATCCTGAACTCACTAAGTGTCTTAACCATATCTCATTCCTTGACGGAGATCTTAGCCATCATCCCTCTGCTCTTATGACTTAGATCATCTGCTACTACATTGGCCTTATCGGGTGATACGAGAGAATGAACTGGAAATCCTCAAGATACTCCATCTATTGTCTCTGTCTCAAGTTAAGGTCCTTCTGCGTGAATAGATACTTCAAGCTCTTGTGATCTGTGAAAATCTCAAATTGTTCCCCGTACAGGTAATGTCGCCATTGCTTTAGGGCAAAAACCACGGTTGCTAACTCCAAGTCGTGGGTGGGGTAGTTGCGCTCATGAGGTTTCAACTGCCTGGATCCATATGCAACTACCTTTCCATTTTGCATAAGCACGCAACCTAACCCTTCTTTAGACGCATCGCAATACACAGTGTACCCCTCTTCTCGTTCTGGGATGGTCAAAATTGGAGCACTAGTTAACCTCTTCTTCAGCTCCTGGAAGGATTTTTCGCAAGCTTCGTCCCACTCATACTTTACTCCTTTTTGCGTCAAACGAGTCATTGGTTTAGCTAGTTTGGAGAAATCTTGGATGAACCTCCGGTAATAACCGACCAATCCTAAGAAGCTGCGGATTTCTGACACGGTCTTTGGTTGCCTCTAATCCAATACTGCCTCCACCTTGATCGGATCCACTGCAATCCCATTCTCTGATACCTCATGCCCTAAGAACTTTACTTCATTCAACTAGAACTCGCATTTACTCGCCTTGGCATAGAACTGATTATCCCTAAGAACTTGAAAGACAGTCCTTAAGTGTTGCTCATGCTCTTCTTCAGACCTTGAATATACCAAGATGTCATCAATGAATACTACTACAAACTGGTCAAGGTATGGTCTAAAAATCTTATTCATTAGGCTCATGAATACTGCCGGTGCGTTGGTTAGTCCGAAGGACATTACTACAAACTCATAGTGGCCATATCTAGTACGAAAGGCAGTCTTTGGTATATCCTCCTCCTTGACTCGTAGTTGATGGTAACCTGACCTGAGATCGATCTTTGAATAGCACCTTGAGCCTCTAAGTTGGTCAAAAAGGTCATCAATCCTCAGGAGTGGGTACCAATTCTTAATCGTGACTCGATTGAGTTGACGATAATCGATGCATAGCCTTAACGATCCATCATTCTTTTTAGCAAACAACACGGGTGCTCCCCATGGCGAAGTACTTGGCCTAATGAATCCTTTTTCGAGCAATTCCTGTAGCTGTGTCTTCAACTCTCGTAGTTCTGCTGGTGCCATGCGATACGGAGCCATGGATATCGGGGTAGTTCCAGGGTGTAGCTCGATGCTAAAGTCTACTTCCCGGGTTGGCGGCAATCCTGGTAATTCCGTAGGAAATACATCTGTATATTCGCATACTACGTGTGGAAGTTCTAATTTTTCTTGGCTCTCCTCATTTAAAATCAGACTTGTTATCCTACCCGCAAGTGGATCGCTCCACTGCATCCTACATTTCGTTGAAGTCATGGAGTCTTGTCTATCCCCCTTAAACTGAAAACATGCTCCGTTGGATGGGTAGGTCATCTCCTTCTATCGAGTAACGAATCTATTTTTAAGATGAGGTCGTAGTAGGGTATCTTTATGAAGTTAAGTTTCCTTTCCACAAGCTCCAAATCCTCTTGGATTCTACCCCCTTTCATTCTGAAGTTAATGTTGTGTCGATTATTTCCGCAAAGATGGTGAGACTCCTCCAAAATTTGATTCTTGATAGGGTTCGGGATTTTAGCCACGGTTACTAGTCCATTCTTAAGGTTTCAATTGGTACCGCATTTCTATTATTGCTTGCAAGCTCTTGTTATTACTTGTCTCGAAGTATGGTCCACCATTTGTTTTTCTTTGAATGGGGTGAGGCGTAAGTCAAATTCTAACTACAGAGGCAATTCCTTATGGGTAAGCAACTAATCTTAAGTTAGAGTTTAATTATCCTAGGGTGTTCACACAGCAAAACTTCATCTATACATAATAATAATTACAAGATTCCTAAAATTGGATTGAAGTGGAGACGAAGAATACGAAGCAGTTATGGTGATAACATCAGGATTAACTGAAATATGGATGAATGGTATGATGTTATGATTTCAATGTGATCAAGGTTATAGATATAGTGACTAAACTAGATATTTAACTTGAAACTGCGTTGGCCATCCGCGTTTCAAACTGAATATCCAAGATTCATCACCGAGTAAAGAAAATGAAATTATTTATAACAAGTCTTGGGCTAAATAAAATAATCAAGGGTCAAAGGAGGTCGAATTTACAAATAGTAGTATATAAAACAGGACCAGATGGACAAGACTTAATCTTGGAAAAGGATGACATTGAATAAAGGTTATGAATACAAGATGGGGGCATGACAATCGATAGAAGACGCGTAGAACTAATAGTACCTCCTACTGCGCGATGTGAGGCCTCACTCAAAGTTAAAACCATTTCACGATCCTGAAGTAGGTCCTCATGAGTTGATGTTGGCGTGCCTGAAATTCGAAGAAATTCCCTAAGATAGCTCAAGAAAGATTTTAACATAGTCGGGGCAAGGTAGTCTCTAACCGCAGGTCGAAAACGCGTGGGTAAGGGTTGAACCTAGGCTCTGATACCATATTGTGATGCCCCGATTCTACACCATTGGTTGCAGTCAAAGGAGAGTCACTAATGAGTCCTATGGTCAATAACCAGTAAGATCCCAGATCGCCGGAGGAGTCAAATTAGCCTCCCTTCTAAGTCCAGCTTTCTTAGGCAGCGCACTACCCTTTTGACAGATCTTAAAAGGTATTGACACAAGGTCTCATAAGCAACGATAAGGTTCATACATGTAAATATTAAAGTATAAGTACATAACAACCACGAATATCCTTAATCTCAAAAGCTTGTTCCATTACATTACATCCCAAAAGAGAGTTTAAATCTTCACATGAGCCTTACAAAATATCAAAACAACATCTAACTTTCCTAAGATAGCAAAAGGTCTTCGAAGGTTTCAGGCTCGTCGTCTCCAGCTATAAACTCCTCTTGGGCACCTGGCATGATACGCTGTGAGCTTTGAATGCCCAGTAAACACACACACACCCCACCCATTTTTCCCAGTCCAATACACAATCACAATTATGGCACCAGGTAGTAAAGCATGATAGATACATAAATGATTAAGTTAGATGTTAGTAAACTAGGAATCCCCCAAAGAGATTCCGTCCTCCCAACCACAAGAATCGGACGCGGATTATTCGGTATGGCCCCCTCTTTTGTTGCTTTGTTGTAGAACTAACCTCGGATGCCTACCAACGGTTATATACCGTGTAGCGCCAACCGCAGGGCCTCAAAAGAGACGGTAAAAATAGGGCCTTGCCCAAATCCCTCCTTACACCAAACCACCTAGGGTCCGAATACAACCGCTCCGTTCAAGGGTTCTGAAAACCACTTGCGCAAGACTTTAACTTCCAAATAGGGAACGCATCCCAACAATCCATATATCACATTTTTTTCATCTTTTCATTACTCAAGTGTTCGAAAACCCAATACCCTCCCAATTAGGTTTCCCGTTGAATTAAGTGTTTTAAGACAAGGTTAGTTCAACTTATAAAACAGTGATATCCATATAAGCATGTATTCTTAAGATGAGAAAGGTAAATAACATAACCACAACACATATATTATCAGGTCAAGATATGATTATAAGCTACAAACATTCTCATGAACTCAAGGTACAAAACATCCACACCTATCAAAGTTTCCAGATTTAGTATCGTATAAAGATTAAAATGAAAGAGCTATTTTAGATCCTTTACCGGGCTTGGCCTTCCTATGGTTTGTAGAGGATTTAATCTAGTTTCTAGAACATTTTTTGGAATTGGGGTTGCTCTTCCAGATTCTAAGTTATTTAGAAAATATTTCAGCGTTGTCCAGAATCTGCCCAGAATCTGTCCAGATCCGTCGACTGTTACGAAAA
>CM069908.1:140433669-140686669 GCA_036172215.1 Camellia granthamiana
GTCTCAAAGAAACCCAACGACAATGACATTATATCGACACCATCGGCTATGGCTTGGTCCATGGCAGCTATAGTGTCCGTTGCAGCAGCTTCATATGTGTAGTTGAAGAAAAGCACTTTGTACATGGCAAGCCGGGCCTTTGGTGCCATTCCAATCGCTGTTCCCTTTGCATAATTGAAGTAACTCGCATCCTGCACAGGGCTTCCAGCTGCTGTCGACGATGTATGTGTCCCATGTCCATCGTAATCCCTTGGAGAATCATAGTCGTCCGTTTTGGAGATGTTCAAGCCAGCTTCCTTCATCCCTTTACTGAACGAGCGTGCTCCGATGAGTTTCCGGTTACAGTTAGAAGAGTTGAACTCCACACCAGACTCACAAGTACCGCGCCATCTCTCTGGTACGGGGGGCATTTCGTCATCTCTAAAACTCTCACTCTCCGGCCAAATTCCAGTGTCAACTACACCGATGATCATATCATCCCCAAAATTGGCTTCAGGCCATAACCCAACATTTGGTTCCAGGCCGAGAAACTTCGGGGTATGTGTAGTCTGAAGTTTTGCAAAGGTTTCTGGGTACGTGGCAACGTGACCAGACATTTTCTCCAGCTGATCAAGTTGGGACCGACATAGCACTGCACTAAAGCCATCCAAGACATGGTTGTAGGTATAGAGATGGGTTGGAAGAACCCCATTCGGCGAAGACAGGGACGAGAGAGTTGACATATACCAACTATGATGATCTGGGAAAGGAGAAGGCATTGCTGATTTGTCCACGTGGATGATGTACGTCCTACGATCATCCGCAACAAGAGCTGCTGACATGCCAACTGAAAGTAGGAAGAAATAGAGGAGGTTGAAAAAGAAAGAGCAATCCATTTTTGGGGAACACTGAAAACAGACCACTGAAGTAGTTAATCAGTACAATGACAATAAGTTATATATACTGCTCAAGCAACTAAAGTCTAAGTGATGAAACCAACAAAAAAAATCATAAAAAAAGTACTACTGATTGGAGTTTCCATAGTTGTCTGAATAAACAGCCGGCTCTGATGCCTTGAGGACGGCTGCAAGTACTGCATACATGGTTGTACCCACCCAAAACTAAAAGAAGACACTTCTCATTTGAAGGTGACTGACTTAAAACATACTGACAGAATTCCTTGCCCCTCTGCCTCTTCTTGAAACTAACGGTCCTTTTGTTTCAACAGAAAACACTTTCTAAGAAAAAATATTTTTGTCGTAAACATTCTGATTCTGAGTCTTTGTTATCAACTACATCAAACTGCACAGGTTTCTGTAATACTGATATCCCTAGATAACAAACATAAATTAACAATCAAAGACAACTATGCCAGTAAGCAACTGCACAGGTTTCTGTAGTACTGATATCCCTAGATAACAAAATATAAATTAACAATCAAAGACAACAATCTGAGTAAGCAATAGCAGTTCAATCATTACAACTGTTAAATATGGACCAACCCCATGCAACATGCCTCCACATGCAAAATCTGGAGCAAAGGTGTTCAAAACCAATTCGCATAAACAAGTTTAGAATATTGGTTTATGCAATAAGAACACAAAAAGTTAAAGGCATGTTAGTTTGAGTACAGATATGCTTTGGTAGTTGATCTGTTACAGAGTCTTACAGATTAACTTTCAAAACTGTCCGATGCACAACAAACATACATGCTGCTCGTTTTTCCTATCAACTTTTATTAAACTTTGGGGAATATATATATTCACAGTTTTCTGTAGTACTGATATCCCTAGATAACAAAATATAAATTAAAAATCAAAGACAACAATCTCAGTAAGCAAGAGCAGTTCAATCATTACAACTGTTAAATATGGACCAAATCCAAGCAACCATGCCTCCCAAATGCAGAATCTGAAGCAAAGGTGTTCAAAACAAGTTCAGAATCTCAGTTCATGTAATGGGAACACAAAATGTTAAAAGGCATGTTAGTTTGCATACAGATATGCTTTGGCAGTGGATCTGTTACAAAGTCTTACATGGATAAACCTTCAAAACTATCAGATGCACAACAAACTTACGTGCTCCTAGCTTTTCCTATCATCTTTTATGAAACATTGGGGTGAAATATATATATACAGAGAGAGAGGAACAGGGTAGCAACAAGCATACCTCAGCTACAAAGACCCCTAATTAAGTTAAAGACAAAAAAAAAATTTAAAAATAGCAGCTGCCCTATTCATCTAGCCACCAACAGCAACCAGAAACTTCCTGTTGCTTCCTGGTTCCACATGCAAAACCACAACATCTCCCACCTTGTCCAATAACTCCTCCAGATCATTCACACCAAACCTCCGGTAATCCACTGATCTCTTGTACCGTTGCTGATATATAGCCTCAAAAGAACCCATGAAAATTCGACAAGAATAACTCACAAAAATCTCTTGTAGCTCATACTTGAACTGTTCAATACTTGGGTCATCATTTTCACATCTAGATGACATACCCAGATTGGTCTTCTCTACACCTGCCCGTTCATCATGTTCTTCAACTACTACCCTTTCTTCATCTGAGAACTCATCTGAAGATCCACCACCTGTGATAATATCAACGATCTCTTCCTGAGACTCCTTCCCTTTCTTATCCTTCTTTGCCAGAGGTAGTGGAGGCGCACTTGGGCCAGGTCTCAAGTTTCGAAGGTAGACAAACTTCTTATGACCTTTTCCTTCTATTGCTATCATGTCGCCCATCTTCTTGAGAAGATTCACAAGCTTGCATGCCCCATATTCTGCTACATAAAGAGGCCTCCCAAAAAATTTCTGGTACTCGGGAGGAACACGGGTAAGAGGCACACACCCTCCAAACAATTCAAGCAGCTTCACCAGCTGTGCCTTCAAACCATTTAGATCTCCAGGCTGTACCCACATCAAATCATTCTCGTCACAAGGAGGAGCAGATGCCGCTGATACTTCATTTGAACCAGATGGAAGACTTTGTGATCCTAAAGTTGAAGGAAAGCAAGGCATGGTTATTGAAGTACTATTGTACTCAGATAAAGACTGTGATATCATTGAGAAATCCCTTGAGTTGTAAACATTTTGTGAGATCCCTCTATATAAAATTGCTTCCTCGTTCTGAACATCTAGGTTATCATTGATTTGGCACCCCATCAGATTCCCAGCAATCTCAGCCGGACATCCATGAGGGGGAATTAAAGCCCTAGAGGGAGGCACAAAGCCTTCCCCACGAGCCACACTATGCCAATCCCATACAAACCTGCCCGCATTACACAGGGCAGATGATACACCGACCCTAGAAGGAATGACAAGAATCACAGTATATCCACGTTGACCAAGTATGTGAAGTGCTGGAGCAAAATCAACATCGCCAGAGATCAGCATGATGGAAGATGGTGGAGGGTTGTCAAGAGCAAAAAGAAACATATCAACCAATATGGCCTTGTCAGCAGCATCCTTTCTCCCATTTGGTACATCTATGAGTTTGACACCAGTTCTCTGGCAGCCCTCCCTCAGTCGCCTGGGAAAGGCATTAAAATCCCCATATGCAGAGAACAATGTAACAGCTCCATTGATTACAGGATGGACCCACAATGCCATTCTTATGTTGCTAGCCACATCTTCAGGGCGTACATCACTTGGGACAGGACAGTTCTCAATGTCCCATAGAATAGCCACAGGACCATATGAGGATTTTTGGCTCTGCTGCGAAGGTGGTTGGGCAAAGTTCATGTTTGAAGCTTCCATATGCGTACCACTTTGTTCGGAGGATTCAGAAGGCAATATCAAAGCTGAGAACTAGCCATTACTAACTCAATTAAAGCTCACAGGTTCCTGGAAATGGCGAATAGAAGGGACTATAAGTAAACTATAAAACAAAAAACTTCTTAAAATATTTTATTGTAGTATAAACCGGGCTATGAGTATAGCCCAAAATGCAAAGCAAAAGGAAAAAAATAAAGAGACAAAGAAACACGCTGTAGCTGAATTAATCACTTGAGCAGTTTAACATTCCAAGTCATATCCAACCGGTAAGCAGACCTAAAATTCCAAGGGCAATTTTGCCTGCAACCAATGGTATATATAGCAAAACAAGATGGTCAAGCCAACCTCTACACAGAAGGTAATAAATTATATATGCAAACTCCATAAGATAAATTATGACTAATTTGAAACTAACATGAACAAAATCTCTATGTTTCCTGCAAACAGTCAACTGACCTAATCCATTCCTACATACAAACAGCTTAACAGTAACAATTTTTTCTTTTTTCTTTTAAAAAAATATATATTTGTGCATATCTGTCCTTGCAAAAATATCATCAGACTCAATTGGGTACCAAAAAATCACATTCAAATTTACCACCCAAGTATCAAGAGGACAACCAGACAGAAATGGAGTGGGGATAGAATGGGCTCAAATTAACAGCTTCAGGTATGCATAAGGCATAAGCTTGGGCTTGGACACTTATATATCACATCTATTCCACTTTATACGTGGCCATAAGGTAAACAATAAATAACAATAATTCCTCCTAAAACGACCAAATATGTAGGAATGAAAGGATTGAATCAGAACATGCAAAGCAATGAGAAAGCATTGGTAATAACTCTTCAAATTTGTAGGGTATTATTTCCTCAAAAATTAAATAAACCAGTGAGCTTCCAACAATGGATAACTCCAGACTGTAGTCTGAACATTAACATAATCATACACACGAAAGCTGCATATTATATATATATACTAATGTGTCTTCCAAGAGGTTGAAACCATAGCTTGGTGGGAATATGCCCCCTAAAAATCCATAGCCCAAAAAGTAGTTGAAAGTTGGAACCAACAACAATTATGGTGGTGGTGAAGATCAGTTAAGACATAGACTTGAAAACAATGGTTAACTTCAGTCAGTTAAAACTCAAAATCCACCATTGACTGAACAATGATTACACTAAACAGAAACAAGATGCATATTTATGACCTTTTATACAGCTATAAGGACAGAACAGTCACAGCCAAGAAAAACAGAAGGGATCACATCCCCCATGTAATTCGAAATTGTGCTCTTTTGTTTTCTTCACGTCTCATTTAATAAGAGCATCATAGATCACATCAAACTTTTCAGATAAAAACATCCACTTTACTCTTGGATGCAGCATTTGGATACCGATTGGGCTACAAGACACATGGTTATCTCAATTTGTGATGTAAGAAGACAATATAGGATTGTTCGAAAAGTAAAAAAATGCATCTTGCAAAGAAATATGGATTTCTAAATGGTTGTAGAGTTATAAAGACAGCATTAAAACTGAAGCAGTAAACTGAAAAACTATTCCAAATTTACTCATATGCACTATATATGTTAGCCATAGGATACCCAAATTCAGATGAAGATTTTCAAAAAACCCTGGACAAAACAGACTAAAATTTCAGCTTCAATTCTTCTATTTTTGCCTAAAATTTCAACACACACTGAAAATTCATCAACAAAAGAACCAAAAACAAAACAATTAATGATAATAGACAAAAACCCATGAAGCCGTAACCTGATAAATACCTGATATTGCCAAATCTTCTCGTACTCAGCTCCAACAGATATTGTAGAAGGAAAAATAATCAATTGAACTGAATTGAATGATCAGAAAACTATAACGGCTTCAAATGACCGCACTTGTCTGAAACGACAATACGGAAATATGTGAAGTGAGATATGGAAAAACCCTAATTTTGAATGATAGAGAAAGAAACAATAAACAATGGAAGAATATGGAATGCTCCGGCAGAGAGTTCTCAATTTGAAACCCTATCGAGTTCTGATGGAGAGTGGTTTTAACTGGGATTTAAGCAAATAAAAATTAAAAAGATTTGGGGGAAATTACCAAAATACAAATATATTTGTTTACAATACGATTTATTTTATATAATTTTACAAATTAGGTCTCGCCCTTTCAAATTTTAAATTTGATAAAAAAATGATCTTTTTTTGTTAGTAAATTATTAAGTTAATTAATAATTTTTAATGATATTTAGATTTATTTTAATTAATAATTTAGATAATTTTATTATTATATAGAAGATGAATTAAAAAATTTATTTTGTAAGTTAGTTTTGTTAAATAAATTTTTTTAATAAGGGATCATTTGTAATTCTTTAAACCGTTGAGATAATTTATATTTTAAAAAAAATTAAGAGGTGTATTTGTAATTTATCAAAAAAAATATAGGATTTAAATGGAAAATAGGAATTTTATTATTAAATGCTCGTTTGACTAAAATTTTGGGATTAAAAAAACACAAAAAAAAAAAAAAAAAAGTTATATAAGTCAATAAAACAAAATATCACTCTTTACCCATAATTATTACACTTTTTTTCTCACAAAAATCAAAAAAATTCCCAAACAAAAACCAAACAAAACTAAAAAAGTTAAACTTAAAAAGTGTCAAACTAAAAAAATTGACTATATTAATCAATGCCAAACAATCTAGAATCATTTATTTATATGTTTAAAGACATTGACGTTTATCACAATAATTATCTTCTCTATTATTATATAAATTGTGGGTCATATTTTTTGTTCCCAATTTTTATTCCATATTACCTTTAGGCCCCGTTTGTTTTGGGTGAAAGAGAGGGTATTGGGATTGCTAATACCTTGGTATTAGCAATAGCCTTGTTTGTTTTGGGAGAAGGCCTTGGGACTATTAGTCCCAAGGTATTAGTAATACCCTTGGAGAGGGGATTGGTAAGGAGGAGGTAGAGATGGTATTAGAAAAATAGTGAGGGGATTAGAAATTTTTTTATTTTTTTTATTTTTTATATATTGGGAATTTTTTTTAAAATATAATTTTTAATTTTTTATATTTTTTTATTTGTTTTATTATTTTATATAAAAATAATTTAACAATTCCTCACTACTAATCCCCTCACTATCAATCCCCTCACTAACAATCCCCTCACTATTAATCCCCTCACTATCAATCCCCTCCATTCTATCTCCCAAAACAAACGGGCCCTTAGATAATTGTTAATTCAAATTTATAACAATCAATGCTAGAGAGTCATGGTCATAAAATTTGATGAATTTTATATAAAGATAATATAAAAATAGAAAATCGTGACAAAAAAATGCTAGAGATTTGTTTTTTCAGATTTTTAAATTCATATAATTGACACATATTATGTTATTGTGGATAAAATTGCTAGACTTATTTGTGGTATAATCTTTTTTACCTTTATGTAGCTTCAAGTTAAAAAAATTCTTATTATTGAAAATTTAGAAAAAAATAATTGTTTTATTTTTTAATTACCAACTTAAAATTGCACCAAACAAGTCCGCACATACCCCTATCCATCATAATTCTTAAAAAAAATAACATATCAATAATATTACAATTTTATAAATTTTATTAAAAAATATCAATATATAGTCCAAATTTATTCTATATATGAATCTAACAATACACCAATTCAATCTTCACCGCACACTTTATTTCATGGCATAAATCTAGAACTAAAATTTGGATATCACACTTATTGATAATATATATATATACAAAACTTATAACATAAATAATTTATAGGGTGAATTTAATTAACGGTCCCTATAATTTGGGACTTATATCATTTTAGTCTCTGACTTTCAATTATGACATATTTGACCATGAATTTTGAATCTTACTCGAAATAAGAACAATTAAAGATATCATTGCTCAATTTCAAAGGCAAAGTCGTCAATTTGATAAAATATAAACTAATTTGACAAGAATAAATGTCAAAAAAATATTTTGAATTTTAAAAAAAAAATTTACCCACTAAAGATAAAATTATATAAAATTGATAAATCTTGTGGACATTTACTTCTTTTTTTTTATCAAATTAATTTTTGTTATATGTTTGGATGATGATTATGTAATGGATAGTTATTTTTATTTTCATTAAATTAATTTCTGTTTTTCCAAAAGTCAAATATGACGACAATTTTAATATCATTATTAAATCAATCTATTAAATCAAAAATCCAAAACTAATAATATTTCATATATTAAATATATCGATTACACATTAAAAGCGTAATAACCACCCATTATATGATTATTATCCAAACACATAATAAAATTATTTTGATAAAAAAATAAATAAATGTCTAAAAGATTTATCAATTTTACATAATTTTATATTTGGTGAGTAGAAATTATTTTTAAAATTTTAAAAATATTTTTTTGACATTTATTTTTGTCAAATTAATTTATATTTTATCAAATTGATGGTTTTGCCCTTGAATTGAGTAATGGTATCTTCAATTGTTCTTATTTTGAATAAGATTCAAAATTCAAAATCAAACATATTACAATTGAAAAGTTAGAAACCAAAATAATATAAACCCTAAACTATAGAGATTGTTAGTATAATTCGCCGTAACTTATATATAGAACAATCCCAAAATAGCTCAACTCACCAAAGGAACATTTTATGATGGGCCAAAAGTAAATCCTTTTAGAATTTACAAAAGGACTAAATTATTTTTCATTCTTTAAACTTTAAAATCACATATTTATATTTGAATTCTTTAATTACAAATTTCATTTTACTTTCACCGCATTCATATTTTAGGGGATTTTTTATATTAAAATTTTATAAGATAAATGATATATAATATTTTTATAATAGTTGGGGTTCCTTAACATTTTCACAAATGAAATTATACTTAGAGAAATTTTGGTCATGACACAGAAATTTCAATTTTTACAGAGAAATTTTAAAATTTCTCTGGTACGACCATAGATATATTTCATTGAGAGACCTTAACTAATAAAAAAAAAAATTTAACTTCTCTTACTATACAAAATTAGAGAGGGATGTTTCATTAATTTTTTTTTTTTCTATATTTTAAATGTACAACTTAAAAATTAAGAATAATATAATAAAAAAATAATAAATTACAAATACACTCCTAAAATTTATTTAAAATACAGATTGTCCTTTATAATTTGAAAAATTATAAATACTCACTTATCATATTTTTACCATTTAATAGAATTAACTGAAAAACAAAATTTCTAACCTCTCTCCTATACAATGATAAAATTACTTGAATTATTAATTAAAATAAATTTCTGACATCATTAAAAATTATTAATTGATTTGATAACTTATTAATTAAAATGGTCATTTGTTATAAAATTAGAAATTTCAAGAGACGAGATATAATTTTTAAAATCACAAGAACAAATCACCATGTTTGTTTCTAATTTTTTGAAAATACTTTTTAGAAAATTCTACTTTCTTATTTTACATATTTTTTTGTTTTTACTAAATTTTTTAAATATTTTAAGTAGATTTTTTAATTTTTAAACGCACCTAAAATAACTATACTTAAAAAGTATAATTTTCATGAAATTTTTTTTACAAAATTCACTAAATATCAAAAATACAAAAAATTCTAAAATTCAATATATTTGTCGTATTTTTGTGTATTTATTAATTTTTTAAAAATATTTTATTTTTTAGATATATTTAAGTAATGTGCATCTAAATTTTTTTTTAAAAATACTTAAAATTTTAAAAATATTCAGTAAAAATAAAAAATATGAAAAATAAAAATATTCAATTTTCAAAAATTAAATTTAAAAAATTAAAACCAAGCACACTATCATATTTTAAAAAGATATCATGCATGTATTTGTAATTTACCTAAAATAAACATTGAACCGCAATTTGGGGATAATGTATAATTTTAAAAATAAATCCTTTTAAATGATCTCATCGCCGGCGGTCCGAAGAACACTGCAAGTTTGCAACTCTGCAAAATGCGAAACTGAGAGAGAGGGAGAGAGAGAGAGAGAGAGAGAGAGAGTTCATATACACAACAAACACATACATATACTCTCATACATATAGAACAATGACTTCTCTATCATCTTTTCTTTCAATTCCTCCTCTGAATCCTCCTTCTCCACATCAACCTCCAATGGCTGTCTCTCTCACCACTCTCCACTCCTCTCCATTCGCTTCCATGCCCACCCAACAGCCCAAAAAACCCACTTCAAAACGCTCTTCAAAACCCACCAAAACTCTCTCTCCAACAACCACACCCACAACCACTACCAACTCTCACCCTCCCAAGAAGGTCTTTTTCTCTCTATTGATTGTGTTTTCCAAGGAAAAAATGAGAAATTAAGGAAGGATTTGATTAGGGTTTTGTGGGTTTTCATTGTGTTGTTTTTTTGTGTGGGTACAGGTTCTTGTGCCAATTGGGCTTGGTTCTGAAGAAATGGAAGCTGTGATATTGGTTGGTGTTCTGCGCCGAGCTGGTGCCGATGTGACCGTGGCCTCGGTCGAGCCGGAGCTTGAAATCAAAGCTTATTGTGGTACTAGGCTGGTTGCTGATACGTCCATCTCGGCTTGTTCCGATGAAATTTTCGATCTTGTTGCTTTGCCAGTAAGATAATTCATATTCCTAGCAATACATTTGAGTTTTATATGATTCTGTATTGCTTGATAAGGGCTACTTATAACTGATATTATGACAAATTATGCATGATTGGGACATGGCTTAGTTTGATTTTGTTTGGTTTATGTATGACAAATTGTTAAATTCTTACTCATAAGTTACTCTGATTTAAGAATCAACAAGATAGACCCCCACAATTATTCTTTGGTCTGTATTGAAATCTATACATATTGCAGTTATTTCACTAATTTATAGTCATCTCTTGATATTCCAAGGATTAAAATTGATACCTGACCCATTATCAATATTCCTATACTATTGTGTGGTTATAGCAGAATTTAGCTGAAGTAAGGTCAACCATGAACCCTATTGGTCATGGAAGTAGCACATCATCATTTTGCCAGAAATCGCATTGTCATGGAATTCCTAATTACTGTTTATTTCACTGAATGAAGGTATACGGAATGGAATTGTCATTCTTTATTCTTTATTTTTATTTATTTATTTATTTATTTTTGGTTACACGGTATACATTAGTTGTTAGTAGGGGGGCAACACAAAGGGTATCAAACTCCTCTCTAGAGGATTTGAACTTGCAACCTCACACCATAAAGTGGTGCTATATAGCCACTAGTCCAAAGGCCCTAGTTGGAATTGTCATTCTTTAGCTTCTTTGTGAAATGACCATTCCTTTACAATGGTTAATGATGATTTCATTTGGGATGCATTTTTCATCATAATTTTAGTAAACAAATGTGACAATGGATGTTCTAATGGAATGATTTGCATATCTATAATGTATGGGATTACTTTTCAGGTTTTCCATCCTATAATTCACCAAATTATTGAGGTTCTTTTGTGGTAATAGTTGTTTTCTCTTCTAATGCATTTGGTTATAGGGTGGAATGCCTGGCTCAGTACGCTTGAGAGATTGTGAGATTCTCCGTAAAATTACAAGCAAACAAGCTGAGGAGAAAAGGTTATACAGTGCTATTTGTGCTGCTCCAGCAGTCACACTTCTGCCATGGGGTCTCCTCAAAAGAAAACAGGTATCTGGTGTTAGTCTGGGACCTTTGAAATTTTAATGCTTTCAACTTATTTATGTACTGTTGGCCAATTGAGATCTAGTTTTTCCTTCAAGATGACTTGTCACCCTGCATTTATGCACAAGCTTCCAACCTTCCGGGCAGTTAAATCAAATATCCAAGTTTCAGGGGAGCTAACAACAAGCCGTGGCCCGGGTACTTCTTTTGTGTTTGCTATAACATTAGTGGAGCAGCTTTTGGGGGAGTCTGTTGCCAAGGAGGTTAGAGAATTGTTGGTAAGATATGCCAGAATTCCATTTATTTCTCTTTATTCAGATTTCATGTTGTAGCTGTATTTTGCTTATAGAGAGAAAAAAATTCAGTGTCCCAATAAGACACTGAAGGTTTTGGAGGAAGTCATTTCCTAGACAAAATACCACAACTGTGTTGCCTCGTCATTACAAGGTTTGATGAGAAACCAAAAAGGTTGAAATTTTGAGTCTCCTGAAACCCGAAAGTTAGGTTAGTTGATTAGTTGCTTGCATATACAAAAAAAAAAAAAAAAGAAATAAATAAATAAATGAAAAATAAAAAATTATCTGTTTTAAGTTTTCTTACAACTCAACTCAATAAGCCATCTTCCAACTATTTGAGGTCAATTACATGGATTTTGGTTTGCCATTCTACTTTGTGGAGGACCATGAATTTAATTAGACCACATGTTACCATGTTTTTTTCTTAGTCTTCATTGCATATGCTTGAACCATCTTTAGCATTTTTTTCTTTTTTCTTCATCTGCACTTGGTGCTACTTCAACAGTTCCATGAATGTGTTATTCCATAATTTATCCTTTCTTGTCATACTACATATAGGTCCCAACATCAATATTTTAGAGATAATGGATTACTTCAAAAGTATTTCAAGTACTGCTCAATAGGAAATGTCTTAACAAAGAAAAGGAAATAGTCAAAATGATGCTATTATAGTAACCATATAACTAAACTAAGAGATACTTGGTTGAAACTCATAAAGTAAGAATATTGTTTCTGTTTAATGCTTCAAACACTTGTTTTGTTGTTGTCTCATTTTTATTTTATTTTTAAAAAATTTTGCCTTCATTTATTTTGTGTAATCAGTTGTAGGCTTTGAGCTAACACTCTTTTTCTTCTTTTCCATTAGCTAATGAATTCTGCTAATGAGAACCCTAGAAAGGAAGAATTCAATGGAGTTGAGTGGACTGTTGACCACAACCCTCATGTAAGTAGTTCCTTTATCTGCTTGACAGATTACATGTTGTCTGTTAATCATACATGAAGCTTTATATTTATTTTCTGCTAATTTAGGTGATTTTTCTTGATAATAGAATTTATTCTTAGTTTGAGATGTGTGAGCAATGTATTTTGCTCGCTAATATTTTAAATTCATGTGGTTGGTTGTGCCCTGTACTTGTATCTTGCTCTCAAATTTTTCATTTGTACAATATGTTCTCAACATCTATTTTTGCTGAAATTGCCCAAATATTGTGACTACTATTTATGATTATATTTATCTGACACTAGTAATTTTGGCTCTAATTTCTTTTTTAATATAGTAAGCATGCAATCATCTCTAGTCATTGAAATGCAACAGGTGCTAATCCCAGTTGCAAATGGATCTGAAGAAATTGAAGTAGTAACAATTGTTGACATTCTACGTCGAGCAAAGGTGGATGTTGTGATTGCTTCAGTTGAAAAATCTGTGCAGATTTTGGCATCACAAGGCACAAAAATTGTCGCAGACAAGTTAATTGGTAGCGCTGCCGAATCAATATATAACTTGATCATCCTACCGGTGAGGCAATGAAAATGTTCTAATTTTAAATCTCAAATTGCATTATCTTTTAAAAATGTATCACTTTCACACCCTCTAGACCACCTTCAGTAGGGGGCATTTGTACGGTTTTTATAGTTGAGGGGGTCAATATGTTCACGTTGATAGATGAGGGGAAGTGATATTAGCTAATAGTTGAGGGGGTCTTAGTGTAATTAATCTTTATAAATATTCAATTTACCAACAATTTTATGCTTAATTGATATGTTATCAACTTTATGTACGTGCCATAGACCAAATGCATTTGGTTCTACAGTACATCTCTTAACACGTCGCTGATCCTAAATCTTTAGGGTGGAGTTGCGGGGCCGAGCGGCTGCACAAATCAAGGGTTCTAAAGAAGCTGCTAAAAGAACAAGAATCAACAGGGCGGATATACGGAGCAATCTGCTCTTCACCTGCAGTCCTGCATAGACAAGGATTACTCAAGGTTCGCTGAAACAACTCAATATATCCCAACTTTTTTAGCCATAGATGTTTTAAACCCATGCCTTCTCTGACAAAAACAGGATAAGAGAGCCACAGCTCATCCATCTATCATAAGCGAGCTCACCAACGAAGCAGTGGATGGTGCCGGAGTGGTTATCGATGGCAAACTGATCACAAGCAGGGGACTTGCCTCTGCAGCCGATTTTGCCTTGGCTATTGTGAGTAAGCTTTTTGGTCATGCAAGGGCAAGGAGTGTAGCAGAAGGTCTTGTTATCGAGTACCCCAGGAGCTAAAAAGATGATTGTAACCTGTGAAGTGTTTGAGACGCCAAATGCCCATAGCCAAGAAAGATGGAGCGATTTTTTCCCAACTCGATCAGCCATTAGAAGAAGAAAATAATCTTCTCTGGTGGGTTGGTTATATATAAGAACGAAGTTTTTTCTTCATTCACAGGAAAACTTACTTGCAGAAAGAATTCACAATGATTGAGAACAGCGGCTTGAAATCCTCATTTATATTGATAAGCTGCAATCAGGTATCTTTGATTTCTGCAGACATAACAAGATGTGGTATGCTAACTATTCGATCAGTGTTGCTTTCTGCAGACCTTACTCTGGACCGATACCATTGAGGATTGGTGCTTTTTTGCCCGGCAGGCAAAGAAAATGATGACATTCATGACTGTTATTTCCGTGTCATTAAGCTTTTTGTCAGAGAGCAATCCAAAGTTGTGTGTGCGATGTCCCCTGTAAACAGGTTTTGATGTTTTGAAGTACCTCGTTGTTTATATTTGTACAAACAGTTCTTCTATTTTTGGATCTGTATGCGTATCCTTATTCTTCCCTTTGGCCATTAGGAACATTAAGACTGTATTTGGATCATGGATTTGGGTAAGACTGTATTTGAATCATGGATTTGAGTAGATAGCAAAAGTTACTTTGAATTTGAAAAGTCATGTTCTTAGCAAGTGAAAATGGAACAAGAGAGCTTCACTGTTATTTTGTTGTTCCACTTTTTCTGAGTGACTAGGCAGGGGATGATGACATGATGGCACTAATGCCTTGTACTCTGTCAATTTTCATTCATTCGTAGCACTCAAAAACGTGTTATGAAAGGAAAAAGTTTTGTTTTTTAGGAGAGTTAATTTCACTTTTTATTTCTTAGCTATCTTATTTTTTGCTATTTCATTGGTGAACAATTAATTTCATCTATTTAGACTTCAAAATTTTTAATTTTAGTCCATATGGTTCAATTGCATATGGTTTTCTAAATCACTAACAATTAATATAATTTGATAGGTAAAAAATTCATTTTAAAATTGGGAAAATTACAACCAAAAAAAGAAAAAAAGTCAAGGATTGATCTTTATAAACAAAATTAAAAATTCAGAATTTATTTTGTTAAAAAGGTTAAACTATATATATGTTTTTGGTAATTTCCGTTTTAAAATTTGAACAAATTAAATCATATAATCAAACATTTATTTTTTTACTTACTAGTTTGAAATGAACAGAGAAGAAAAGGATGGTATTTGAGGTAGCGTATAAATTGTTTAATATAATGTAAGTAAAAAAATTGTTGAAATTGTTAAATTATCTTTTTTCCTCATTAAATTTGATTTTCACTGTTACTGATTTAGATAGATTGACGGATTATCTTCAAATGAACCGTATGAATTAAAATATAATTTTTTTTTTAACAGAATAAGCTAATAAAATTGATAATTTAGTATTAAAATAAAAAAATTAATGGAAATGATTTAAGGGATAAAAGTGAAATTAACCCTTAATTTCACTGAAAAAGCCAACCCAAAATGATCTTCATGGTGGTCAAAATTCCTACAAGTTCACAAAAAACAGAGATCACACAACTGGGAAAGTTCAATCTACGTGATCAATCCAATCCCACAATATTTTACAACACAAAACTCTGTTTCTGTACATAATGTTTATCATTCCTACAACAAGGTTTGAACTTTGAATCATCACAATACACTCTGTTCAATCCTTATATATGACAAAGGGCCAAAGTTTTTGTATTCAACCATTCATTCACTGGTAACACCCTTTCTACAACTCTGTTCTTCTGTTCTAAGTACACGTCCGCAACGTGCTTCCATTCTTGCTACTCTACCAGGGACCTGTCAACGTTCTCCTCAAGCATCGTCTTTTACTTCCCCAGGGCATATCCATTGTCTCCAATATCTGGAGAAACAAAACAAAAATACATTACTGGTCAAATGAATCGAAAATTCAAGCAGAGTTCTACATATACAAGGAGCACCCTGTTAATTCAACCTTTTATCAACCTAATTATGGTTTTTTCATCTCATAGTCCATGTTCTACATTTACCGGCCATACCCAGATGATCCCAATCAATTGATAAATTCCATTTATTGGATGTATAATTCTAAGTAGCCATTTGTGGGGAATAAATTAAAAATAGGAGAAAACCAAATGCAAATAAAATTTATTCATTTTATAAAAAATGAGAACTGTTTTCATCAAGAAGTCTTTGCATGATGGAAAAACTCGAGCTTCCTAATTTGTATGCTGTGAAGATTCTAGCCAAAGCTATTTATTTTTTTACCTTTTATTTTAAATTGTCTTTTTTGGTGGGGCAATATTGTTTCAAAACAACTATCATAATTTCCTAGTTTAAAATCCAAGGCAACTTCTATAGTAAAAGGAATGTACCTGATTTTTCTGCATCTCCATAATTTCTTCCTGTGGCAACAATAATACAACAACAAATATTTGACCTTTAATTTCTTTTTTAAATAATCTACAATTTCAAAAGCACAAAACTTTTGGCAACAATTAGTAGGGGGATGCATCAATAAATCCCAAATTAATAACTTATACACTGTTTAGTCCTAAAAGTTTTCTTATAGACTGAAAGGTCCCATTACAATGTTTCAAACATCAGATTAATGTTTCGAACATTAGATTTCGAACATCAAATTAATGTTTCGAACATTAGATTGATGTGCAAATGGGACTAAATGGAGCATAAGAAAACTTTTAGGACTAAATGGTTCAACTTTTCAGAAACTAGGACTTATGGGTAAATTTTCCCAATTAGTAATATACCTGTTTTTTCTGCAACTCTTCATTAAGTTCTTTAAGTTTTGCAACTTCTGCTTCCAATTCTAAGGTATAGGCCTGTCAGAAACCCAAAGAAAAACCTAACATCAATGGACATTGTTGGGGATATAAATAATAATGTTACACCTTTCTCTCTAACAGATGAGATGGCGGTCAACAATTTCTCAAACATCAGTGAATCAACCAAGCACATGTAAAGGGGACATGTTGAGGATATAAATAAACTTTGTCTTAACATAAGATTTTAGATTTTCTCTTAAGTCTTAGATTTTCTCTAATAACTTAAGATTTTAGATGAGATGTTTGGTCAACAATTTCTCCATCATCCAAGCAATCCTTTGAAATGTGTAACTTTGATCAACAAGGCAAGTCACTTAATATAGTAAAGCTATTTATACATGGAACTGTAATATACAAACATGTTCTACTCAACAAACCATCAAGATGATAATATTTTTTATCGTTCACATTTATACATATACAAACACATTCTACTCAACAAACCATCGAGATGATAATACAACTTAATGTTATGCAGCAGAAAGATGTATGCTCTGCTACCTCTTCTTCCATGAAACTCATATTTCGGATTGAGTAGCAGAGATTTTCTCATCGCTTTGTCATATTTGTGTGTTTATATCTATATTTCATAGACATGTTCATAAATGACTAAAGCAAGGAGATTCATCTCTACTAGAAATATGAGGGTTTGAGGAACAGTGCTGTTGGGGTTTCTGTTGATTTTTTCACTCTATTTCCATCATTTCCATATCAGCCTTCCTTCTTGAAATATAATGTAGATCGGTGAATTTCAACATGATCTTAATTTTTAACTTATAAACTGGGCTCACAATATTAGCCATATTAGCCATTTCTATGAATGATCTTTGATTATTATAGGAATGCATAAATTACCACAACCCATAAAACCCACTCGATTAGCTTCAAGAATAACAAAACAAAGTCAAAATACGATAAACACAAGAAAGGGTATAAAAGAGCTAAATTATGTATAGCGTTTGATATTCACCTGTTTCCGAGCCCGTGACCGTGCAGCAGACTCTCTATTTTTAATCATTCTCCTATGCCTTCTCTCCATTGCTTTCTCCAAAGTACCACCACATTTCCTTCCCCGCACGCCTCCACTAAACATTAAAGGAGGTGGTGACAGTGACGCTGTATCCATATTATTACTCTTTGCAACCCCTTCTGAAGATAACTGGCTTGCAGGAGATCCTCCTGCTGCAACCGGGGCAGTAGTCCGAGCGCCTAAACCCGTCATGCTAACCACTCCTCCAGTCTGCAGGACACTACCTTGAATTAAACCATTGTTTGTAGAAGGATCTACCATTCTAACAACCAGACCCCTTGTTCCCGGGTTATGGTTAGCCAGTTGTGCATTATTTACTACAGGCATTGGAGAAGTGAACGCCACCGTGACTTGCTTGGGTAAAAGTGGCTGTTGATGCTGCTGCAATTGTTGCTGAGAAGATCTTACTCCACTGACATTCAGTGGTAAACCAGAAGATTGATTAGGCACTGAATTATTATTATTGTTGTTCTCTGTTATCCGATTAGCCATGACTACATTGTTCTGAGCTGATTGCTGAAACCCAAATGTCAAACCATTCAGACTGGTGGTGTTGTTATTTGGTTGTGATAAGTGATCAACATAAAATCCACTATTATTTGGCCTCGTGATTGGTTGAGCGTCTTCTCTAACTACCCCCGCTCTTGCCAAGAACTCCTCCAGTGTCATCTCTCCCAAAGTAGGCTGCCTCTGCTGCTGCTGCTGCTGCTGTAAATTTGACCCCCCATTCACACTTCCGCCCCCATCATTTGCACTGCCAGTAGTTTCTTTAACAAAGTCTCTCCAAACCTCATCGACAGTTTTCGTACTAAGCGTGCGAGGCAACGTCAGTGAGCCTTGTCTCTGCAAATTCCCACCCAGGGCATTCCCTTCTCCAACACCACTAGAAGATGCCATGGCTTGAGTCTCTTCAGCTGTCCAAATGTTCTTTAAGAGTTCATCCATGTTCATTGATCCGAAATCCTTTCCAAATCCACCTAATGTGTTTTGAAACTCATCAAAGGTCAAGGAGTATATGGAAGATTGTCGGGCCAATGGAAAATTGCCTACCGGCTTCATGCCACTTCCATCTGGTTGTGGTGTTTCACCAAAGTTCTTGAAGTTCAAATATGATCCCATTATTCAAGAATGCAGAGTGTTCTTATATTTCCACACAATTAGATCTGGCAACACCAAGCTGTCTTAAATTTTCATCTAGTCAAAGAGGATCAAATAGAAACCCTAGTTCCCTTTGGCTTGCTATCTTTATTTTCAGACCCAAAATTTAACAAATCAAAGAGAGGGTGTTAGTAGTCAGACCAAATATTGACTTTCCTTATATTGAATACAGTCTAGAAACCTAATCCAAGGACCCACAAATGTAAAACTGCATAAATGACCTTCATTGTTTGCTATAATCTTCCACTCCAAAACAGAACCACCAATCATAATGATGAGAAAACAAACTCAAATTTAGAAAGAAAATAAAAACACTTCCCTGATCATATTAAATACAAATCAACCCAAAAGTACAAAGTATAAACATCATTCATGATCTTATCAACCTCAATTCTAGCTTACTTTGCCAAAAAAAAAAAAAAAACTCAATTCAAGCTTGAAATAATTGAAAGAACATGTCAAATAATACTCGGCATGAAAACCCATCAAGAATATCAAGAAAAATCATTCAACTCATGTAGATCAGATTATAACTTCAGCACTCTAGTGTTTATCAAAATCAGATCCAAAATTAACCAAAGCACAAAAATAATAATCAAAACAAATATAACCTTCATCTTCCATCTTCAATACTTAATCTGAGCTTCATGTCCAAATCAAACATCCATATCCACAACATGTATATAAACACATCCATGTAGATGCCCATATCTACACAATATTTACACACATCAAACTTAACTTCAAAGAAAGCCAACCCAGATTTTCAAATCATAAACATCATAATCTAAAAACAAAGAAAAGGAAAAGCTCAAAGAGCACAAAACAAAAGTTAAAACCCCAACCCATAATTTTTTTTTCCTGCACTTCACATGAAAATTAATAATAATAATTCAACAACTCTTAGTTCATTAAGTGAATTTTCCAAAACCCAAAAAATAAATAAATAAAACAAAACAACTTGCAATTAATTTTATCCCACAAAAAAAAAATTAATAATAATAATAATAATAAGTTAGAGAGAGAAAGAGAGAGGCTTTTACCTTTTTATTCATTATTTTTTCTTTTTGATGGGTAAAAAAATTGGGTGGTAGAGAGAGAAAGAGAGGAGAGAGAGTGAGACGGTGTGTCGTTTCCTTCTTCTTCGCCGGTGGAGTCGACAAGTGTCTATCAGTCTTGACACGAGTCAGGTATTTAAGCTGTGTTTTTTTTCAGAAAAATTAATAAAAAAAGAAATATTTTATTGTTTGAAGTCATCAGGGTCACGCAACGTGGATCAATGGTAGTGGGTTAGAGGATCATGATGTGACTCGTGACCAATGAGGGCGCGCGAGGTGGGAGCTTCTGGGCCGTTCGATCGCGCTTTTCCGACAGCGTATGAGCTGGTGATCGTTGATATGTCTGTTTTTTGAGAGTGGCATTTGGAGTAATGTGCGCCTGGTGCTTAGTACGAACGCACACCTAGGTTGGCTAGGTGTTTCTTTTTTACAAAAATATTTGAAATCTTAAAAATTTTATTAAATATTTTTATTAAAATATTCTACACCTAGGCTAGCCTGGTGTTTGAATTCTTAAATATTTCATACCGTATTCATATAAAATATTTAATAAAAAAATTTATATTTATATAAAATACTTGGTAAAATTTTTAATAACACTTATAAAATATAGAGCATTATTTGGTTTTTTTAACCTGAACCCATGTGATACCTCTGTTTGTAGGTGCTGTTTGTAGCTGGGAACTTCTATGCCTGGCATTAATATTTGTTTTGATTTAATATTGATTTTTTAATTAATTAATTTATTTATATACATATATATTTTTTAAATTTTAAAATAAAATAATATATATCTAATCTATGCCTCCGTTTGGGAAGTGGGCTGGCTCTTTGGCTTTTTGGCTTTTTTGACTATATGAGCCTGGGCTCAAAAGCTTGGTTTGGGAAGGGCTCTTGGCTTTTTGGCTTTTTTGGCTTTTTTTGTGAGAGAAGAGTGTAATGATTATGGGTTTGGATGTGATGTTTTGTCTGTTGTGGCTCATGAGCCTATTTTGTCTTTTGTGGCTCATGAGCCCAATGAGCCCTTGCCAAACGGACGCTATTAATCTTTTCGTCTCAAAATAATTATCTCTTTTAAGAAATTTAATTTTTTTTAATAATACAATTATTATACTTTTAAAAAGTTAATTTTTCCAAAATAACCTTTGATAATATATTTTTTGAAAAATATCAATGTCATAATCGTATTTTTTATATTATTTATGAATTTAAAAGAAGGACATAATAAGAAATTTATATATTTTTGTACTTAATTTTTGAAAAAGAACTAATATTTTGAAATAATAAAAAATAAAATAAGAAACTAATATTTTAAGATGAAAGGAGTTGTAGAGAAAGATGGAATCGTCATGTAAAAATTTGAAACGAGAATTACTTCAATCTTAGGTCTCGTTTGGCAAGTTAACATTTTAGTCAAAAAGTTAAAAAATCTATAATCTATACCAAAAATTCAAATTTTTTTTTTTTTTTTTTGCACATCTTTTCTTAAAAAGTCAAAAAATATCCCAAATATATTAATTTGTTAATTCATATTTGAACTAAAAAATCAAAAAATTATTAAAATAATCTATTCCTAAAGAAAGCCTTATTTTAAAAAACATAAAAAAAAATGATTGAACGACTGTTATGGATAAATTCGCAAGGAGTGACAAACGACTATGGCCCCGTTTGGTAGAGCTGTGGGAAAGTGATTATAACTTATAGCTTAACAACCTATAACTGTGAACATAAGCTATTTTTTATTTATAAATTAAACTTCTCCTCTCCCACTCAAAGAATAAGTTGATTTTTGACTTACAAAAAGTTATAAGCTGTATTGTTAAGCTGAACCAAACATATCAAAATAGCTTAAATTAAGTTAAAAGCTAAAATAAGCTCTACCAAACAAGGCCTATGACTATGATTATGGGCTATTGGAGGCTAGTACGCTATGAGGCCATTGGTGGGTTTTCTTGGTACAATAATGATACATTCTCCAAATGAAGGAGTTTAAATGAGCTCTAATGATAAAAAATAAATAAATAAATAAAAAAAAGATGTGATTAACACTCCTTCCAATCATTATTTTCACCATCTCATACACATGTGACAGGTGATGATTAAAAAAGAAAGAGAAAAAAAAAAATAACTAATCAAAAAGAGAGAGGGCCAAAGCGGGCGGGAGATCCCTATTATAGGGAGACTCACCCCCAATTAGAGTTTCTAAAATTCTTTTATTAGAGTTGTAAAAATTTTTGTTCTTGGTAATGGCTAAGCCAATTTTTTTTAAAATTTAGCTCAATAAATTAAAATATTATTTTATTATTTGTTGCCTATAAAAATAATAAGTCTACAAAAGTAGCCAAATTATAAGCTACAACCAAAGTGTTCGTTTGGGATGTGAATTAGTTTTTTGATTTTTTTGCTATTTTAATTTGGGACTAAAAAGTCTCGTTTGAGATAAATTTTTTTTGACTTTTTTAACTTTTGTGAGAGAAAAAATGAAATAATTATGATTTAAATGTGATATTTTGTTTTATTAAATTAAAAAACTTATTTTATCTTTTTATGCTTATTTTAATCCAAACTCTATACGCCAAACAAAGCCTTAGGTTTTTAGCCCAAACGGTTTCTTTCATCTTCAACTCATAAGTTGTTTTTGTCTTTTCAACTAGGCTATGTTTATGTTGGATTAAAATAGTCATAAGACAAAATTGGTTATTTTAATTAAATAGAATAAAATGTCATATTTAATTCATAATCATTTTATTTTTTCTCTCATAAATCAAAAAGTCTATACCAAACGAGACTTTTTAGTCTTAGATTAAAATAGTCAAAAAGTTAACCCACATTCCAAACGAAGGCTTAGTAAATATTTTTTTAAAAAATTGTTCAAAAATTTATAAGTTTTTAAAATCATCTAGATTATAAAAACTTGAAGGAAAAAAAAAAAAAAAACTCTAAATTGAAAAATTACTAAAAATTAAAATAAGTATAAAATAAAATAAATTAACAACAACTTAATCCCAACTTCATAAGAATGCTAATTCTACAATTTGGTAGGATTATCAATTTCATGGGACGCTATTTGGTATGGGCTTTAAAAGCTGTTTTTGGGCTAAATAAGTAAAATGGCAAAAGCCTCCTTGTTTTAAACTTTTTTTTTTATTATTTAAAAAAAAAACACTAAAAAAATTAATTGCAACTCCACCTTAATTCATGTCATTTTATCTTAACCAAACATGATTTTGATCAGATCCATGGATTGGCAATCCAAACCCCTCTCCAAACTGATAAACAAAAATGGCCTATAAATTAATCCTAAGATAAATTAAACTGACCCTCCTTCAATTAAAAAATAAAAAGAAAAAAGAGCATAAGTTTAGTTTAATTACATTAATATCTCTTTTAATAAAATTAAAACGATTAAAATTAATGCAGAGATGTATAGGTATATAAATAAATAAAAGAAAAAAATATATTTTAATATAAAAAGAGATGAGATTATCATTTTACCATCTGTGCAACTTACAAATATTGATGAAAAATAAATTAAGTTTCATGCAAATAAAAACATTGAGAGAAATTGATATAATTATATCAAAAATTTAGAATTAAAAGGTAGGTAAGTATAATTTTCCCATTTTTCCTAAGAATAAGCATGTTTCTTTGAAACACGTGTCACGCCATGATTCGATTAATCACTAAAAGACAAAGCGGACTCATCGTGGGTGGCTCATCCGAAAGCACGTTTTCAACGATAAGCAAGAGCACCGTCGGGGTGGGGTGTGCCGTCTGGCTTACGTCCCACGTCTAATTGTGTAATTTTACAATTGCAAAAGAAGAAAAAAAAAAAAAAAAAAGAAGTATTTTTAAAACCGAGTACATATCACGCATTTATTTTTTTGGAATATTTCATTAGGTCTTATAATTAGTATAATACGATCAAATCACTCTTTTAGGGGTTGTTTGGAGTATCATAAATAAGTATTTTTTGTTGGAGTATATCTCCCTATTGGAATTTGAGACTCAATTAATTTTGGAAAAAGAATTTTAATTTGGCTTGATTTAGATATAATATATTTTAATATATTATATTTAATTTGTGGAAACTCAATTCAATTTAAATACAACTAAGATTTTGATAAAACAAATCTTAAATTTAACAATATATATATATTTTTTATTCTTCACAAAAGTAAGGTACGGCTTTTGCAAATTTTGTTCAACCTTTTCCGAAGCGGTGCCGCTGCTATAACATTTTTTTTTCGGGATTCGTGCAAATTAATTCATCTTTGGTGATTTTTGGTTTGGAGGGGCAGTGCTTGAATTCAAGTCAGTGGATTGGTTTCGGCAGCCATTGTGCGTTTGATTTGGATTATTATTTTGGGTCTTCTACAAATTTGTTTTTGAAGATTTTGATTTATCTATTTGGTGAGATTTTTCCTCTTATTTATTTGTGATTATTTGGAATTCACCTAAGGGTGGTTTGTGAGACCATTCGTGTCTCGTTTGTAATCGTTTGGAAACTATTTGGTTGATACTAGAATCGGATTTCGATCCCGTGAACGTACCTCACATTGAGGGAACCACGTAAAAATTCTTGTATTGCTTTTGATTTAATTTTTTCGCATTAGTTTTTATTCCCATTGATTGATTTACTTATGGGGAATTATAGATTTTCCCTAACAACTGGTATCAGAGCTTACGGTTTATTTTGGTTTATTTATTTGTGTAAATCAATAGAGGGGAATGTGGGTCGTATGTCTGGCTTTAATGGAAGTAATTGGGTAATTTGGAAAATTAAAATGGAGGACCTATTATTTTGTAAAGATTTGTATGGACCCATTGAGGGTGATAGTGGCAAACCCGAAGGTATGAAAGATAATGAGTGGAAGAGGCTTAATTGAAAAGCCGTTGGTGTTATCCGTCAATGGATTGATGACAGTGTGTTTCATCATGTTGTTACTGAAACTTTAGCACATGATTTATGAAAAAAATTAGAAGGCCTTTATGATAGAAAATCAGTCACAAATAAAGCTTTTCTGTTTCGTAAGTTGGTTAATTTCAAATATAAAGATGACAGCCCCATTCTAGAACATTTGAATGAAATAAAGAGTATTGTTAACCAACTTGCTTCTATGAAAATTATTTTTGATGATGAGTTACAGGTTTTGATGCTACTTAGTTCTTTGCCTGAAAGTTGGGAGACTTTGGTTGTGACTGTTAGTAATTCGGCGCCTGATGGAGTTGTCACAATGGGCCAAGTCACAAGTAGCCTGTTGAATGAAGAAACTAGAAGAAAATCAGCGGGTTTTTCTCATTCAGAAGCATTTGTTGTGAGAGGCCGAAGTAAAACAAGGGGGAGGAGTAAGACTCCTCATGGTCATGATCAAAGCCGTGACAAATCAAAAGATGGTTCTTTTTCAAAGAAAGACATTGAGTGCTATTATTGCCATGAGAAATGACACATGAAGCGGGAATGCCGAAAACTTAAGAATAAGGAGAAAATGCGTGACAAAAGTGTGGATAAGAAGTAAGAAGACACAACAGCAGTTACTACCGATGATCTCATGGTTGTTTGTGAATATGATTGTATCAATTTTGTAGGCCAAGAGAGCAATTGGGTGATTAATTTCGGTGCTTCTTTTCATGTGACTTCTCGAGTTGATTTCTTCACTACCTACACCAAATGAGATTATGGTTCTGTTCGAATGGGTAATGAAGGTTTGTCCAAGATTATTGGCATGGGTGATGTTTGCTTGGAAATAAATTTGGGCTGCAAATTGTTGCTTAAAGATGTGAAGCATGTTTCCGACATTCGCCTCAATTTAATCTCTACTGGGAAGCTAGATGATGAAGGCTTCAACAACAAATTTGGTGATGGAATATGAAAGCTCACAAAGGGTTCTTTGGTGGTGGCTAAGTGCAAGAAGACTCATACACTTTATTCGATGTAAGGAAAAATTTGTAAAGGTGTTGTCAATGCACTTGAAGATGATACTTCTACCGAATTGTGGTATGAGCGGCTTGGCCACATGAGTGAAAAGGGGCTGCAAGTATTGTTCAAGAAAGAGCTTTTACCCAGTTTGAAAGATACACATCTTAAAACTTGTGTTCATTGTTTGGCGGGTAAACAACATAAAGTTTCTTTTCATAAAAATGTTGCCTCTAGAAAAGAAAATGTTTTGGAGTTGATTCATTCGGATGGTTGTGGTCCTTTAAAAGTTAGAACACATAGTGGTGCATTTTATTTTGTTACTTTCATTGATGATTATTCAAGGAAAGTTTGGGCTTTTCTACTAAAAACTAAAGATCAAGTTCTAGAAGTATTTAAGCATTTTCAGGCCATGGTTGAAAGAGAAACAAGGCAGAAATTGAAGTGCATCCGATCAGACAATGGTGGTGAATACATTGGGCCATTTGATGAGTATTGTCGCAGCCAAGGTATTCGACATCAAAAGACAGTTAAGAAGACTCCTCAACAAAATGGAGTTGCCGAGAGAATGAACCGCACCATTGTGGAAAGAACAAGGTGTTTGCTTTCACAAGCTAAATTGCCAAGATCCTTTTGGGGTGAGGCAATGAAGACAGCGGTTGACGTAATCAATTTGTCTCCTTCCTATCCTTTGAATGGTGATGTTCCAGAAAGAGTTTGGACCGGTAAAGATGTATCTGATGAGCACTTGAGAGTGTTTGGTTGCCAAGCTTTTGTTCACATTCCAAAAGATGAGAGGTCCAAGCTTGATAGCAAGTCAAGACAATGTATTTTTCTTGGCTATGGGCGTGATGAATTTGGGTATAGATTGTGGGATCCGGTCGACAAGAAAATCATTCGAAGCCGTGATGTTGTGTTTCTTGAAGACCAAACAATTGAAGACTTTGGCAAAGGTGATCAACCGGAGCAAAAAACTAGTGATCTCGTTGACATGGATCCATTTTCTTCATCTTCGGTGGATGATGAAAATGGGGGAGATGTGCAGCCACCTATTGAAGATGTAGAGGATGATGCTAATCCTAATGAAGTTGAGCCAGAAATTGAGGAAGAGCATCCAACTCAAGAACCGCCACCACAACTTGAGTTGAGGAAATCTATAAGGGACCGACAACCTTCAAGAAAGTATCCTCCCAATGAATTTGTGTTGATTTCCGATCAAGGGGAGCCTGAGAGCTACCAAGAAGCAATTGAGCATGCAAAGAAAGGTGATTGGAAAAAGGCCATGGACGATGTAACGCCCTCGAAATAATAACATTTAATTCAACAATATTGACCTACATTTGTACATAAAAGATCAACATCATTCTATTCATTAGAGTATTTGATTACAAAAGGTATTACATGTTAACAACAAAAGCAAATGCCCTATGGGCTTACAGCTTTCCAAGTTAACACTTGGTTACAAAAAGAGAGTACTAGCTCAATTACACGTTAAGCCCTTGGCTTGAATCTACATGTAATACATCAAAAGAAGAGAGAGAACAAAAATCCATCCGCCTCAGGCCTCCCAAGCTATGTCCTTGGAGGTGGCATGCTACCTGTACCTGAAAATGATGTTCCCATATAGGGTGAGCCACAGCCCAGTAGAAATACACTAAACCAGCCATGAACAATGACTAAAAGATTAGCAGTTGATAGATGGTCAACCCTGATACATCCACTTATATCACATTACAATTACATGACATACAAGTCCATGTTACTTTTCATTTTCCATTTTCTGTAGATAAGCATACTAGCTAAATCAATACATCAACAGATAAGCATATTAGCTATATCAGCATCTCAACAGATAAGTATAAGAATTATATCTTACAACCAAAGATAAGCATATGAGCTATATCTGCACTTCTCTAGACAAGCATATGAGCTGTATCTACGGAGTTCATCCCCCATCTCCTCCCAACGCTATCCGGTTTAGAGGTACATCCCCCATCTTCCCCTAAACCGCAGAGTACATCCCCCATCTCCTCCTCTACACACAATGCATATAAACACATAGGTTCTATACACAATCAACCAATACATAAAGTTAATGCATTCTAGCAGCCGTCAAGTTCCATGACACCTTCCATTGATTAGTTTTTGTTTACCTAATCATCATGCATTGTCTACAACAATCAAGACTATCCTCCACCGATAGCCCAAAGCAGTTATTTCTAAACAGAAAATAAATGCACAAATGGATAATATATCAACATTTCAATTTGGTGAGCAATAAATAATTCAACTACACCCTTTAATCCCATACATTCCAAATTTCAACTTTTCCAATTCAACCCCTCATTTCCTTTAATTAATTATATACATTAATTAATTAAAACAATTAGGGCAAATTCCTATAATTAACAAAACAACCCTAAGGTTCCGTTTTTGTCCATAATCCATCATTTATCTCATCTTTCTATGCCAAACTTGCATTTAGGTTTATTATAAACAAACCCCGAACTTTTGTAAAATTACACAAAAGGCCCAAACTTCCTCAAAACTACCCAACAACACCCAACATATCAAAATACCAAAATTTAAAGACAAGATCCATAAGAAGGAGTAGGATATCCCTACCTCAAATTCGGAGCTACAAAAGGAGAGAAGGGACCAAAACCACAATTCTCTAAACTTCAAACTTTTCGGATCAAAACGAAGCCCTCGACGATCAACCCAACTTTTACAAAGGCCGAAGATAAGGAAAAAACTCTAACTAAATCAAACCCTAGAGAGAAGGGAGTTTCTAGAGAGAGAAGCTCTCAAAATATCTTTTTAGAAAGTAAAAGAGAGAGTGTGAATGTAAAAAGTGATTTTAAAAAGCCCAGCTGCCAACTGATATGCGACATTCCCACTCGAGCGGAAAACACAACGCTCGAGCGTCAAGAACAAAAAACTAGGTCCGCTCGAGCGCAATAAGGCCCGCTCGAGCGCCAAGACACAAGAATAAAGTACATCCGCTCGAACGCGAAAACTAGTCCGCTCGAGCGCAGATTCCCCCCTCCCAGAACTTACACCAACAATGTACTACCCGCTCGAGCGCCAACAATCCCGCTCGAGCGCGACCCGCTCGAGCACAGGAAATCTGCTCGAGCGTAGAAATCACATCTGCAGAAGTTTTGCAGAAAACAAAATACTGTGAGTGTGTAAACCCCGCTCGAGCGCAAGAAAACCCGCTCGAGCGGACAACCAAAAACCAAACCCCGCTCGAGCGCAGAACAACCCGCTCGAGCGTAACACCAAAAACTTGGGCAACTAGATTTGAGACCAAGGCTCAACCCACCTGCTCGAAACATGCCCAACACATCCTAAAACTCAAACATAAGGAATTTAAAGGATGGCCACAAGGTATACAACCACCAACTCTACGGAACCAAAGCCCGGAATACAACAGAGCAGTAAAGGGAATACCGGGATCGCTATAGCCTCCCCCCCTTAAAGAATTTCGTCCCCGAAATTAAGTACAAGTTTGTTTTGGAAAAACAAGTTTTTCTCCATTTTAAACAATGTTATATTACAACATTCAACAACTCGACCCATTACCGGTCATCCCATCTCTTATCAAGAGGCATTTCACAAAATATAATACAAGTGCATCATTAACATGCATTTCTCTTCCATTTCCAACCATTTCCAACATACATGGTTCACAATTCCATATTATAACTAATGTTCATGATACATTTCCAGTTCTACAATACATTCAACATATACAATGTTATATTAAACTTCCATAATAGGGCAAGTTCCACAATACTTTCATAACCAAAAACATTCACAATGTTTTACAACCCAAGACATATTCGATATTCTTAAGGTTCAATTTTGCAACAAAATTCTCAATACATGATTACACTTCAACAAACAAGTCCGGATATTTCTCGCGGACTTCCAACTCACGTTCCCAAGTGGCCTCCTCCACTCCGTGATGTTTCCACAAAACCTTCACTAAAGGGATGGTCTTGCCACGCAGGACTTGATCCCGCCTATCCAAGACCCAAACCGGTCTCTCCTCATACGAGGCGTCCTCATCTACCTCTAAGTCGGTCCAATCCAATACATGTGATGGATCCGGCTCATACTTCCGAAGCATACTCACATGAAACACGTCATGCACTCCGGACAACTGCGGCGGCAAAGCTAAGCGATAAGCAACCTCCCCAATCCTCTCAAGGATCTCAAAGGGACCGATAAACCGAGGGGATAACTTCCCTCTCTTCCCAAACCTCATCAAACCTCGCCTAGGTGATATCTTCAGGAAGACATGATCACCTACCTCAAACACCAAAGGCCTCCTCCTATGGTCGGCATAACTCTTTCGGCGACTCTGGGCGGTAACAAGTCTCCTACGGATAAGCTCCACTTTCTCCGTCGTCTCTTTAACCAACTCCGGACCCAACAAGGGTGCATCACCCACCTCGGCCCAACAAACTGGAGACCTACACGGTCGGCCATACAAGGCTTCAAACGGTGCCATACCGATGCTAGACTGAAAACTGTTGTTGTAGGCAAACTCCACCAAGGGCAAGTGCCTCTCCCACGTCCCACTAAAGTCCAGGACACAACCTCGAAGCATATCCTCAAGGATCTGAATAGTACGCTCGGACTGCCTATCAGTCTGAGGATGATAAGCCGTACTAAAGGTTAACTTAGTGCCCAAGGCACTCTGCAAACTCTGCCACAACCTAGCAGTAAAACGAGGGTCTCTATCTGAGACAATCGTCACTGGGACCCCGTGCAATCTCACTATGTCCCGAATATACAAGTCGGCAAGATGATCTACAGAATCTCTCACGCGCATAGGAATGAAGTGCGCCGACTTAGTCAACCGGTCTACAACCACCCAAATAGCATCACTACCCCGCTGAGTCCTCGGAAGACCTACAACGAAGTCCATAGTGACATGCTCCCACTTCCACTCGGCAATAGGCAAGGGTTGCAACAAACCCGCTGGCCTCTGATGTTCGGCCTTCACTTGCTGACAAGTAAGGCACTTAGACACGAAAACTGCCACATCTCTCTTCATACCCCGCCACCAAAACTGGCGACCTAAGTCCTGGTACATCTTAGTACCTCCCGGATGCACCGCAAGGCGCGAATGATGAAACTCTCGGAGTACCTCCCCTCGGCAGGACTTCGGCACAAACAAACGGTCTCGGTATGTCACACTCAGGTCGGGATACACCGTCAAACCCTTCTCAACCTTTCCACTGGAGATCTTCTCTCGGAGGGATTCTACTTCAAGGTCACCTCCCTGTGCCTCTAACACTCGAGTCACAAGTGTAGGCTGCGCAACAACAGAAAACAAGGCCGCAGCCTCAACGGATTCGCCCAGAAGCAAATCAAACTCGCCAAGTGCCCCCAACATCTCCCATTCCCGGATGGCTATACAAGCTACATCACCAATGGATTTCCTGCTAAGGGCATCGGCCACAACGTTGGTCTTCCCCGGATGGTAGTGCAACTCAAAATCGTAATCCTCAATAAACTCCATCCACCTCCTCTGTCTCAAATTCAAGTCTTTTTATGTAAACAGATACTTCAGACTTTTATGATCCGAAAACACCTCGACTCTTTCACCATAAAGGTAGTGCCTCTAGATTTTCAAGGCAAAGATCACTGCTGCTAACTCTAGGTCATGTGTAGGGTAATTCTTCTCGTGAATTTTCAACTGACGTAAGCCATAAGCTACCACTTTCCTCTCTTGCATCAACACACAACCCAAACCCTCTCGTGAGGCATCACAATAAACTGCATAACCCAACCCCCTCTCCGGAATAATCAAAATTGGAGCGGTGGTCAATCTAACTTTCAGCTCTTGGAACGACTTTTCACAAGTCTCACTCCATACAAATTTGACTCCCTTCCGAGTCAGTCTAGTCAACGGTGAAGCTAACCTGGAGAAATCTTTCACAAACCGACGATAATACCCAGCTAATCCCAGAAAACTGCGGATCTCGAACACACTCGTAGGCTGTGCCCAATCTTGCACTGCCTCAGTCTTGGATGTATCAACAGACACCCCTTCCTTGGATACCACATGGCCTAAGAACTTGACTTCTCTTAACCAGAACTCACACTTCCCAAACTTGGCATACATCTTATGGGTTCTAAGCAACTCAAGCACCACTCTCAAGTGTTCCTCGTGCTCCTCCTCAGAAGGTGAATAAATCAGAATGTCGTCCACAAAAATGACTACAAAACGATCCAAGAATTCCCGGAAGATCCGGTTCATCAAGTCCATAAAGACTGCTGGTGCATTGGTAAGCCCAAATGGCATTACTAGGAACTCATAATGGTCATACCGCGTACGGAATGCCGTCTTCGGAATGTCTTCCTCCCTGACCCTCAACTGGTGGTAACCCGATCTCAAGTCTATCTTAGAGAAACAACGGGAACCCTTCAACTGGTCAAATAGATCATCTATACGGGGCATAGGATACTTATTCTTAACCGTAGCCCGATTCAACTTCCGGTAGTCGATACACAATCTCAAGGCACCATCTTTCTTTTTAGCAAAGAGGGCTGGTGCTCCTCACGGCGAAACACTAGGGCGAATGAAGCCCTTATCTAGTAATTCCTGGAGCTGAACTTTCAACTCAACCAACTCTGCTGGAGCAAAACGATAAGGTGCCATAGAAATCGGTGCCGTGCCAGGCACTAAATCAATAGAGAACTCTGTCTCTCGGTGAGGTGGCAAATCAACAAGATCCTCGGGAAAAACATCCGAATACTCACAAACCACCCTCGGCAACACAATCTGGGTCTCGTCACACTCACCACTCATAAAGCTAGCAAGTAGACCACTAAGCTCACTCCGCCCTCGCGGATCATAACCCAGTGGCAAAACACTACCAACCCGGTCCCCCAAGAAATGAAAACACTCCCCACTCACGGTACAACAAGTGACCCTCTGGCGGTAGCAATCAATAACTGTCCGGTATGACGATAACCAGTCCATACCCAAAATAACATCAAAGCCCTTCATGGGCATAACTACAAAAGGAAACGGAAGCCTATGGTCGGCGACCTCTATATCACAACCTCTACATCCGTGTTTCAAGATCAACTCACCCCCAACAGGTGACACAACACAAATAGGAGATGCTAATAGTGCCAACTCCAACTCCAACTCCAACACAGATGCAAATGCAGCAGATACAAAAGAATGAGATGCACCCGTATCAATCAACACACTAGCAACCGAGTTGCAAAACAGAAAGGTACCTCTCACTACTGATGGAGCCGGTACTAGGTCCTGCGCGGTAACAGCATACACGCGCCCTGTAGGCCCTTGATCCACCTGCTCACCTCTAGGAGCATACGACTGCTGCACAGTCTGGGATGACGAAGCTCTCGGATTAGCCCTCGAGGCCTGCACAGACTGAGCTGGCTGATAACTCTGTGTCTGCCTAGAACCAGACGCCCCTGAAGTGGCACTCAACTGTAGGCAAAACCTCTTCAGGTGCCCAGGCTGTCCACACTGATAACAAGACAAGGGCTGCCCCCTGCCCAAACTCTGACTCTGCGGTCTAGCTGAAGAAGAAGCAGCTCTCTGACCTCCGCCCTTCTGTGGGCAAACCGAAGCCTTGTGGCCCAACTGACCACACTTGTAACAGGTGAACTCTCCCTGATTGCCTCTCCCCGAGCCTGCACTCGGCACTAGAAAGGTCGATCTAGCCACACCACCCTGAGACTGCTGAGGGTTATAACCCTTCTGTCTCCTGCCATCACCCTGGCCATCTTGGCTCCTCTTGGAACCTCTATTCTTCTCCTCATCCTCCTCTTGCATCAAGAGCTCCATATGAGCTGCAGCATCCTCTAAGTGTCTATACTCTCGAATGAAAGATCCACCAACCCTCAACTTGAGGCCACGCCTCAACTTCTGCTCCAACTCATAGCAACGGCGTTCCTCGGACGCCACAAGTTCAGGTGCAAACCTGGACAAGCTAGTAAATGTAGCCTCAAACTCGGCCACAGACAAACCCTGCTGATTAAGCCGACAAAACTGATCCCTCAGCTTCTCCCTAGCAGCTGAAGATAAAAACCTCTCCTGGAAAGTATTTACAAAAGCCTCCCATGCACCACCAACACGAACCTTCTCGTACTTCCACCATTGACCCGCATCTCCCTTCAGCTGGAAGGATGCCAAGGTCACTTTCAGTGTTCCGTCCTCGATGCCAAGCATCTCGAACGTCTTACTCATTTGTTCCAACCACTCGTCTGCCTTCAGTGGCTCCTTTGGATTCCCAATAAATTCGTCCGGGTTAGACCGGAAGAACTCCCTCTTCAAGAAAGAAGGCCCTGCTTCAGCAACCTGATTCCCTGCTCTGAGAATACCCAAAGCTCCTGCTATCTCTCAGGCCAAAGCACTCATAGCTTGTTAACCCGCTGGCTCGGCCGCATTGGCCTGACCAACTCCCTCCTGTACTGCCGGAATCTCATCCGGTATAGGCACTTCTTGCCTCCTAGGCCTACCACGCCTACCACCTCTTCCTCGTCCCGACATCCTAATAAAGGAAACGAAGAACATTAGCACATTCAAAAATGTGCCGAAACTAAACACTCACGTCCTAATGCATGGACAACTGTAATTCACTCCACGTAAGCACATAAACACATAAGCACTTACGAATTTCATTTCCGGATAATGATAGTCCCGAGGCGTTACTAGAGTTCCGGTTAGAAACAGCATTGATCAAGTGCTTTTCCAACAAGATTCACAGAAACCCAAGGATCCAATCAACATCCTAGAAATTAAATCTCATACCCATATAGTCACATAAGCATGTTATCAATTTAAACACATAGCATACGATTCTACATCTAAGTCTCTGTCAAGCGAGACAAACCCATTGTGATCCTAATCACTTCCCACGTACCCAAAGTATTCGAACCCGGTACGCTCTGATACCAAGTTGTAACGCCCTCGAAATAATAACATTTAATTCAACAATATTGACATACATTTGTACATAAAAGATCAACATCCTTCTATTCATCAGAGTATTTGATTACAAAAGGTATTACATGTTAACAACAAAAGCAAATGCCCTATGGGCTTACAGCTTTCCAAGTTAACACTTGGTTACAAAAAGAGAGTACTAGCTCAATTACACGTTAAGCCCTTGGCTTGAATCTACATGTAATACATCAAAAGAAGAGAGAGAACAAAAATCCATCCGCCTCAGGCCTCCCAAGCTATGTCCTTGGAGGTAGCATGCTACCTGTACCTGAAAATGATGTTCCCATATAGGGTGAGCCATAGCCCAGTAGAAATACACTAAACCAGCCATGAACAATGACTAAAAGATTAGCAGTTGATAGATGGTCAACCCTGATACATCTACTTATATCACATTACAATTACATGACATACAAGTCCATGTTACTTTTCATTTTCCATTTTCTGTAGATAAGCATACTAGCTAAATCAATACATCAACAGATAAGCATATTAGCTACATCAGCATCTCAACAGATAAGTATAAGAATTATATCTTACAACCAAAGATAAGCATATGAGCTATATCTGCACTTCTCTAGACAAGCATATGAGCTGTATCTACGGAGTTCATCCCCCATCTCCTCCCAACGCTATCCGGTTTAGAGGTACATCCCCCATCTTCCCCTAAACCGCAGAGTACATCCCCCATCTCCTCCTCTACACACAATGCATATAAACACATAGGTTCTATACACAATCAACCAATACATAAAGTTAATGCATTCTAGCAGCCGTCAAGTTCCATGACACCTTCCATTGATTAGTTTTCGTTTACCTAATCATCATGCATTGTCTACAACAATCAAGACTATCCTCCACCGATAGCCCAAAGCAGTTATTTCTAAACAGGAAATAAATGCACAAATGGATAATATATCAACATTTCAATTTGGTGAGCAATAAATAATTCAACTACACCCTTTAATCCCATACATTCCAAATTTCAACTTTTCCAATTCAACCCCTCATTTCCTTTAATTAATTATATACATTAATTAATTAAAACAATTAGGGCAAATTCCTATAATTAACAAAACAACCCTAAGGTTCCGTTTTTGTCCATAATCCATCATCTATCTCATCTTTCTATGCCAAACTTGCATTTAGGTTTATTATAAACAAACCCCGAACTTTTGTAAAATTACACGAAAGGCCCAAACTTCCTCAAAACTACCCAACAACACCCAACATATCAAAATACCAAAATTTAAAGACAAGATCCATAAGAAGGAGTAGGATATCCCTACCTCAAATTCGGAGCTACAAAAGGAGAGAAGGGACCAAAACCACAATGCTCTAAACTTCAAACTTTTCGGATCAAAACGAAGCCCTCGACGATCAACCCAACTTTTACAAAGGCCGAAGAGAAGGAAAGCACTCTAACTAGATCAAACCCTAGAGAGAAGGGAGTTTCTAGAGAGAGAAGCTCTCAAAATATCTTTTTAGAAAGTAAGAGAGAGAGTGTGAATGTAAAAAGTGATTTTAAAAAGCCCAGCTGCCAACTGATATGCGACATTCCCGCTCGAGCGGAAAACACAACGCTCGAGCGTCAAGAACAAAAAACTAGGTCCGCTCGAGCGCAATAAGGCCCGCTCGAGCGCCAAGACACAAGAATAAAGTACATCCGCTCGAGCGCGAAAACCAGTCCGCTCGAGCATAGATTCCCCCCTCCCAAAACTTACACCAACAATGTACTACCCACTCGAGCGCCAACAATCCCGCTCGAGCGCGACCCGCTCGAGCGCAGGAAATCCGCTCGAGCGTAGAAATCACATCTGCAGAAGTTTTGCAGAAAACAAAATACTGTGAGTGTGTAAATCCCGCTCGAGCGCAAGAAGACCCGCTCGAGCGGACAACCAAAAACCAAACCCCGCTCGAGAGCAGAACAACCCGCTCGAGCGTAACACCAAAAACCTGGGCAACTAGATTTGAGACCAAGGCTCAACCCACCTGCTCGAAACATGCCCAACACATCCTAAAACTCAAACATAAGGAATTTAAAGGATGGCCACAAGATATACAACCACCAACTCTATGAAACCAAAGCCCGGAATACAACAGAACAGTAAAGGGAATACCGGGATTGTTATAGACGAGGAGATGAATTCCTTGCTTGAAAACTAGACTTATGATTTAGTGAAGTTGCCTAAAAGGAGAAAAATTTTGAAAAATAAGTGGGTTTTCAAATTGAAGAATGAAGGCAAGAATCTGAGGTGCAAGACACGTCTTGTTGTGAAAGGCTTTGGGCAAAAGAAAGGTATTGACTTTGACGAGTTTTTCTCACCGGTTGTAAAGATGTCTTCTATTTGGGTTGTACTTGGCATGGCTGCAAGTATGAACCTTGAAGTTGAGCAACTTGATGTGAAGACCGCATTTCTTCATGGTGATCTTGAAGAAGAAATTTACATGGAGCAACCGGAAGGTTTTGTGGAAAAAGGGAAAGAGAAATTTGTTTGTAAATTGAAGAAAAGTTTGTATGGTCTCAAGCAAGCCCCGCGGCAATGGTACAAAAAATTTGACTCTTTCATGATGAATAATGGTTTTCTAAAACCACTTCGGACCATTGTGTGTTTGTGAAAAATTTCCCGGATGGCAAATTTATTATTCTTTTGCTTTATGTTGATGACATGTTAATTGTGGGTCAAGATTCTACCATGATAAACAGGTTGAAATTGGAGTTGAGCAAGTGTTTTGCTATGAAAGATTTGAGACCGGCAAAGCAAATACTTGGTATGAAAATTGTTCGTGATCGCTATGACGCCCCGATTCTACACCATTGGTTGCAGTCAAGGGAGAGTCACCAATGAGTCCTATAGTCAATAACCAGTAAGATCCCAAATCGCTGGAGGAGTCAAATTAGCCTCCCTTCTAAGTCCAGCTTTCTTAGGCAGCGCACTACCCTTTTGACAGATCTTAAAAGGTATTGACACAAGGTCTCATAAGCAACGATAAGGTTCATACATGTAAATATTAAAGTATAAGTACATAACAACCACGAATATCCTTAATCTCAAAAGCTTGTTCCATTACATTACATCCCAAAAGAGAGTTTAAATCTTCACATGAGCCTTACAAAATATCAAAACAACATCTAACTTTCCTAAGATAGCAAAAGGTCTTCGAAGGTTTCAGGCTCGTCGTCTCCAGCTATAAACTCCTCTTGGGCACCTGGCATGATACGCTGTGAGCTTTGAATGCCCAGTAAACACACACACACCCCACCCCTTTTTCCTAGTCCAATACACAATCACAATTATGGCACCAGGTAGTAAAGCATGATAGATACATAAATGATTAAGTTAGATGTTAGTAAACTAGGAATCTCCCAAAGAGATTCCGTCCTCCCAACCACAAGAATCGGACGCGGATTATTCGGTATGCCCTCTCTTTTGTTGCTTTGTTGCAGAACTAACCTCGGATGCCTACCAACGGTTATAGACCATGTAGCGCCAACCGCAGGGCCTCAAAAGAGACGGTAAAAATAGGGCCTTGCCCAAATCCCTCCTTACACCAAACCACCTAGGGTCCGAATACAACCGCTCCGTTCAAGGGTTCCGAAAACCACTTGCGCAAGACTTTAACTTCCAAATAGGGAACGTATCCCAACAATCCATATATCACATTTTTTTCATCTTTTCATTACTCAAGTGTTCGAAAACCCAATACCCTCCCAATTAGGTTTCCCGTTGAATTAAGTGTTTTAAGACAAGGTTAGTTCAACTTATAAAACAGTGATATCTATATAAGCATGTATTCTTAAGATGAGAAAGGTAAATAACATAACCACAACACATATATTATCAGGTCAAGATATGATTATAAGCTACAAACATTCTCATGAACTCAAGGTACAAAACATCCACACCTATCAAAGTTTCCAGATTTAGTATCGTATAAAGATTAAAATGAAAGAGCTATTTTAGATCCTTTACAGGGCTTGGCCTTCCTATGGTTTGTAGAGGATTTAATCTAGTTTCTAGAACATTTTTCGGAATTGGGGTTGCTCTTCCAGATTCTAAGTTATTTAGAAAATATTTCAGCGTTGTCCAGAATCTGCCTAGAATCTGTCCAGATCCGTCGACTGTTACCAAAACTTGATTTTCTTCCAAACCGCTCAATGTTTTTCGATGAAACTAATTTTAGTTGAAAGCTAACTTCTCCAGGAAGATTTTGACATAAAATAGGGGTTCAGAATAATTTTATACATTTTTCCAGAATTTTTGAAAGTGAGCTAAAAAAAATAGGTTCTAAGGTAAGTTGCTCAAGACAAGAAGATCTATGAAAAGGGGGTTCCACCAGGGGAAAGTTTCTTTTCTTTTGTGAAGAAAATATTCTAACTATCACATATTTAACTCAGAAAATTTGTTTGAAAGAGTGCTCTTGAAAAGTTGAGAGATTGGTACAAAAAGAAGATGGTTTTGTGCCAAAATGGAGAAAATACAAGAGAGATGGAATCAATACTCAAATCTTAGTATTTTTAACATAAGAACTTGATAATAACAGATTTAAAAAAATTATTTAGAATCTTTAAAAACAAGCATTAGAAAAGGAAATGAAGAGAAGGTTGTGTTTGTGGCTTACCTTCTAAGCTTTGCACAAGAAACTCTCTTCTTCCTCCCTCTTCTCCTCTAGACTTCTCTTCCTTGCTCTCCTCCCTCTCTCTAACCAAAATGTGTGTGTGAGTGAGTGTGTTGTGTGAGTTTGCAAGCTAGGGGGTGTGGTATATATAGGCAATTTGGTGTAAAATGACATAAAAGCCCTTTAGTTGAAAATGGATGGGAAAGTTAGGATTTTGCTTGGTGTCAAGTGGGATAGGAGTAACTAAGGTGCTAAATCATAGGTTTTGGAATCAAATAGTTGATCTTTAGTTGAAAGGTAACTAGTTTTGAGATTAGCAACCTAGGTCTAGGCCACTAGGTTGTGTTTTTTCCTAGAACATCATGATGGTGGTTCTTGAAAATTGGCTCCTCTCTTGGGGAAGTGTGAGGGGGTTATTATTTAAATCATTTTAGGTTCCAAGCACACTGCTCTAGGTGTGTATATATATATGTAACAAGATTGATGGTACTTCAAGGTACAAGGTACAAATACTAGTTTGGGCAAGTTTTGAATTTAAAAAAAAAAAAAAAAGTGAGGGCTTGGAGTAAATACATGTAACTTATGTAGAATTAAATTAGGTTAGGGATCCTAATCCGATTAGGGAAATTCCTGTTTCGAAAAAAAAAAAGAAGTAATGCTAACCAACAAGATTTGAATTAATTCAAGTAAACGAGGGGCTAAAAATAAATAAATAAATAAATATAATTCAACATTAGGATCTTAAAAGTAAATACATATTTCAGGGGCTTTACAACCTATCCCCCTTAAAACAATTTTGTCCCCGAAATTCAGCTACATACTGCCTTCGAAAAGCTCGGGGTAATTTGCCTTCACCCAATCCTGGCGCTCCCAAGTAGATTCCTCAATTCCCTGGTGACGCCATAGCACTTTCACCAAGTGAGCCGTCTTGCCTCTGAGGTTCTTCTCTCGACTGTCCTGTATTGCTACCGGTCCTTCTTTAAATGTAACATCCTTGTCAAGGCTGATATCTTCCCATTTGAGGACGTGTGATGGGTCAGCGATGTATTTTCTCAACATAGATACATGGAAGACGCTGTGTAACCCTGCTAACTGCGGGGGTAGAGCTAGTCTATATGCTACTTCGCCCACTCTTTCCAATACCTCTAAAGGTCCAATATATCGTGGTGACAGCTTCCCCTTTCTCTCAAAACGTACGACTCCACGCCTGGGTTGCACCTTTAGGAACACGTGGCTGCCTACTTGAAACATCAATGGTCTTCTCCTCCTGTCTACATAATTCTTTTGGCGGTCTTGGGCAGTCTTTAACCGTTGTCGAATCACTTTGACCTTCTCAGTAGTTTCTAGAACAAGTTCGGGTCCTATCAGATTTGCATCACCCACTTCCGTCCAACAAATTGGCAATCTGCAAGGTCGTCTGTATAATGCTTCAAAAGGCGCCATACCGATGCTAGCTTGAAAGCTGTTGTTGTAGGCGAATTCAACTAGGGGTAGGTGTCATTCCCAACTTCCTTGGAAATCCATTGCGCAAGCTCTCAACATGTCTTCGAGTGTCTGGATTGTGCATTCAGATTGTCCATCCGTCTGCGGGTGAAAAGAGGTGCTAAAACATAACTCAGTACCAAGAGCTTCCTGCAAGCTCCCCAAAATTGAGATGTGAATCGTGGATCGCGATCTGACACAATAGATACCGGAATTCCATGTAGTCGAATGAACTCCCCAATGTAGAGTCTGTACATAGACTCTAAGGTGTCGATCATCTTATAGGGTAAGAAATGCGCTGACTTGGTGAGGTGGTCCACTATTACCCATATAGCATCGCGCCCTCTAGGTGACTTAAGCAACCCTGTCGCAAAATCCATCGTCACATACTCCCACTTCCATTCGGCTATTGGTAGAGGTTGCAACATCCCTCCTGGTTTCTGATGTTCCGCTTTCACTTGTTGGCATGTTAGACATTTTGCTACAAATTTAGCCACTTCCTTCTTCATTCCCTTCCACCTATACTGCCTCTTCAAATCTTGGTACATTTTAGTCCCTCCTGGATGTACTGCAAATGCAGAATGATGACATTCTTTCAGTACCTTTTCTCTAAGTAACTCGTCACTTGGTACAAACAATCTACCCTGGTATCTTAAACTCCCATCAGGGTGATTTACCCAATCGGGCAAACTCCAAACGTCCCTTGATGTAGGCTACCTCTTGATCATGCTTCTGGGCCTCTATGACCTCATTCATCAACTTAGGCATCACCTTCTGCGCACTAAGACATACCTTTGTTTCTTGAGATTCTACTTGGATCCTGAACTCACTAAGTGTCTTAACCATATCTCATTCCTTGACGGAGATCTTAGCCATCATCCCTCTGCTCTTATGACTTAGATCATCTGCTACTACATTGGCCTTATCGGGTGATACGAGAGAATGAACTGGAAATCCTCAAGATACTCCATCTATTGTCTCTGTCTCAAGTTAAGGTCCTTCTGCGTGAATAGATACTTCAAGCTCTTGTGATCTGTGAAAATCTCAAATTGTTCCCCGTACAGGTAATGTCGCCATTGCTTTAGGGCAAAAACCACGGTTGCTAACTCCAAGTCGTGGGTGGGGTAGTTGCGCTCATGAGGTTTCAACTGCCTGGATCCATATGCAACTACCTTTCCATTTTGCATAAGCACGCAACCTAACCCTTCTTTAGACGCATCGCAATACACAGTGTACCCCTCTTCTCGTTCTGGGATGGTCAAAATTGGCGCACTAGTTAACCTCTTCTTCAGCTCCTGGAAGGATTTTTCGCAAGCTTCGTCCCACTCATACTTTACTCCTTTTTGCGTCAAACGAGTCATTGGTTTAGCTAGTTTGGAGAAATCTTGGATGAACCTCCGGTAATAACCGACCAATCTTAAGAAGCTGCGGATTTCTGACACGGTCTTTGGTTGCCTCTAATCCAATACTGCCTCCACCTTGATCGGATCCACTGCAATCCCATTCTCTGATACCTCATGCCCTAAGAACTTTACTTCATTCAACTAGAACTCGCATTTACTCGCCTTGGCATAGAACTGATTATCCCTAAGAACTTGAAAGACAGTCCTTAAGTGTTGCTCATGCTCTTCTTCAGACCTTGAATATACCAAGATGTCATCAATGAATACTACTACAAACTGGTCAAGGTATGGTCTAAAAATCTTATTCATTAGGCTCATGAATACTGCCGGTGCGTTGGTTAGTCCGAAGGACATTACTACAAACTCATAGTGGCCATATCTAGTACGAAAGGCAGTCTTTGGTATATCCTCCTCCTTGACTCGTAGTTGATGGTAACCTGACCTGAGATCGATCTTTGAATAGCACCTTGAGCCTCTAAGTTGGTCAAAAAGGTCATCAATCCTCAGGAGTGGGTACCAATTCTTAATCGTGACTCGATTGAGTTGACGATAATCGATGCATAGCCTTAACGATCCATCATTCTTTTTAGCAAACAACACGGGTGCTCCCCATGGCGAAGTACTTGGCCTAATGAATCCTTTTTCGAGCAATTCCTGTAGCTGTGTCTTCAACTCTCGTAGTTCTGCTGGTGCCATGCGATACGGAGCCATGGATATCGGGGTAGTTCCAGGGTGTAGCTCGATGCTAAAGTCTACTTCCCGGGTTGGCGGCAATCCTGGTAATTCCGTAGGAAATACATCTGTATATTCGCATACTACGTGTGGAAGTTCTAATTTTTCTTGGCTCTCCTCATTTAAAATCAGACTTGTTATCCTACCCGCAAGTGGATCGCTCCACTGCATCCTACATTTCGTTGAAGTCATGGAGTCTTGTCTATCCCCCTTAAACTGAAAACATGCTCCGTTGGATGGGTAGGTCATCTCCTTCTATCGAGTAACGAATCTATTTTTAAGATGAGGTCGTAGTAGGGTATCTTTATGAAGTTGAGTTTCCTTTCCACAAGCTCCAAATCCTCTTGGATTCTACCCCCTTTCATTCTGAAGTTAATGTTGTGTCGATTATTTCCGCAAAGATGGTGAGACTCCTCCAAAATTTGATTCTTGATAGGGTTCGGGATTTTAGCCACGGTTACTAGTCCATTCTTAAGGTTTCAATTGGTACCGCATTTCTATTATTGCTTGCAAGCTCTTGTTATTACTTGTCTCGAAGTATGGTCCACCATTTGTTTTTCTTTGAATGGGGTGCGGCGTAAGTCAAATTCTAACTACAGAGGCAATTCCTTATGGGTAAGCAACTAATCTTAAGTTAGAGTTTAATTATCCTAGGGTGTTCACACAGCAAAACTTCATCTATACATAATAATAATTACAAGATTCCTAAAATTGGATTGAAGTGGAGACGAAGAATACGAAGCAGTTATGGTGATAACATCAGGATTAACTGAAATATGGATGAATGGTATGATGTTATGATTTCAATGTGATCAAGGTTATAGATATAGTGACTAAACTAGATATTTAATTGAAACTGCGTTGGCCATCCGCGTTTCAAACTGAATATCCAAGATTCATCACCGAGTAAAGAAAATGAAATTATTTATAACAAGTCTTGGGCTAAATAAAATAATCAAGGGTCAAAGGAGGTCGAATTTACAAATAGTAGTATATAAAACAGGACCAGATGGACAAGACTTAATCTTGGAAAAGGATGACATTGAATAAAGGTTATGAATACAAGATGGGGGCATGACAATCGATAGAAGACGCGTAGAACTAATAGTACCTCCTACTGCGCGATGTGAGGCCTCACTCAAAGTTAAAACCATTTCACGATCCTGAAGTAGGTCCTCATGAGTTGATGTTGGCGTGCCTGAAATTCGAAGAAATTCCCTAAGATAGGTCAAGAAAGATTTTAACATAGTCGGGGCAAGGTAGTCTCTAACCGCAGGTCGAAACGCGTGGGTAAGGGTTGAACCTAGGCTTTGATACCATATTGTGACGCCCCGATTCTACACCATTGGTTGCAGTCAAAGGAGAGTCACTAATGAGTCCTATGGTCAATAACCAGTAAGATCCCAGATCGCCGGAGGAGTCAAATTAGCCTCCCTTCTAAATCCAGCTTTCTTAGGCAGCGCACTACCCTTTTGACAGATCTTAAAAGGTATTGACACAAGGTCTCATAAGCAACGATAAGGTTCATACATGTAAATATTAAAGTATAAGTACATAACAACCACGAATATCCTTAATCTCAAAAGCTTGTTCCATTACATTACATCCCAAAAGAGAGTTTAAATCTTCACATGAGCCTTACAAAATATCAAAACAACATCTAACTTTCCTAAGATAGCAAAAGGTCTTCGAAGGTTTCAGGCTCGTCGTCTCCAGCTATAAACTCCTCTTGGGCACCTGGCATGATACGCTGTGAGCTTTGAATGCCCAGTAAACACACACACACCCCACCCCTTTTTCCCAGTCCAATACACAATCACAATTATGGCACCAGGTAGTAAAGCATGATAGATACATAAATGATTAAGTTAGATGTTAGTAAACTAGGAATCCCCCAAAGAGATTCCGTCCTCCCAACCACAAGAATCGGACGCGGATTATTCGGTATGCCCCCTCTTTTGTTGCTTTGTTGTAGAACTAACCTCGGATGCCTACCAACGGTTATATACCGTGTAGCGCCAACCGCAGGGCCTCAAAAGAGACGGTAAAAATAGGGCCTTGCCCAAATCCCTCCTTACACCAAACCACCTAGGGTCCGAATACAACCGCTCCGTTCAAGGGTTCCGAAAACCACTTGCGCAAGACTTTAACTTCCAAATAGGGAACGCATCCCAACAATCCATATATCACATTTTTTTCATCTTTTCATTACTCAAGTGTTCGAAAACCCAATACCCTCCCAATTAGGTTTCCCGTTGAATTAAGTGTTTTAAGACAAGGTTAGTTCAACTTATAAAACAGTGATATCTATATAAGCATGTATTCTTAAGATGAGAAAGGTAAATAACATAACCACAACACATATATTATCAGGTCAAGATATGATTATAAGCTACAAACATTCTCATGAACTCAAGGTACAAAACATCCACACCTATCAAAGTTTCCAGATTTAGTATCGTATAAAGATTAAAATGAAAGAGCTATTTTAGATCCTTTACAGGGCTTGGCCTTCCTATGGTTTGTAGAGGATTTAATCTAGTTTCTAGAACATTTTTCGGAATTGGGGTTGCTCTTCCAGATTCTAAGTTATTTAGAAAATATTTCAGCGTCGTCCAGAATCTGCCTAGAATCTGTCCAGATCCGTCGACTGTTACGAAAACTTGATTTTCTTCCAAACCGCTCAATGTTTTTCGATGAAACTAATTTTAGTTGAAAGCTAACTTCTCCAGGAAGATTTTGACATAAAATAGGGGTTCAGAATAATTTTATACATTTTTCCAGAATTTTTGAAAGTGAGCTAAAAAAAATAGGTTCTAAGGTAAGTTGCTCAAGACAAGAAGATCTATGAAAAGGGGGTTCCACCAGGGGAAAGTTTCTTTTCTTTTGTGAAGAAAATATTCTAACTATCACATATTTAACTCAGAAAATTTGTTTGAAAGAGTGCTCTTGAAAAGTTGAGAGATTGGTACAAAAAGAAGATGGTTTTGTGCCAAAATGGAGAAAATACAAGAGAGATGGAATCAATACTCAAATCTTAGTATTTTTAACATAAGAACTTGATAATAACAGATTTAAAAAAATTATTTAGAATCTTTAAAAACAAGCATTAGAAAAGGAAATGAAGAGAAGGTTGTGTTTGTGGCTTACCTTCTAAGCTTTGCACAAGAAACTCTCTTCTTCCTCCCTCTTCTCCTCTAGACTTCTCTTCCTTGCTCTCCTCCCTCTCTCTAATCAAAATGTGTGTGTGAGTGAGTGTGTTGTGTGAGTTTGCAAGCTAGGGGGTGTGGTATATATAGGCAATTTGGTGTAAAATGACATAAAAGCCCTTTAGTTGAAAATGGATGGGAAAGTTAGGATTTTGCTTGGTGTCAAGTGGGATAGGAGTAACTAAGGTGCTAAATCATAGGTTTTGGAATCAAATAGTTGATCTTTAGTTGAAAGGTAACTAGTTTTGAGATTAGCAACCTAGGTCTAGGCCACTAGGTTGTGTTTTTTCCTAGAACATCATGATGGTGGTTCTTGAAAATTGGCTCCTCTCTTGGGGAAGTGTGAGGGGGTTATTATTTAAATCATTTTAGGTTCCAAGCACACTGCTCTAGGTGTGTATATATATATGTAACAAGATTGATGGTACTTCAAGGTACAAGGTACAAATACTAGTTTGGGCAAGTTTTGAATTTAAAAAAAAAAAAAAAGTGAGGGCTTGGAGTAAATACATGTAACTTATGTAGAATTAAATTAGGTTAGGGATCATAATCCGATTAGGGAAATTCCTGTTTCGAAAAAAAAAAAGAAGTAATGCTAACCAACAAGATTTGAATTAATTCAAGTAAACGAGGGGCTAAAAATAAATAAATAAATAAATATAATTCAACATTAGGGTCTTAAAAGTAAATACATATTTCAGGGGCTTTACAATCGCAAAGAGGGGCTGATTTGGTTGTCTCAAGAAAGCTACATTGAGAAAGTTTTTGAAAGGTTCAACATGAATAAAGCAAAGCTGGTTGGTTGTCCACTTGCGGGTCACTTCAAGCTTAGTTCGAATCAATGTCCTACAAGTGAGAAAGATAAGGAAGAGATGCTAAAAGTTCTTTATGCTTCAGTAGTTGGTTTTTTGATGTACGCCATGGTTTGTACAAGACCAGATGTTAGTCACGCCATTGGTGTGGTGAGTCGTTTTCTCTCTAATCTGGGTAAAGAACATTGGGCAGCGGTAAAATGGATTCTAAGGTATCTTCGAGGGACTTCGAAGGTGTGTTTGTGTTTTGGAGATGGTAAGCCGATGCTTGATGGGTTCACAGATTCTGACATGGCCGGTGATATTGATTCTAGGAAATCTACTTCGGGGTATTTGATGACTTGTGTAGGGGGAGCTGTGGCGTGGCAATCTAAATTACAAAAATGTGTTGCTCTCTCAACTACCGAAGCTGAATTTAGTGCCATTACAGAAGCTTGTAAAGAAGAGTTATGGTTGAAGAAATTTCTGCAAGAGTCGGGTTTAAAGCAAGAAAAGTATGTGCTTTATTGTGATAGTCAAAGTGCTATTTATTTGAGTAAAAATTCTACTTTTCATTCGAGATCGAAACACATTGATGTGAGATACCATTGGATTCGTGATGTGTTAGATTCGAAATTGTTGCAACTCGAAAAGGTTCACACGGATGATAATATTTCGGATATGTTGACTAAGACTTTGTCGAGGGACAAACATTTGAAGTGTCGAACTTTGATGGGTATGGTTGATGTCTCCACCTAAGTCGATAGGGGGAGAATTGTTGGGGTATATCTCCTTATTGGTGTTTGAGACCCAATTGGTTTTGGAAAAAGAATTTTAATTTGGCTTGATTTAGGTATAATATATTTTAATATATTATATCTAATTTGTGGAAACTCAATTCAATTTAGATACAACTAAGGTTTTGATAAAAACAAATCTTAGATTTAACAATATATATATTGTTTATTCTTCACAAAAGTAAGGTACGACTTTTGCAAATTTTGTTCAACCTTTTCTGAAGTTGTGCTGGTACTATAACATTTTTTTTTCGGGATTCGTGCCAATTAATTCATCTTTGGTGATTTTTGGTTTGGAGTGGCAGTGCTTGAATTCAAGTCAGTGGATTGGTTTCGGCAGCCATTGTGCGTTTGATTTGGATTATTATTTTGGGTCTTTTACAAATTTGTTTTTGAAGATTTTGATTCATCTATTTGGTGAGGTTTTTCTTCTTATTTATTTGTGATTATTTGGAATTCACCTAAGGGTGGTTTGTGAGACCATTCGTGTCTCGTTTGTAATCGTTTGGAAACTATTTGGTTGATACTAGAATCGGATTTCGATCCCGTGGACGTACCTCACATTGAGGGAACCACGTAAAAATTTTTATGTTGCTTTTGATTTAATTTTTCCGCATTAGTTTTTATTCCCATTGATTGATTTACTTGTGGGGAATTATAGATTTTCCCTAACACTTTTTGTCTTTTTGAACTAAAAAGTTGAGAAAAAAAATATGAATGTTTGGGTTAATTTTTTCACTTTTTATGAAAAAAATGTGTATTAAAAAATTGTATAAATAAGTGTATAGGGGAAATTATAGATGGAATAACCCGTACGATCGAAAGCATGAGGGGGCAGCGCGGCAGAGGGTATAGTGTAGGAGATTGATTCTCTCCTTTTCGAGCATAAATTGGACGGTGCTGTTTGGCCCATGGGGGGCCACCACGGGTCCCGTTTTACTAATTGGAACCGTTCAATGTGTAGAACTTGTCGATTATTATATGTTTGTGAAAAATCACGTTGATTGGATATCGATAGCTATCTGATCATGTTATTTTTTCTTGTCAACTGTTAACTATAATACCATCCTTTTTTTAATACAAAACTGATTTGATCATGTAGTTACTTATTTCCGATCAATGTAATTTTTTACAGGCAAATAGTTCTGGACGAGTCCTGCATATTGAACGTTTCAGATTATCAAAACGGGACTCATGGTGGGCCCCCACGGGCCCAACATTTCCGTCAAACTTAGTGATTTTATATATGTAATTCTTTTTTTTTTTTCCCTCTCACAGTAGTACAGGGTCATTTCAGCTATGTAAATTGTGTAAATTTTGTTTGATTAAAATATTATGTATTTTAATTTTTAATATTTTTAATTTGTGAATAGTGATAACTTTTTTGTTTTTTTTTTTGTAACTTTTTGACTTTTAGCTTTTTTGATACATCCCAAACCAGGCCTTAATTTTTAATGCTTGTTTTTATTTTAAAATTAATATTTAATAAAAAATAATAATAACTTTTTATTTCATAAAGAAAATTTTTCATAATTTTAAAAAAAAAATCTCCTCCAGGAATAAAATATCTTCCTTTATTCCATCATAAAGAAAATCTCTAATTTATTTTAGGAAAAAAAATCTCTCTTATTCCACAAGAGAAAATATCTCACACTCTCAAGATCCTAAATCATCTACCTTCTAAAAATCTTTCACTAAATGTTAATGTGAACTTTTAGATTGCATTTAATCTTTCACTAAATGTTAATGTGAACTTTTAGATTACAAATGCATGCTGATAAATAATATCTCCTCATGGAATCAAACACACACTCAATGTTACATGAGTATGTAAACATTAGCATTAGGTACGACTATCTATTTATAGAATTAATGTAAACATTCATATGTCATTGTACACACTTTCTTTGTGACAAAAATAACACATTATTGTTAATGCTAGTATGACTACTAATATACAACTAATCTTTGAAAAAATAAAATAAATACCAAAATATAATATGAATGTTCACAATAAATAACAAACATACATTTAACCAATAAAAAAAATAAAACTTATATCAAAATACAATGTGAATATTCACAGTTTACAATTAACATAACATACAACTATCCTTAAAAAACTACATTAATACCAATGTGAACATTTGAACTGTAACGTGAAAATATAAAACAAAATTGAAAAAAGTAAAAATCGACTATTTTGATTGTTCAATGGTAACAAAAATGATTGTTCAACCAACAAGTACAATAACAAAAACAACAAACATACAACTAACATTCGAAAAAAATAAAATTTATACCAAAATACAATGTGAATGTTCAACGTTTACAATTAGCCTCAAGAAAACTTAACACATACCAATGTGAAAATTCACACTATAACGTGAAAACACGAAACAAAATTAAAAAAGTAAAAATTGACTTCTTCGATTATTCAATGGCAATAAAAATGATTGTTCCACCAATAAACATAGTAAAATCAATATACAACATATCATCTAACAATATATAAAAAAAATTATCAAATAGTTCATACATATTGATACACATTTTTAGAAAAATTTGTGTATAATCAACTCCGGCATAATAGGTGACTATACAAATTGACGAAGAGATTACGGTTTAATAATGGCAAAAAAAAATTGTTCATCGCTGGTTTACTATCATTTATGTTGTGAGTCCATCATCATCTCTATCATTAGTCTACATGTAAAACTAACATTCTCTTCCATATGTTCTTCTATAGCAAAATCTTCTTGTAAAATAATAGTGAATGGAGATCTTTGATTAAGTGAATCACCCACATTGAGGTAAAGAAAATATTAAAAATAATAATATTTTATATTTATATATAGCATTTTATATACATCATAAATGAAATATATCTAATAATAATTTTCTCTCTCCTATATATATATGATATAAACCTATTTTGAAAAGTAGGTTAAAAATTAATTTTTTGACTTTTTTTGATTTTTTTTTTTTAAAAAAAAGTATAAAAAAGTAGACAGATGATTTGACCAAAAAAAGTCAAAAAGCTAAAAAGTTGTCTTTTAACCTGATTAAGGCCGAAATGTACATTATTGAGGCCGTTAATTAGAATATCTTAACTTCACTTGCTGGTCAAACCGTATACTTTATGTGTGTTGAATGTCAATCAAGTTGTACATCGTTAGAGCATAAAATGGGCAAAAAGACAAAATTTAGACAGAGTTGACTTTTTCTGGAAAAGTCAAACCGATGTTTTAAACCTGTTTGGGAGTGAGTAGAAGTATAAAAAGAAAAGAAAAGGGCTTTTCTAGGGTTCTGAAGTTGTTTTGACCAAAAGGGAGAGGCTAGGGTTTGGAAGGGAAGAGAAACAAAAAGCTTCAAGGATGTCTTTCATCGTGGTTTCTTCCTCATCTTCTTCCTCTTTCCACTCCTCCATGAGTGGCTAGTCGTCTTTTGTAGGGTTTTAATGAAACCCTAGCCATGTAATGGAATTTTTCATGAGCTTTAATTGTAAATTGGTTTGAATAAATGTATGGATGTTTTAAAAGTTTATAAATAATTGTTGTGTTCTTCTCTTCAAGCATTTTACTCTCTATGATTGTTTAATGCTTTCCATACATTAGTATTCTTTGTGTTTGTATTCAAAGTATGAGACGAGTCATGCTATGAGAGACGGGTCGTTTTGCTAACTTAGTTTAGAGCAAACGACTCGTACTACTCGGGATGATTCGTGCCTGTACATTGAATGCAACAACCCTCTTGATCAATATTTCAAACTTGTAGTTGTGAAATATTGGGTTGTTCAAACCAAATTGCGATTGGTGGTTGATGTTAAGTCTCATTCATGTGGTTAGTGGTGAATTCTCTACCCTAAGATTTTTTCCCAATTCAGTAAACCCAATTTCATTTATTATTGATAATTTAATTCCTTCGTTAATTAGGTTATGATCATTCAATCTTTTTATCAAAATTAATTTAGGAATTTAACAATTAAATTAGTTTAATTTCACAATAGTCCCTGTGGATCGATACCTGGACTTGCCATTATTCTAATTGAATTTGGTATAGTTTAATATTTAATTTTGGTGTGTTCAACGACCCATCAAATTTTGGCGCCGTTGCCGGGGACTTCTGGCGAAATTAGTTAATTTAAAGTTACATTCTTATTTTAATTTTTAATTTAGGATTTTATGCTTTTGGTGTTGCTAAGTGTGCAGAGCGTTTGAAATTGGAGCTATCATTGAAGTGCAAGCGGAGCGCAGCCGAGCTTAAAAAAAAAAAAAAAAACCGCAGCACTAAAGTGAGTAAACAGAAGCAAACACTCACAAGCAAAGCACCAAAGTGCTAAAACGAAAGTCAAAGCTCAATTGGGGGTTGGAGACAACGTCTGCACGCCAAGCACCCACAAGACGAGTAAAGTGTTTTCGTTAAACCACTGTGAGTATTTCTCTTTTAGCATTCTGCTTTCGTAACTTAGTGCACCAAGTCGAACTTATTGTGTGTGTGTGGGTAGTGTATGCACGGGCGTCGTTCTTGTTGCCTTGAATTGTGGTGTTTGGACCTTGAACTAGAAAGGACCCTTGGGAGACTTAGGGCTTCTGCCCGTTTTCCTAGGCTTGAGTATTCATATTCATACATTGAGCCATTAGAGATAGTAGATCCTAATGTCCCGAATGTGCCTAATCGAACCCTTAAGGATTATTTTACACCCACTGCATATACATCACCATCATGCATCCAATTGCCCAACACCACTGCTGCTCATTATGAGATTAAGTCCAGCACCATACAAATGCTCCCATCATTCCATGGACTAACTCATGATGATCCTTATAAGCATTTGAATGAATTTCTAGAAATTTGCTCGACAGTGAGGATCCAGAATTTCACAAATGAAGCCTTAATGTTGCGATTGTTTCCATTCTCGTTAAAGGATAAAGCCAAACACTGGCTAAATTTTTTACCTGCTAATTTAATCACAACTTGGGACCAATTACAGCAACGGTTTTTGGAGAAGTACTTTTCCATAGGTAAAACCAACCAACTTAGGCGAGCCATCACAAACTTTGCTCAAATGGATGGTGAGCAATTCCATGAGACGTGGGAAAGACTTAGAGACCTTCTTCAACAGTATCCCCACCACCAAGTGCCTGATTGGCAACTTGTTCAAACATTTTATTATGGCTTAACTGAGCCGCATCACCAAATGGTGGATTCGTCCTGTGGTGGGACATTTATGTCTAAAAATGATGTCGAGGCATGGCAATTGTTTGAGAACTTAAGTGATAATTCCCTTCACCATGCCTCCGCAGCCCGGCAAGTCCGGCAACCCGTAGTTGGAGCCCCGAAAAGAGGGGGCATTTATGAGGTCGGGCAAAACTTAGAGTTAGCCCAACAAGTAGAGGCACTATCCTGTAAGATAGACCACTTATTAGCTACGGGACATGCCCCTACCCAGCAAGATCAGCCTCAATTCCGTGAGGCATGTGTTATATGTGCGAGCCCTGCTCATGACTTGAGTGAGTGCCCTTCGGCATCACAATTTCCAAAGTTAGTCCAAGAGCATGTGAATGTGGCTCAAGGATTCTCCAACCCGGGTAATGACCCATACTCCAACACATATAATCCGGGATGGAGAAATCACCCTAATTTCTCATGGAGACCCCATTCACAAGGCACTTCTTACAATCCTCCACCACCAAGGCAGAATTTCAATAATTTTGCCAACCAATCATCCTACCAACCACCGCAACCTTATCGACCCCCACAACCGTACCGGCAACCATAACCCCCGCCTGTTCCTCAGGGCAACTCTGCCTTTGAGACTCAGGTGTTGGAAGTTCTCTCAGAACTTAAGGGGTTAGCACCGATAGTTCACTCCCACACTCACTCTATTGCCAAGATAGAGACCCAATTGGGTCAAATGGCTAACAACATGAATCGGAGAGAGGAAGGAAAATTACCAAGTCAAACTGTGGCCAACCCTAAGGGACAATACGGGGTAGAGAGTTCGGGTGGGAATGGTAAGCAACATGAGCAAGTGCAGGCGGTGGTTGCTTTGAGAAGTGGTAGGGAGTTAGAGCCCCAGTCAGTTGCGCCAGATGCAACTAGAGTTAAGAAGGGTGACCACGGGGGTACACCTAATGAGAGCAAGGGTGAGGAGGAAACACTTAAGAGGGATGACTTAGTGCCTAGCACTCCATATGTGCCTACGGCACCCTTTCCCCAATGCCTTGATACACCGTCCCCTTTTGATAAGAAGGTAGCATCTATGGAGGCAATGATGGATGTCTTTAAATAGGTAAAAATCAACCTCCCCCTGTTGGAGGCGATTAAGCAAGTACCATCATATGCCAAATTTCTGAAGGACCTTTGTACGCAAAAGCGTAAATCTAGGACACATGTGTCCCAAAAGGTCCTACTCACGGAGCAAGTAAGCTTCATCTTGTTGAATGACACACCTTCTAAGCTTAAGGACCCGGGTGCCCCAACCATTGCATGCATTATAGGGGACCATTTCATTGATAGGGCCTTATTAGATTTAGGGGCTAGTGTCAATTTATTGCCGTGCTCTGTGTACGAGGAATTTGGGCTTGGCGAGTTGAAGCCCACTATTGTCACTCTTCAATTGGCTGACCGGTCCCTCAGAGTGCCACGTAGCATGATTGAGGATGTGCTAGTTAAGGTTGATAGGTTCTACTTCCCTGTTGACTTTTTGGTGTTAGATATGGAACCGGTAGCCAGTTCTAAGAAACAAATCCCAGTGATCTTAGGTCGACCTTTCTTGGCTACGGCCAATACATGCATCGATTGTCGGATCGGGGTTATGGAAGTTCATTTGGCAACATGCAAGTGAAACTTAATGTTTTCCAAGCATCGCAACAACCTCATGAGAGAAAGGAGTGCTTATTAGTGGATGTTGTGGATGAGATTGTGGAGGAGGCTTTGCCCTCCATTCTTGTAGAGGACCCTTTAGAGGCTTGTCTAGCTCATTTTGGGTTTGAAAATTTTGATATTGATGGGTCAGTTAAGGAGGTTTTGAAATTGTTGGATGCGAGTATCATATACTCCATCTCAGATAGCAAGTGGGTTAGTCTCACACAAGTGATGCCCAAGAAATCGGACATCACCGTTGTTGAGAACGAGGGAGGAGAGTTAGTCCCCACACGAACCACTACTGGGTGGCGAGTGTGCATTGATTATAGAAGACGAAATTCCTCGACTAGGAATGATCATTTTCCTTTACCCAGAGGTTTGATGGACCTATTTTACTATGATTGATAAATTGATTCCTTATTCTCTTTTCTTTCCTTTCTATGCTATTCTATTTTTCTTTGTTCTTGTTATGCTTTATTTGTGTCTAGGAGACTTTAAATCCTCTAAAGGTGTAATTCCTTTGGTGTTAGTCGTGCCCGAACGGCATCTGATGGTCTGGTATAGCCACCTAACCGTGTTTGTAGTGAGTTCCTAGGAGACCAACTGAGACGGTGGAAACTAGAGTTCGAATGGCAAAGCCTAGAACACAAAGGTTTGGGATTTCCGAGACTAGAGTCTGGTTTAAATACCCAGGGGTGTGGAGATTGTTTCAAAACTACCTCGGTTTGAACTCTGTATGGCAGCCCCATAGGTTGAGGTAGCTTTATGCGCCTCGATTCTGGATACCGAATCAACCTAGTCTGTCACCCTGTTGGAGAATAGGGAAAGTTACAAACACAGTTAGGGAGAAAAGTAGTACCCGTGGTTTTCGCGTGAAGATTATACCTTTAGTGGGCATTCCGTATGTTCTTTTGTGCTATAGTTATTCTGGATGTCAATTGAAGGTAGAAATGTTTATTTTATGTGTTTAAAAGCATGCTTTCATGTTTATTTTCTGTATTAATAAAAAAAAAGGGGTATACTTGTTCATTTTAACATTAAAAAAAAAAGTAATAATAATAATAATAATATAATTTTGTGTTGAACTTGTTGCAAAAAAAAAAAAAAAAATCCCCGCACGTGCGGCACAATTGCCAAACCAAAACTTTGCGCACTGCTTAATAAGCAGGTGCAGGGGCAAGGGCATTGATCGAGCCGCACGTGCGGCTTGACTCCCGCACGTGCGGGACGCCGATTTTAAAAAAAAAAAAAAAAAAAAATCGGGAGGGGGGTGAAATCGCCGCACGTGCGGCATGGGCCCCGCACGTGTGGGAAAGTTGTGAGATTGATGTTTGCGCACTGCTTAATAAGCAGGTGCGGAGGGCAAGTGCGGCCTTGGCCCCGCACGTGCGGCTTGGGCCCCGCATATGCGGGAATTTCCGGAAAAAAAAAAAATTTGTTTTGTTTTGTCTTTTCCTATTTTTATTTTATTTTGTTTTATTTTTAATGTCATTTTTTTATTTACTGATTTCAAAACCAGTAAATAAGTAAATAAATTTTAAATAAATACATAAATAATTTTAAACTAAATAAATAAATAAATATACAATTATTTTATTTATATGAATAAATAATTTTTTTATATATATTAAAAAAATAAAAAATAAAAAATAAAATAAAATAATCGTATTTTATTATTTATTTTATTTTATTTTTATTTCCTATTTTTTTATTTTCGTATCTAAAAAAAAAAAACACAAACCTTATCTATCTCTCTCTCTCTCTCTCTCTCTCTCTCTCCCAATCACTCACTCTCTCTTTAACTCTCATCACTCTCTCTCTCTCTCTCTCTCTCTCTCTCTTAACCCTACAAACCCACCAAATTCATCTTCTTCTTCTTTCTTCTCCTTCTTCCCTTTTCTTCTTTTTTCTTCTTTCTCACCACAATTATCTCACCGCCGATATCACTTCCCTCTCCGTCCGACGAATCTTCGGCGACCACCATTTTTTTCCGGCGAACCTCCATTCTTTTTCTCTCTTTCTCCACTTTTTCAAGGTAATTTTTTTTTTCTTTTATATGTAGATTTGTGGATGTAGGAATCAATTTGTGGAGTTTTTGATTCTGTTATTATTTAATCTAGTGTTCATCCTCAGAAAAATAGAAAAAATAAAATAAAAATATAAAATATAAAATAAAATAAAATAAAAAAATAGCTTAACCATGTTTGTTGTTAGTTATTTCTTCTTTATTTTATTTATTTGGCCATGTTTATTTAGCCATGTAGTAATCTACTAACTTAGCCATGTTTAGTTTACTTAGTTTGTTTCAAAAAAAAAAAAAAAACCATATTTCAACACAAATCTGCGTCTGGAGAAGATGAACACCGCACGTGTGGCACGTGCGGGAGTATTTCAAAAAAAAAAAAAAAAAAAAACTTAGAAATCATGGTCCTAACAATAATCCTAATTTAGTTTTTTTTTTATTTGCTATATTTATTTAGTTTAAATTGTTTCGTACCGTTTCTGGTTAGTTTAATTAGTTAGTGGATTTTGGTTTTATTTTTATTTTTATTATACTTGTGTAGTTAGTGATTTTATTTTTATCTTATTTTATGATGGTATTGTTCATTTAATTATTAAGTAGTTTATTTTATTTTATTTTATTTTCTGAATTTTTATTTTATTTTATTTTATTTTATTTTCTTCACAAAAAAAAAAAAAAAAAACCTGTTTAGTTTAGGTTATTTTATTCTATACTTTAGTCTCTTTTGTAGTTTACTTATTTTATAGTTTAGTTTAGTTTAGTGTAGTCTATTTTATAGTTTAGTTAATTTAATTTAATGTCATTTTTATTCATTTATTTAATTATTTTCGTTTTTATATTAAAAAAAAAAGTGGGAATTGCATGACATTAGTGGGCAAACTTGTGCTTTCAAATTTTATTCTATTCTCATGATTGGTTCCACGGGTTTTTGTCTATTTGCTTTTGGTTTGTGCAGGATATGAGTCGACGTGTTGCTCGGGCCTCCAAAAAGGCCAGGGGTTCTTCCTCTTCAGCGCCACCGCCACCGCCACCGCCGTCACCACCATCCTCGCCACCACCACCGGGTGACTTGCCCTGGTTGGAGTGGGCTTCACGCCCTCTTCACAAGCTCACACAGTTCAACCTGCAATTTTTTCAGGGTGACGCAGACACTATTTGGGCCGTTGAGCAGCTCCAACTCCGGCAGCAGTTGGGCGTTTGCACTGTGACAGCGCCCACTTATCCTCGTCTAGTACGACTCTTCTACCAGAACCTATATGAGTCACCCACCGAGGATGGACTGCACTCTAACATTGATGGTCAGGCTGTCCACATCACCTCATCCATGATTGCCACAGTGTTAGGGTTTTTCGCCAAGCTGGAATATTAGCCCTTCCCGGAAGTTGAGGATCGACAGCCCATCCATAGCCTCATCCAGCAATACTTTCCGGGGGCCCACGGTGACCTCAGTTTCACATGCTTGCGGCGGAGCAAGCTGCCTAGCCGCTTGCTATTCCTTGATTCCGTGGTCCATAAGAATGTCCTTCCATTTGGGCATCGAGCTGAGCGTCGGTTGGAGTTTGTTTGGGTCTTACACGGGTATCAGTATGGCTATCAGGTCTCGCTTGCGCATACCATCTGGATGCATTTGCGAAAATTTCTACGAGAGGCAGTTCGGCCTGATCCTATGCAAAACCTGACTTGGCCACTACTATTTGCCAATCTGCTGACACTTGTGTTTCAGCTGAACCACCTTCCCATTGCTGAGGATGAAGAGATTGATAGAGGGTATCCGACTTTCGGCCAGCGGGAATGGCAACATAGCATATCTCGTATCCCGCAGCCGGTTGGTGCCCCAGTTGCTGAGGCCCACGAGCCAGTACATGACCACCCACCACATCCTGTTCCCCCCGTGCCTCCCCAAGGGGACCCACTCTACATGACTCGTGAGGAGTATTTACACCTTCAGTACTTTGTGGATCAGGTCCACAGTACTCTTCGTGATCATCACCAGAGTCTCATGGAGTTACGCACGGATTTTTAGGCGCATTGCGACTATTCTCGGGCGACCTTCGACCAGCTGCTCGCCCACCAGCAACAGGTTCAGGATGACACCTTTGAGACGAGCTCTTTGATGCAAGCCTTGTTCGCCTAGCATTTCTCGCCACCATGTATGTGTGTGTGTTATTAAAAGTATTGTTCATTCTCAATTTTTCTCTCTCATATGTGGCACATCCACTGCAGGAATTTTGGCCATTAGCGACGTTTAAAAAACGCCACTATAAGTCATAAAAACGCCGTTAAAGGATAAAGTGGCGTTTATAACTATCGTCGCAGATACGGCCGCCGTCTTAAGTTTATGACGTTTATTAAACGTCACTAATGACTTTAGCCGGCGCTTTTTAAAACGTTGTAAATTCTTATACATCCGTAACGTGAAATCCGTCACAGTTAAACGCTGACGTCATATGACGACATTTAGTGACGTTTTTCAAAAATGCCATCTTTTCTCCTTATTATTTAAAAAAAATTCCACTACTATTTATGGGGGAAAAAAATATCAGTAACTTTCATTTCTGAAAATAATGCTTCTCAAAAAAAACAAAAAAACAAAAAAATTTAGCAAAATACGGATTTAATTGTCAAATTGCACTATTAGCTAAATAAGATCAAATCTGAAAGTTAAGGATTCTTATATAGAAGCACATAAACAAAAATAAACCAAACAAGTTTAATTCCTCTTCCAAATGACTACAATTTTACATTTGACAAACAACACAAGAACATTGTAACATTTCCTAGTTGTTTATATTTAACCACAAACCATACCCCAAAAAAATGTTAATAAAACCATTAAACTATTGGAAAACTCATTCATGGGCCAATGCTTATTTCAAGGAACAGCTAGCCAATGCTCCTACAAAAAAATACTGGAATCAGTCAAAAAAATAGAGAAGCTAACCCAAAAATAAATAAATAAAAAGTTAGCAAATTATAATTATTGCCAATAATAAAGCTAGCAAAAAACAGGTTTAAAACTTCACCACCTGCAAACACCCACATTCAAAAAAACTTCACGTTCATCACATAAATATATTTACTCATAAGAGTGAAGGACCATCATAATCTGTATGAAGTTCAGGGTGGCATTCAGGAGGAAGTTGCCTTCTAGCTAAAATTTCTTCATCTGGAGAGAACATACATGCCTCAGTAGATATCAATTCAAGAAAACAATACAATCTATTTTTTGCCCTTTCAAAATGGGGCATATATTAGAGATCAATTGTTCAAACTAGCAAAATAAATATTGATTTATTACGATGGAAAGAGTAATAAAACAGGTAAGAAAATCATAGAATACTGTTTGAGTGTTGCAAGAGACTTACTTCTTACAATTGAAAGCAAGACTAGACTTGCTAGTCGCTGTTTTTCAGCAACAGTAGTTGTAACACTGCCAGTCGTGGGATTGTTATTCATCTGCACAACAGAAAAAATTAATAATAATAATAATAAGGAAAAAAAAAAAAAAAGCACACTCAAGAAAGGAATGCTTGGTGCCTGGTGGCCTCAAGTCTACAAACATTCAATAAATTTAAAATAAAAGTGGAGACGGATGCACGGATGCACGAGGAAGCAGAGAAGGTGCAGAAAACCTCCATTCATTGAAATAAGTGAATCAACCAGTTACACCAATGCACAACCAGATACTTTGTTAAAAATTGAGTAGTATACAATGTCATGAATGCAGAATACATTCCTATGATACAGTCATTGGCAAGAACTCAAGACTCAAAAGTCAAATGAATAAGGACTGTTTGGCATGTAAATAAATGGGATTGAGATGTCCATAAAGAAAATTTCAGGAACATTTCATCTAGTTGTGTATCTGTCCTGTATAGTTAGCAGACAATAGCCATAGAATACTAGAGAGTTCAGAATCTCACCATGAATGAGAGAAGGCCAGTAAGTATGCTACATTTGAGATGTCCATAAAACATGTTTTGAAGGGTCCTGCCAAGAATCCAATGACATGTTAGAAGAACGAAGTTTGGGCCGTCAAAAGATAAGATTGATTCGACTTCATTTATTTGCTGAGGAAAAGAAAAATTAGAATTCTTAAGGCTATCATAATGAGCAAGTGAAATTTTCACAGGCAAACAAATCACACACCTTTGCATGAGAAATAGTGGAATTCACAACAACTGCTGCTGCCAATATATTATCTATGAATAGTGCATAGTGGTACAACCTAGGGTCTTCTAGTTTCTCTTGATTGGGAAAGTTTCGCTCTGAAGAACTCAAACTAAAGTACTCGGTTGAAAGGCGCAAGGGAAGACAGTGAAGACCTTTAGGCAGTGTTTTTGCAGTCAAGTGCATTAGAAACAAGGTCTGCTTCTTGTGGACCCGGAGCTGTTCTTCTGTCGAGTGAAGCATAGCACGAAGCTTCTTTACCATAGCAGTGCAGTCATCTTGAATTTGCTTCCCTTTGGCCAATGTTTGCTCCAATGCTTTTAACTTCTCAACAGAACTGTTATTCAAGTACAGATCATGATTGTAGGTTAGAACAAAAGAAGACAGAAAAAATGGTCAATAACTTACATCATACAATATGAAAACTTTTTGCTTGCCAAACAAAGACTCCACAAGCAGAAACATCAATTAGGCATTTGGCAAGAAGCTAGACTACTTTAAAAGCAGATGGCAACAACAATATAAAGAGAGAAGACTTACTTCCTTGGTAGTTCAGAGTCCTTGGTTACTTCCCCAAGTGATCGTTGAGCTTCCTTCATCCGTAGCCGGAGCTCCTTTATAAAGTGGGGATTGTTTCTTGTAGCTGTAAGGGAAAGGTACACCCTTCCCTGGATAAGCTGATCTTTAAGATGCCGAACACGAGCATCTGATGGCATAATTGTTTTATCATTCTGTTTCTCAATTTTGGTCTTTATGGGTTCTCCCGCACCAAATTTGACGGAGGTTTTAGCAGATTGTTTCTCAAGTTTTGTTTCCTAAAGTACAAAATCAAAATATAACAATCTTTCAAGATTTGAATATCATAATTCCGCCCCACCCTAGAATAAGTAGCAAGTTTACCAAGTCAATCATACAGAACAAGATGTAGATCACACTGGAAGGTAGTTGGTTGAAAATTTAATGGAAAACTGACTATTGATGCAAAAGTTGAATTTTAATCCAAAAACCCTGTAATCACTGGCATAATATGGTAAATTCAACAGTCTGGAGCACGTAAGTAATTTTAGGTTTATGGGCATTACTCATAATTATAAATTTGCATAATGTCAAATCACTTGCTACGGTATGTCATATACTCCTGCCGCTTTAACATGGTCATGACAATCTCTTGTTAACTAATTCAGCACAAAGTATGCATTGGCTCTCAGAATCCATATCTTAAGAATATTCTAATTGTCAAACTTGAGATTCCACACCACCTGGCATCAGCTAAATTGAACTGCTCAAAAGGAATAGTAATCGTTTCCAAGAGGACCATTACACACTGAAAAAATAATTAGGAACTAGATGATGAAATCATCCAAGCAACCACCAAATCCAATTGACTACATATATATATATATATAATAACCAAAATGCAGATAGCAAAATCTTCTGCCACCCGCTGACACGAAAAAAGAAAATGACGGCACAACAAATCAGAATGAATCTAGTAATAAAAGGTTTACCAGGTTCACAGCAGCATTATTGGAGGTGGAGGCGGAGGTATCCTCAGAGACCCCCACTTTCCCCATTTTGTCCTTGACATTTTCTTACTCCCTGTTTTCATTTTGGTCGGTTAACCCAGGTTTGTGCCCTTGTTCGGTCACCTGCCTAATTGGATTTTTCTCCTCAGGATGACGATCTCCTGTGCCATTGGTTGTGGTTGATACTGTGTTTAAGTGCTCCGCTGATTCTGGAAATTGCAGTTTCGAGATTATTAGGTCGGTTGTGAAAAAGGAAACAAGGAATGAAAAGTAAATAAAGCAATCTTGACCGAATTTCATGGATTTTACAGAACTAGTAACATATTGCAAGAAAGAATTAATTCAAAGTTACAGTGGAGAGATAGAGATAGAGATAGAGATAGATATGAACCTTCAGTTAGTTGTCTAGTTTTGCGAGAGTTCTCCCCAGTTGCAGCATTCGAATCTAAAAGAGATAGACGACTAGAGTTTTCCAAATATACCATCCCCAAATGCTCTTTTAGATCTGAAACATATGTTTTTGAATAAGAAATTTCAAATCTCAAAACATATTTTTGAATGAGAAATCTCATATCTGAAACATATGTTATTGAATAAGAAATTTCGAAATCCAGTATGAAGAGCGAGGAAGATAGTGAGTCATGTGTTTGAGACCAGATCTGATGGAGCAATAGAGGGGGAGAGAGAAAGAGAGAGAGAGAGGACGAGACCTGAGGGGCGGTAGCGACGGGAGGACCAGACCTTAGGAGGATTACCAGAAACCCAGTATTCATGCTCCTCTTGCTTCGACTCGACCGGTCTCGGTCTCGATCCCTGTCTCGATCCCGATCCATGATCTCGATCCTTTTTCACTCCTCAGTCTCGTAACCTCGCGTTCGTGCAACTCAACCGGTCCATCTTCCTCTGCAAAATCATCAGAATCAGAATCAAGAAAAACAAAAAATCGTCTGGAAATTTCAACCAAATCGATTCCAAAATCGATGGATTTAGAATTAAATCTGACCAAGTAATCGTAATCGAACTGGTGAATCTCTCAAGAAGCATGAGAGAGATGGAGAAAACCCTAGATCTAGGACAGAGAGAGCAAACGATAGAGAGAGAATGATAGAGACGGAAAGAGAAATGGGAGACGGAGTGCTTTTATAAAGTGAAACGCGTGTTTAACGGGTGTATTTTAATCTAACGTGTGTGTTTAACGCATCTTTCACAATGTTTGTCCAAGAAACGCTGTCTAAGAAACATTGTTATAGCCATCTTTTCTTGTAGTGATCCCTCGTTTTTTTTTTTTAAAATTAAAATGCTACATCAGCATATTCTTTTACTAAAATTCTTTCTAAAATTTAATATTTAAAAAACTTCTACTTAATCTAAATTATCCATAAATAAAAGGAAAATTTAGTCTAACATTCCTCTCAAACTTTTAATAATAAAAGAGGTCCACAATATTTCTTTTTGTAGTATAAGGTCTCTGGATGAATAACTACTTTATGTATGATCTTAGCTTACCCTCCCTCGATCCAAAACCATCCCTACCAAATCTCTCTCTCTCTCTCTCTCTCCTCGTAATTTCATCTGAAACCAAAATCACCATCTTTAAACCCATCAACGAAGAAGAAGAAGATATCTGTGAATCAGTCCATGAGAAAGCCTCTACTATGCTCTATTTCAAATCTAATCGAATAGAAGATTTGATTGCAATTGTTAGAATCTTTGATGTTATCGTCTTCACAAGGCAGTGGGCATGTTCTATGCAATTTCAAGCTCATAAAGGCGTCACTTCCGAAAAATAGCTCCACAGGTCAACCGTAGACAACTTTCATTTATGTATGTATGTATATGTATCTATGTATATGTTCTGTGCATATGAGAGAAATTAGTTGAACTGGGTTTCTATCCTTTGGTGGAAATCAAAATGAAAAGCACTTATCTAAATAAATATCTTAAAAAAAAAAAAAAAGAGTTCTCAAAATATCCGAAAATTGTTTTGAAATTTATTTTCTTTATTTGAAATCAAAATGAGTTCCCATGTTTGTATATATATATATATATTTGTTTTAAATGATTTTTCCAAAATCAATTGAATGTGGGATGTCAGAATGGGGATTTACATGGTATAACTCCTTCGGAAAAGATCCCTATAAAAGCTCCTTCAACTTGTTACATATATATATATATATTTATATAAGTAGCATTTCTTTGTTCGAGTAGGTAGATGCAACTTCTAGGATTAAAGAAACTTTATCTCAACAACCACAAGATGACTTGAGACCCTAACCCAGCAAAAGCACCCTCTTCTCTAGGTATGGGAACCATGTGAATTTTCTCTGGTTGTGATCATTGTTTGTAATTTTGTAAATTTTCTCTAACTGTATGAATTTTCTCTGGCTGTGATCACTGTTTGAATTTTCTTTGGTTATGGTCACTGTTTGTAATTTTATGAATTTTTTCTGACTGTGGTCACTGTATAAATTTTCTCTGGCTATGGTCACTATGTGAATTTTCTCAAACACTATGGGATTGTAATGTGGCTAGAGAAATTTCAATGAAAATGCCCAGAAAAATTCTAAACATGAGCATAGAGAAAATTGTGAACAAATCATATTGAAATTTCTCTAGATTGTGTGAATTTGCTCTGGATGTGGGAACTATATGGATTTTCTGTGGTTGTGATCATTATTTGTAATTTTGTGAATTTTCTTTGATTGTGAATTTCCTCTAGCTGTATGATTTTTCTCTAGTTGTGATCACTATGTGAATTTTCTCTGGTTGTGGTCACTATTTGTAATTTTGTGAATTTAGTTTGGTTGTGGTCACTGTATGAATTTTCTCTGGCTATTTTCTCAAACACTACGGGATTGTGAATATTGTGGGTTGTGTGATATCATTGTTGGAGATCAAATGGAGGTAAGATGACGCGTATGCAACGAAAGCATTCAAACACAGCTTCTTATGAAGCCCTCATCTATTATTTGCTGCCATAAAACCCTCATCCGTCATTCATCGCCGTCGTCGTGAAGCCTTGAAGAAGAAGATTTGAAGATTTGAATGTATGAAAAAGAAGAAACGAAACACCAGTAATTTCTTCGCCGGAATGTAAATCTTTCGCTGAATACTCTTTCGCCGAAGTCGCCTCATCGACCACCTTCTCCCATTCATCTCCGTTATCGCCACCGTCCTTCTCTTTTTCTTTGTCCTTCTCTCATTTCTCTCTCCTCCGATCACCAATCATAACTTAGTATTTCTTCATCTCTTTGTATCTTATTATTGATTTTTATTGCATTAGATTGGAATCATAACTCTCTTATATGTCTATATAGTCCAGAGAATTTCTTTGGTAAGAAAAGAAATGATTGGTGATCGGAGGAAACAGAGTAATGATTTGTGTTAAAATTTCTTTGGTTTGGTTAAAATAATTTTCTCTGATTTAAAATTGTGAACAAACATAGAGAAATTTATAAACAAAGCCAGAAAAATTCTCTGTAAGCAAAGCTAGAAAATTTTCTATAGCATTTGGTTTGTGTTTAGAATTATGATTTGAATGTGGAGTTGTATTTTGAGTTTGTGAGCTTTGGAATTGTGATTTGAAAAGAGAAAATTTGTTTGGTTATAAGTTTTGAATTGAGTGTTGAATTTTTAAAATGAGTGTTGAGTTTGTGAAAAGTTATTTGATTATAAGTTACTTATAACTCATAACCAAACACACAACTTAAAACTTTATTAAAAATTCTATTCAAAGCTTATAACCAAACTCTATTTAAAATTCAATTCAAAAAAATAATTGTTGAAAAAAATAATTTTTTTATTTAAAAAATTAAAAAAAAAATCTGAAAATATTTTTTTATGTAAAATATTAAAAAAATATTATTATTTGTTAACAAAACTATTCAGCTAGTGCTTTAAAATTACTTTTGATTGGAAATTGTTTTTAATTGTTTTGTTTAAATTTTTTTTTATTTTTTACAAATTATTGTGAAAAATTAATTTTTATTTCAATTTTTTTTGGTTAATTTTAAATAAATGTCCAAATAATTTGTCATTTGGTCTCAAAAAAATATTTTTTATATTTAAAAAATATCAAAAACAAATATATATATATATATATATATTTTAGATAACAGGCGCCAATTGCTTTAAAAAAATAAAAAAAATAAAAAAACTGTTCTGGTCAACCGGCCAGACGTCCGGATAGACCCAGAAACTTCAAAAATTATTTAGGAGGATGTCCGGGCAGACGACTAAGTAGACCAAAAATTCCAAAATTCTCTAGTTTATCAAATATGTTTTTCAAAATGTGTTTTGAAATTGATTTGAAATCATGATTTGAAAACTATAATCAAACAAGTGATTGATTATTAGTGTGGAATCATGGTTTGAGAATCAAACCAAACACAGCCTTCAATTTTCTCTGGATTTCTCTGGTTTGAACCCAGAGAAATTCTTCTTTCAGTGAGTCTCTCTCTCTTTTTTATGTATATGTATCTTGGTTGTTGTTGTTATTTATTTGGGTGATCGATTTGTGTATTACATATCGTGATTGGGAAGGTAGAGAAATTTTTTAGTTTGAACCCAAAGAAATTCTTGCGAAAATCAGAGAAATTCTCTGAAAATCTAGAGAAAATCTCTAGACTAGAATCCAGAGAATTCTCTGGCCTTCCTTGAATTTTTTTGAGAAATTCTCTAAGAAGAAATTCTCTCGGTTGGATTGAATTTTTTCTGAATCAATATTGAGGGACTTTGGACATTATGAAAATATTGGATGTCTTTTATGCTATAAAATCTTAATACCAAAGACCCTAAAAAAATCCCTTAAATAAAACTTAATAAAATTATACATACTAAAAATATTTTACCAATTAATTTTATTCTAATTTTGATCACTTTTTTTTAAAAAAAAAAATTAAATATTAAAAATATTTATTTTTATGAAATTTATTATATATATATATATATTTATGTAAGTTACATTTTTATAATATGATAGAACTAAAATTATTAAAATACATATAAATAATTTATTTAAAATTAGTATATGTGTTGATTTAAGTAACGTTTTTATGAAACGATACAACTAAAATTATTAAAATAAATAATTAGATTCATTATTTAAAATTTAAATTATAGCTTCTTTTTTTTCTCCAATGTAATGATTGTTTTAAATATTTTATATTTTCAAACATATAAATAATTTAATTAAATTTTATAAAGAAAATATTTTAAAACAAATATGTTTAGCCAATGCATTACACGGGTTAACTACTAGTACGTATATATATATATATATATTATAATAAAAGTTTATAAGGGTAAAATAGTCCATATAATACTTCTAATATGGAAAAAAAAAAAAAAAGGCCTATTGGAATATAAATTCAAATGAATAGAACTAGATGGAACACAAAAATACTTCGTAGACTTATTGGGCTATAAGTTCTCTAAATGAGATTTATAAATAAATATCTCTTTCTAAAACTAAAAATTAATTAGTAAAAAAATATTAAAATAAATAATACTCATAATTTTTATATAATTTTAAATTTTTTGATGGTGAAAATAATTTAAAATATTTTAAAATGTTTTGGGATAATTAAAAAAATAAATAAATAAATAAAAAATCTGAGATTAAGTCTTGTAACAAAATAAAACTTCGAGTTTTTAATTCTGTTAATTTAAATCCTAATATTTCAATTTGTTTTCAATCTAAATAATTCAACTATTTTTGTAAAATAAAACAGATAGAAAATAATATTTTAGTCATTAGATATACATAAAATGTCTAAAATAATATTTTTATGAGTTTAGTGACTAAAATATCTTATTTATTTATTTATTTATTGATTTTACTTAACAAAATAGACATGTAGAAAACAAATCTAAAGTATAAAGTTTAAATTGATAAAATTAAAAAGTTAAGATTTATTTTGTTATTTGATTCAAACCATAGTTTTTTTTTTTTTTTTCCTTGTAATTTGCCCAAATATCTTTGTAGTGTTTATTTTTATCAAACTAATCTCTATTTTAAAAAAAAAAAATTACAACAAAATTATGATATTAAAACCAAACAAAAAAAAGAATATAAAAAACGTTACAGACCGCAATTTAAATTTCATAATTTATTCAAAATGTCATGGTAAATTGTACCATGTATGATTAAATTTGTTATTCAAATAATATATATATGCTTATATAAATATTTATCTTATTTTTGTTGATTTATTGAAAGTCAAAAAATTAATTATTAAGATTCATAACTGCAAAATTATTAATGACATCATTATGTGAAAAACTTTTGATATAAAAAATTTGTATACCCCTACTTATCATTTTTCTAATTACAATGTGTAATTTCTTATAACTAATATCATCGTTGTTTTTTAATGTTTATTGAAGCTTTTTCCATTTGAGTCAATTATAAATAAGAATGTGTTGACATACATGAATAGTAATTACAATGTGTAATTTCTTATAACTAATATCATCGTTGTTTTTTAATGTTTATTGAAGCTTTTTCCATTTGAGTCAATTATAAATAAGAATGTGTTGACATACATGAATAGAGAGCCCAAACCCAAAAGAATAAAATGATAATGGGTTAAGCTTTCTTGATTTGGATTGAAAGTATTATTGAAGGGTGATATTCAGTGTCATGACTTGAACTTACTCCTAAAAGTTTGGGTCATAACCGGCCGATAATCACTTGGTTACCTTCGGTCTCAAACAAACATATAGAGTAATTATACTAATGGAGCCAAAAGCGGAAGTATACAACAAAAGAATGAGTCCATTGAGCTTTACCAATATGCAAAATGTAACACATCCACGTTATTTACATGCCCATGCAAAAAGAATATAAGTACCGCAAGAAATTTGGGCATAACGTTTACAACCCCAAGACCACATTAGCAAAACAAAGTAAGGACCAAGTATGATGTGAGTCAAGACAAAACTCCATCTTGGAAACATGACTCGATTAGGTCTCAAAAAGGATGGCTCCTGAAGCTAACTTTAGGAGTGTGCTCCATGCTGCAGATTACCTACATGTGCATACATAAAATTAGGTAAGTGAAGCTCAATAAGTAATAATACAATAAAATAGTGTAAAACAGTCATAAGATTCTCACAATATCTAAAATCATATAAACAAAACGACCTCGGGCCCTGTGGGAGCCGATTATATGGCAAAATCAGAAGGTGCGTACCATTGGAAGACTAATATTAATCGGCTGTATCCTACGAGAATGAGAAGTCGAATATAATATATGTGCCGAATAAGTGTAGATCCTTAGAGCCGAATAATAGAAAGGACAATGATTAAAAAGTAGGCCCTGGCCCCGAGGATTGAAAGGAACATGTATAAATACAGGAACGATGGATTGAGAAAGGTATGTAAGAATCACTTCACTTAACTTAGTAAACAAGCTATCCTAAGTGTCTGAACTGACTTGTCCGTCAGAGTGCTAATTCCGGTACCCCCGACCGGAGTGTTTGTATCTTTTCAGGTGACTAGCTGAGGATCACTAGCGTCTCCCAGGATCTGAAGAGTATTTCCAAACCACTTCTCTACAACTGGCGCCGTCTATGGGAATACTCAAATACATCCATGGCAGGCGCAACTGAAGATCGTCCGATAGCCACTGACGAGACCGCACAGAGAGATGACCTCACTCCAGCAAATATGCTCGGAAAGGAAACCATCGCTGCAAGACGCGCCTTGAACTTCGACTCACCAACGACTTCAGCGCAAGAGACAATGCAAGCGATCATGGAACAAACAAAGCAGAATGAACAAAGGCTGGAGAACATGATCGCTGAAAATGAACGTCTCCGTCAAGATTTGGCCCTGGAAGTAGCAAAATCCAGAGAAGCCGTGCGCCAAGATCCCGAACGACCTCCGAGGGCAAGTGGACAATGACCTCGAGCCCGACCAAAAGATATCGATAGCGACTCCAACTCATTACCCACGGAGCTCAACAAGAAGGGACGATCCGAAACTTCCAACTCTTCCGAAAAGAGTCTACATACAAGGAACAAGCGCAGAAGAAGCAGTTCAGACGAAGAGGACCAGCACAATCCTTTTGTCCGACGGATTGCAAGGGCGATCCTGCCCCAGAAGTTCAAAGCTCCGTCATTCACTCTTTACGACGGAAAATCAGACCCCACTGATCATATCCGTCACTATAAACAGGCCATGACATTGCATGCAGACAACGAAGCCCTCATATGCCAAATATTCTCCAGCAGCCTGGGGCCATTAGCTGTTAGGTGGTATTACAAGATGGAGCCGACTTCGATCAAAAGCTTCCATCAATTACAAAAATCCTTCAGGGCCAGGTTCATTACCAACGAGGTACAGCCGAAACAGGCCGACTCTCTCTGGGCTATGCAGATCCAATCAGGAGAAACGCTCAGAGCGTATTCGGCGCGCTATTGGGAGTGCTTTAACCTTGTCGACGACGCTTGCAACGACTCTATGGCCATCACCGCCTTCAAAATAGGACTACATCCTGACAGTGCTCTTCGCAGTTCCCTGACCAGAAGACCCCCCAAAACAGTCTGGGCATTGATGAAGAAAGTTGAAGAGTATTGCAAAGTGGAAGATGATGCCTTGAGAATAAAAGCCGGACAAATGTCCAACAAAACGGCCCCCCCTGAAATTACTCAACCAATAAGTTCCGTGCCACCTCCGAGCCCTGAGCCATGGCAACGCGCTAAACGAGACAAAAGGCGGGGCTCTCGCCGATCAAGCGATCAATACTCCCACCGGACGAACGAACAACTGCAAGTCGACAGCAGGCGCTCAAGGCATGCCGACAAGAAGTACACAGAGTTGTCAGAACCAATCACTGCAATAATGACCAAAGTCCAACACCTTCCATTCTTCAAATGGCCGTCAAAGATGGTGGGGCCACCCGACACGCAAAGAAAGGATAGGCGGTGAGAGTATCACAAAGATCACGGCCACGAAACTGAGAATTGTTACGCATTAAAGGATCACCTGGAAGAACTGGTGCAAGACGGCCGATTGCAACAGCACGTGAGAAAGGGAAAGCCAATCAAGGCACTAGCCTTGAGGCAGGACTCACCTCCACTTGGCGTGATCCATATAATCTACAGCCTGCCTGCATCCCCAACCGTACATACAATTCAATCGCATCCAATCCCCAAAAGCAACGTATTCCGACCGAATGGCCCAGAGAAGCTCCGACAATTACTTTCAATGACTCCGATCTTAGCAACACAACAGCCTCCCACATCGATCAGTTGGTCATCAAATTATGCGTAAATCAGTTCACTATTGAACGCATTCTCATAGACCCAGGGAGTACTTCAGAGGTTATGTATTACAAAACTTTCATCAAACTCGGCTTCAACGAGTCAGATCTGTCTCCGGCGCCTCACCCATTGTTCGGCTTTAATACGAATCCTGAGTACCCATTAGGGAAGATCATACTATCTGTTCGAGCGGGCTCCAGAACGGTCAAAGTAGAATTCCTGGTCGTAAAGCTCCTTTCGCCGTATAATGTCATCATGGGGCGAACCTGGTTACATATTATGAAGGCCGTTCCAAGCACTTATCATCAGCTTCTGCGCTTCCCGACAGCCCATGGCATTGAAGAAATCCGTGGCTCCCCGCAATCGGCACAAGCAGAGATTTTATGAAAACCCTATCACTGACCCGACCTGTGGGCTTTGATATTTGTACATATATCACTTCTGCAATGCAAACCATTTTTCTTCGTCGCTCAATTCATTTCTCAAACCCCATTATAGCGCTCGTCATGTCGACGATTCAAAGCCCCCCTTTGGTGCATGACACCTTAGGGCCGATTAAGTCTCCGGATTCGGAGCGCCCTTCGTGGATATCACGATTGGCCACGTTAAGTCTCCGGATTCGGAGCCCCCTTTGGTGCATGACACCTTAGGGCCGATTAAGTCTCCGGATTGGGAGCGCCCTTCGTGGATATCACGATTGGCCACGTTAAGTCTCCGGATTCGGAGCCCCCTTTGGTGCATGACACCTTAGGGCCGATTAAGTCTCCGGATTGGGAGCGCCCTTCGTGGATATCACGATTGGCCACGTTAAGTCTCCGGATTCGGAGCACCCTTCGTGGACATCACGATTGGCCACGTTAAGTCTTCGGATTCGGAGCCCCCTTTGGTGCATGACACCTTAGGGCCGATTAAGTCTCCGGATTCGGAGCCCCCTTTGGTGCATGACACCTTAGAGCCAATTAAGTCTCCGGATTCGGAGCGCCCTTCGTGGACATCATGATTGGCCACGTTAAGTCTCCGGATTCGGAGCCCCCTTTGGTGCATGACACCTTAGGGCCGATTAAGTCTCTGGATTCGGAGCCCCCTTTGGTGCATGACACCTTAGGGCCGATTAAGTCTCCGGATTCGGAGCGCCCTTCGTGGATATCACGATTGGCCACGTTAAGTCTCCGGCTTCGGAGCCCCCTTTGGTGCATGACACCTTAGGGCCGATTAAGTCTCCGGATTGGGAGCGCCCTTCATGGATATCACGATTGGCCACGTTAAGTCTCCGGATTCGGAGCCCCCTTTGGTGCATGACACCTTAGGGCCGATTAAGTCTCCGGATTCGGAGCGCCCTTCGTGGACATCACGATTGGCCACGTTAAGTCTTCGGATTCGGAGCCCCCTTTGGTGCATAACACCTTAGGGCCGATTAAGTCTCCGGATTCGGAGCCCCCTTTGGTGCATGACACCTTAGGGCCGATTAAGTCTCCGGATTCGGAGCGCCCTTCGTGGACATCACGATTGGCCACGTTAAGTCTCCGGATTCGGAGCCTCCTTTGGTGCATGACACCTTAGGGCCGATTAAGTCTCCGAATTCGGAGCCCCCTTTGGTGCATGACACCTTAGGGCCGATTAAGTCTCCGGATTCGGAGCGCCCTTCGTGGACATCACGATTGGCCACGTTAAGTCTCCGAATTCGGAGCCCCCTTTGGTGCATGACACCCCCTTTAGTGCATGACACCTTAGGACCGATTAAGTCTCCGAATTCAGAGCCCCCTTTGGTGCATAACACCTTAGGGCCGATTAAGTCTCCGGATTCGGAGCGCCCTTCGTGGACATCACGATTGGCCACGTTAAGCCTCCGGATTCGGAGGCTCCCTTTGGTGCATGACACCTTAGGGCCGATTAAGTCTCCGGATTCGGAGCGCCCTGCGTGGACATCACGATTGGCCACGTTAAGTCTCCGGATTCGGAACCCCCTTTGGTGCATGACACCTTAGGGCTGATTAAGTCTCCGAATTCGGAGCGCCCTTCGTGGATATGACGATTGGCCACGTTAAGTCTCCGGATTCGGAGCCCCCTTCGTGGATATCACAATTGGCCACGTTAAGTCTCCGGATTTGGAGCCCCTTTTGGTGCATGACACCTTAGGGCCGATTAAGTCTCCGGATTCGGAGCCCCCTTTGGTGAATAACACCTTAAGGCCGATCAAGTCTCCGGATTTGGAGTACCCTTCGGCATGAACAAAACAAAACAAAACAAAACAAAACACGCCAACATCCGAAATATGGTGCTTAACTAAGCATATAAAAATTCAGAATAAGACGCAAATGTTTGAAATTAAACTTTTTATTTGATCAAACAATTGTTACATAAACGCAACCCGTATTTTAGCATTATAATTTTTATTTGATCAAATAGTTGTTACATAAATGCAACCCGCATTTGAGCATTACAATACTCATTTTCAACCTCAAAAGCTAAAAAGGGAAAAAGGCGCATTGGTAAAGCTGCAGCGCCGAATCAACTCCCGTCACCCGAAAGCCCTCCACGGTTTGCAGTGCCTTGAGCCAACTGTGCCCAAGCCCATGACTTGTACATTGCCAAACTTCCCCTGATACCATTGACAATGTCAAGGAAAAAATCCAGGACAAGGAAGGATAAACCCAACGGTCGTTGCTTTTTTTTTTTGGGTGATCTGCTTCGATGACTTGAAGACTCGTGCCAACTTTTGGACGCCCTACCTCCCATACGGATGGGTCTTCTGCCGTGCTCCATTGCAACACCAAGCTCAGCTGAACTCCGAGCCTCCCTAACTAACATCCCAACTTATCTCACCTCACATAATAAGTTATTGTGTATCTGCGCGAAGCGCCCACTCCTTTTATTTTCAATACTGGCAGTGATCTCGAGGCCCCAATCCTGAGGTGATTACATTAATGCTAAACTCCATGAGACAAACGTCGGTTGACATTCGCCACGGCCTAGTTATCCAAACGACTTTTTGAAGCACATGCACTGGCCCCGAGCCGAGTCAAATTTGCCGCAGCCACTCTACTCACTGGTTTTCGGCTTCCTCAAGTTACAATGGCCTCATTCAGGAATAAACGGCTATCACGTATGGGTCGACCCTGCCTATAAACCGGCGTATCACTGGACACTTAACAGATACTCGGACCGATCAACGTTTATACATTCATTCAAACATGTATACAATAAAACAAAACACGTACATGCCAAATACGAACTGCAACGAAATATTTATAATAGAACGTTTTTATTCAATCAAACAAACAATAAATTACATAGTTTTGAATGGGATCTGCGTTTCAACCTTATAATAGGTATACTTATACGGCGTCACCCTCATCCTCACTCTTCTCGACTTCAAAAGCGGAAAACGGAAAATGTTTACTGTGGTAAAGTGGCGATGCCGAATCAATGCCCGACGCTCGAAGAGCTTCCGCGGCTTGAGATGCCTTGATCCAACCGTGTCTAAATCCACGATTTTCACATCGGCAAACTTCTTCAGCAAGTTTCTCCTTGGTCTTTTCGATTCCAAATTTTCGGCCTTCATGAAAACCTTTTTCATAGGCCCTTCCCTTCACGGTCTCCATTGCGAACATACTCACCGTCTCATGATCGGCGAGCGCGGTACTGATGAGCCGACTGGTAACCCTTTCTTCCACAATTGGGTTTCCCTGCCCGGCGGGTTGTGCCTGAGCCGCCTTGGTCTTCCTTAACTCGCGCTCAGCCGCCTCTGCGCGAGCCTCCAAACTTCGAATACGTTCCTCCTTCTTCTCCATTTCTCGGCGGGCGGCGGGCAGCGCGCAACCGCATGCCGATTTCATAGGCAGTGTAAAGCCCCTTCACCGCCCCATGAATGCCTTCACGAAATACTTCGTAGTCCTGTCGACCTACCATCGATTGCTGAACCTCAGGAGGAAAAATTTGTCGAGCAAACTTGACCGCTACATTTGGGTCTCGAACGATCGAGTCTGCCTCTGTCATGGGTCTATTCCCCACAAATACCGCAAAGCTTAATGGGCACGGATTCGCGTCAGATCCCCTCTCAACTCGAGGTTGGGAAGATCTGCCCTGCGACTGCTTGTCCCGCCTGGGCGACCTACTTCGACGTCGAGGAGACTGACGCCTCTCTCGATCCCTGGAACTCCTACTCCCTGTGCGCGAAGGGTCACTACCTCGATTCATGTCTCCACCCAGCTCAGCTAGCGTCCTCGCTTCCCCTCTGCTGTTAAAGAAGAGTCTGTTCGACATTCACACGATACCTTCAAAAGCTGGAGTTAGTTGTTTACTGTGCTCATAAAAGTTGTACCTTTAATCATTTATCCTTTACAGAGGCAGCACCCTCGAGGCAATCCCATTAATTGTGAAAACCTCAATCGCCCGGCGCCGACTGGATCATGCACCGCCTAGGGCAAGGGTAGATAGATTTATCAATATATTCGGCTCAAGTGCTCCAGCCGGCCCATGAACAGACTTCAAAACTCCTAAGTTCGTCTTATCCGGCGCCCGGATGATCATGCACCGCCGGGGGCAAGGGCAGATAGATTTATCAATATATTCGGCTCAGGTGCCCCAGCCGGCCCATGAATCGACTTCAAAACTCCTAAGTTCGTCTCATCCGGCGCTCGGATGATCATGCACCGCCGGGGGCAAGGGCAGATAGATTTATCAATATATTCGGCTCAGGTGCCCCAGTCGGCCCATGAATCGACTTCAAAACTCCTAAGTTCATCTCATCCGGCGCCCGCATGATCATGCACCGCCTGGGGCAAGGGCAGATTAATCAATCTATTCGGATTAAGTGCCCCAGCCGGCCCATGAATCGGTTCAGCATAATACCCACGAACTATTCGACATACGAATGATAAGTCAATATTGCCAAGATATTCAATCGTAGAAAGCTCAACAGAGTAATCATTTTATCTAAAGTAGTGAAAGGCAAAAATTCTTCACTAACATAACATCACAAACTGCGCATAAGTAGTAGTTAAACGACAAGATAATTTTCATTAATAAATTGAGCGCAGACAGTAACCAATTTATACATGAAAACTACTCGGAACCAACAAAAGTCCTTAAAACAAAAACATACATTAAAAGGGAAAGCATTTCATAAAATTCGAATGACTCCCAGATCAATTCTCGGGGTCAGACTCAAGTGGCTCAACGTCCACCTGCTCATAAGGAATTGGCAAGGCCAATGTAACCCCAGCTGCATCAAGGGCCTTAAGCCACCCATGTTTGAACCCCCGATTCTCAAACTTGGGGACTTCATCTACGTATTCCTCGAAGGCGACGCCTTTTCCTGCTTCGAATGCGGCAGAAGCCTCAGATTCTGCCTTTTCCTTGGCCGCCTTCAACTCTGCTAACTCAGTCTCCATCTTTTTAAGTGCCTCCTCGGCTAGCCTAAGCGATTCTTTGCTCGCGTTCGCCCTATCTTCGGCATCAAAACGGAGATGATCGGCAGTCCGAGGCCTTTCTACTTCGGCTTCGGCTCGCGCAGTCTCCATTGCAGCTCTCATCATCTCAAACTCAGCCCTGCTCTTTTGATCGCCCACTTCTAACTGCAAACGGTCAATCCTCTCAAGGGCATCGTGTAGGCGGCGGCCCAAGTCGGCGATCCTGCCGATCGTCTGCAAAACGAGTTGGGATTGTTAGACGCCATAGGCAACCAAAATCAAAACAAGTCAAATTCACCTACCAAAAAAGCCGACTGCGCAGATAGGGCTACGGTCACCAAATCCGGCACGGCATGAAAGGATGCCTTATCAGCTGGTAGGGAGACTGAAGCTGCCAGGCTCAAGGCTACCGCTAGGTCGGTAATGATGGATACGTCAGAGGAAATCGGCGTGTCTCTGATCTTTGGCTGAACAATGAAAGGAACAACCACGTCCGACTCTTCTAAGTGAGGCCTTTTGTCAGCAGGACTATCTTCTGAACCGGCCTCTCCCTCGGCGCTACGCTTCTTGCCCTGCTCTTCCGGAATCAACCGTTCTTCAATGACTGATTATTCAACCTCTTTTGCCATTTCGGCCACAACAATTTGAGCCGACTCTTCAATAACGGGTCCGAAAGACTCAATCAAGGCAGGTCCAGAGCGGGCGGCCTCGGCCTTTTTCCGGGCGGCCATTCGCTCAGCATTTTTCTTTCGAGCCATCTGCGTGAGGTTTTCCCCAGCCATACCTTCGAAAAAATTGCCGGTTAGGTCTCCCAAACTTCCAAAAATATCTCAAGAAGAAAACTCCGCCCGACCCGAAGTGGACGGCGAGGTAGGCTGACTAAGTCTGGCTGCCTCAAACGCCGAGTTTAGGGCTTCGTCAACCTCTTCGGCCTCCTTAGTGAACTCTTTGGCTGGTTCAGTGACTACCTCTACCACCGGCTCCATGTCTTGCCCTGAATCAGAAGCTTCGAGACCAACTTGCCTAAGGCTCTTGAAGCTAGGGAAGATAAGAGCCGCAAGGTGTTGATCGCCGGATGGAATCAGAATGTTGTCAGCGGCCGAAAAAGTAGTATAAGTAGGCTCTTATCGAAGAAGTATGTGGGCCGCTCTCCCTTGCTTCTGTAAGTTTGGATGGCCGAAGTATCCGAGTACGGTCGCAATCTGCGTAAGGACTGCGTCGTCAATAGAAACTAGAATCTTCTTCAATTTACTGCCTGCAAAGACAAAGGGTTAGATACGGAGAGAAGGCCGAGTAAAAGAAAAGTTCAATAAACGCAAGGAGACACACGGCAACCTGGTTCACCCCTCCGTCTGGGAATAGGGTCTAGGCGACCCTCGCCTTCGCCAAATTCCCAGTTCCTTCGGACATTGACCATTACGTCATCCACACACTTACCAGAACTAGCAAGCATGGTTACCAAATGATGGTCAGTATCCTTGGCCCTAAGAAAGTACCGCCCAAGCCGACCGGAAGATTTGGCTAAAGCATAGCAGTGCCGAATGGCCGGAATGCCAAGATCGATCCCGAGGCGCCGGTTCAACTCTACGATCCCCATTACGATTCGAAAAAAGTTCACGTTGGGCTGAGAAGGAATCAGACCCCAATAGCGGAGGACGGCCCTAAGGAATGGATGTAGGGGAAAACGGACCCCGCCCTCTCCAATGGATAAGAGAGGAAAGACGATTGAATTTTGATCTTCTCTCTCCATATCCAGAGTATTGTCCGTCACTAGAGATAGATGGACATCGTCGGGGATGGAAAAGTGTCGCCGGAATCCGGAAACACGACCCTCAGAAAGGAGGTCTTTCAAGTGTTTAGCCATTTTCCCGAGGAATAAAGGGTTTGCCAAAATTAAATAACAAACAGAAAGTAGGATTGCAAAGAAAAGAGAAGAAGACTTACGAAGAGCAAGGGGGACAAGGGTAGACGGAGAAGAGTTGCAGAAAATGCGAGTCAGAGAAGGGATACCCGCTGGCAGTCCAAGAGTCTCGAATACTCGACGAAATGTGCATTCGAAAGGACTGAAATTTCAAATCGCAATAAATGCGAGACGCACAAATGAGGCGAGAAAGTGTAATGATGACCGAAAAGGTGTGCGCATTCTGAAATCTGTATTGGGGTACGTGAAGCCACCTGACCTATTTTAACTTTTCCAATTCAAGACCAAACACGCCGATTAACTACCGTCAATGGGGAGTTCGGGGGGCAATTGTGGGAGTCGAATATATGGCAAAATTAGAAGGTGCGTACCATTGGAAGACTGATATTAATCGGCTGTATCCTACGAGAATGGGAAGCCGAATATAATATATGTGCCGAATAAGTGTAGATCCTTAGAGCCGAATAATAGAAAGGACAATGATTAAAAAGTAGGCCCTGGCCCCAAGGATTGAAAGGAACAGGTATAAATACAGGAACGATGGATTGAGAAAGGTATGTAAGAATCACTTCACTTAACTTAGTAAACAAGCTATCCTGAGTGTCTGAATTGACTTGTCCATCGAAGTGCTAATTCTGGCACCCCCGACCGGAGTGTTTGTATCTTTTCAGGTGACTAGCTGAGGATCACTAGCGTCTCCCAGGATCTGAAGAGTATTTCCAAACCCCTTCTCCACAGGCCCAATCATATTTCAAAACGGCCTCGGACCCAACATATAACAAAACGGCCTCAGGCCCAATGTACATCAAAACGGCCTCGAGCCCAACATATAACAAAATGGCCTTGGGCCCAACATATATCAAAACAACCTCGGCCTAATGTATATCAAAACGGCCTCGGGCCCACTGTACATAAAAACGACCTCAGGCCAAACATATAACAAAACGGCCTTAGGGCCAACGTATAACAAAATGACCTCGGGCCCAACATTTGTCACGACCTAAACCCGCCCCTATAGGTTTAGCGTCGTAACCGGCCAGTAATCCTTGGATTACCAAAGGCCTCTGAACAAATATCTCGTAATAAGGGGCTGCGGAAGCAAATATATATATAAAACATAAATATTCCATCGAGCTGTGCAAACATACATAGGATAGATAATTTTAAACTTAAAAACATACATGTGACATCATAAAGATATAGTAGTTACATGTCACTCCACGTACAGATAAACAGAAACTTGATCGTAAACCAAAAGAAACAAAGTCTTAAACATTCATAAAACGTGGCCACAAGACTTGACTTAATCCGAAACCTCCTCGGGAGGCACAAAAGGGTGGCTGACAAACACAAAACTCTTCAGGCACCCCCTTAAGCTTGCTCACGTGCCTGCTCACCTACATACATAATAATAAATAGTGAGCAAAAGCCCAGTGAATAATAACGGAGTAAAGGGTTAAATGAATGATGTCCCAAAACCAATTCAGAAATCAAAGTTTATATCAAAGACAGATTCATGTTCGTATTCTTGTTTAAGTCATATACACAAATCTGAGTTCATGCTTAATTTTACGTCCGTTAGTGCTACAGATCATATACAAAGCATCAAAGGTCATACTTGTCAATTCCATAAAGGAACCTCCAGTACCGGGAACATATAACATGCTTAAGCCACGGTATTGTTACCCCTGGGCGAGGCCCATGAGACCACGGTATTATAACCCCTGGGCAAGGACCTTGTGCTCATAGACCACGGTATTGTTACCCCCGGGGAAGGGCCATTGCTAAGGATGCCACGAATACATTTCAGAAATTTGGACAATCATTCATTCATACAAAACCTAGCATTTTAGAAAACTGATCATTTCATATTATCAAAAAATAATTAAAGTTGAACATAACTTTACAGAGTTATTACTCACAGTTGGCTCTAAAGCAAACAAACGGAGTAGGCAAATCAGATATTTTGTGGCGCGTGACCTACACAGATACAGAATGAATACGTACTGAATTACACACCCGAAATTATTAACTTAGTTCTTTCTTATCTTGGTATGTTTCTACTGTTTATCCTCATTATTATGTCTTAATCTCGGCCTAGGAATGCCTAGGATGCAATGAGGATACTAAAATGCACTTGGAAACACTTAACAAAATTTGCTGAAAACAGGGGTCTCGCTCGAGTGTAATTTCCTTCACTCAAGTGGACATACAAAATGTGAGTGGTCGCTCGAGCGCAACTTTTATCACTCGAGCGGCCTGTAAACTCTGCAAAAGCACTGGTTGCTTGATTTTTCCACTCGACACTCGCTCGAGCATGAGACTCATGCCTTCGCTCGAGCACAACTCTTGTCGCTCAAGTAATCTGGAAAATATGTAAACTTCTGAGAGCTTGCATTTTACGCTCGAGCCACCTTTTGGTCGCTCAAGCAGAGGTGCAAAACACAGAGGGGTCGCTCGAGCGCAGATTCTGTTGCTCGAGCGAAGAAGCAGAATCTGGAATTTCCAGATTGTTGTACATGATGCAAACTTCAAATTCAAAGCCTAAAACTCATCATTTGGACCCAAAAGTTGAGAAAACATTTGGAAACTTGTAGAACATCATGGATTAAGAATCAATACTCAAAATCAAAGCCCAAAAGTAAGTGGATTCTTCGAATTCAAACGTGAATTATGTGTATACATACCATGCATGTATTGACTTGGGTTCAAAACTTCCAAAACATAATCAAATAAGGTCCAATGGTGAAAAATGTTATGAATTAGTAAAACCATGTTATAATTACCACATGCAAGAGAGAAAAGCTTGACAATAACTTCTAAACTCTATGAAATGTACATGCATGCATGAGATGCTCTTCTTTTCTACTTCCTAGTTCAATTCTTGCTTAACTTAGCTTACTTCTCTAGAATTCATGTATGGAATAACTTAAACTCAAACCTAAAGGTTGAATTCTTACCTTAGATGTTCAATTATACTCCAAAATGCTAATTCTTTGAGCTTAAAAGCCAAATGTCTAAGGTTCATCCCAAATGCTGGCAATTCTTTGCTTAATCTCAACTTTTCTCCTCTTCTCTCTCTCTCTCTCTCTCTCTCTCTCTCTCTCTCTCTCTCTTACGTTAGTCTGTTGTGTAGATTCAAAGATGCGATGAAGAAAAAGATGAATGGTGGTACAAATGAGCCTTATATAGGCTTAATTAAGAAGAATTAAATATGCTTGGCTTAAATTAAGCAAATGGCTCTTATTTATTCTAATTAATTCGTTTCGAATCGAATTTCAATTAAACCTACCATAAAATTCTAAAAATTCCAACTAACACATGTACCAAGTCAATTTCGTGATCAGATGCCAATAAGGCCTTCAATTCACAGAACAAAACAGAAACATAAATAGATATTCCTACTGCTGACAGATATAAACACAAATAATGCAATGCACATGCAATTAATTCAGAATTTTCTCTTAATTAGTCATTAGGCATAATTATTTATGGTTAATCGGCTAAGCATAGGTCAGGGTTGTTACAGTCTTTTCCCCTTAAAAGAGTTTGGTCCTCCAAACTCGAATTACCTTCGTAGAAGAACACTACATCCAACGGAAACAAGTCAGGGTATCTTTTCATCATATCTTCTTCTGTCTCCCAAGTTGCGAAAGTCCTTCCGTGGTTCTGCCAATCAACTTTTACCAATGGTATTTCTTTCTTCCTCAGTCTCTTAATTCTACAATTCACAATTTGAATTGGCCTCTTTTCGTACGTATAATCATCTTTCAGAAGCACATGAGTCGGCTCAATCACATGGAGTGGATCTCGTAAGTAATCCCGAAGCATTGAAACATGAAAAACGTTGTCCATATTTTCCATCACCGGAGGTAAGGCTACTTGGTATGTTATTGAGTTGATTTTCTTTAAAACTTCATATGGGCCAATGTATCTTGGTGCTAGCTTTCCTTTCACCCCAAATTATGTTTGACCCTTCATTGGAGTTACTTTTATAAATACGTGGTCACCGACTTCGTATTCGCTATCCCTTCTTCGGACATCTGCATAACTCTTTTGACGGCTCTGTGCAGTTTTCAAATGGTATTAAATCAGTTTCACTTTCTTAATTGTTTCTTGCACAAGTTTTGGTCCCAACAATGGTCTATCACCCACTTCGGCCCAACAAATCGGAGAATGGCATTTCCTTCCATACAAAGCTTCATAAGGAGCCATTCCAATGCTTGAGTGGTAGCTGTTGTTATATACAAACTCGGCTAGAGGAAGGTAAGTCTCCCATATCCTCCAAAGTTTGATTGGTTCGTTCAATTGGGCCGTCTGTTTGTGGGTGGTAAGCACTGCTTAGTCTAAGTTTAGTCCCCAAAGCCTGTTATAAACTCTGTCAGAATCTTGAAGTGAACTTCGAATCTCTGTCAGATACGATGGATACTGGCACACCATGTAATCTCACAATCTCATTCACATAAATGTTAGCCAATTTATCTGCATTATAAAAAGTTTTAACAGGTAAAAAATGTGCGGACTTAGTCAAACAATTAACAATTACCTAAATAGAATCCGTACCTCGAGAAGAGCGAGGCAGTCCAACAATGAAGTCCATGGTAATATGCTCACATTTCCATTTCGGTATTGGAAGCGGCTGAAGGAAACCAACGGGTTGTTGATGTTCAGCTTTAACTTGTTAGCAGTGCAAACATCTAGCCACAAAGTCAACAATGCTTTTCTTCATTCCAGGCCACTAGAAGTTCTATCTCAAGTCATGATGCATCTTTGTGTTCTCCGGATGTATAGCAAATGTAGAGTTATGAGCTTTAATCATAACTCGTTTTCTCAAGTCAGAACAATTCGGTGCACAAAGTATACTCTGGAATTTCAGCACACCTTTTTCAATCATAAATCCCAGCTTCGGTTTTGAGTCAATTTCATCCACAATCTTTTTCATAAATTCATCTTGCAGTTGCTTCTCTCTTATCTCTTCAATAATTGCAGGTTGGGCAGAAATAACGAGTAGAATTCCACCATGTTCACGCAAAACTACTTCAATTTCATTTCGTTCCAAATCACACAACAATTCTTTCTGACTAGTGAGAAAACATGATAGATTCCCAGTAGACTTCTAGCTCAAAGCATCTGCGACTGTATTAGCTTTCCCCGGGTGATATAGGATTTGAAAATCATAGTCCTTGATCAGTTCCAGCCAACTTTTCTGTCTCATGTTCAATTCTTTTTGGGTGAAAAAATACTTTAAGCTTTTATAATCTATATATATTTCACAAGTTACTCCATACAGATAATGGCACCAAATTTTCAAAGCAAACACCATAGCTACCAATTCAAGGTCATAAGTCAGGTAATTCTTTTCATAAGGATGGAGCTGCTGAGAGGCATAAGCAATTACCTTCCCATTCTGCATTAACACGCAACCCAAACCTTTGTAGGACGCATCATTATAAATAAAAAACCCATCGGTTCTATTTGGTAGAGTTAGATTGGTGCGGTCACTAATCTAGTCTTCAACTCTTGGAATGCAAACTCTCTTTGATCATTCCAATCAAATGATACATTTTTCTGTGTCAACTGTGTCAATGGCATAGCAAGTTTCGAGAAATCTTTCACAAATCTTCTGTAGTAGCCAGCAAGTCCCAGAAAACTTTTAACTTCTGACACATTTGTCGGTCTTGGCCAGTCCATAATAGCTTCAATTTCCTATTGGTCAATAGAGATACCATCCTTGTTGATTATATGCCCCAGAAATGCCACACTATCAAGCCAAAATTCACATTTGGAAAATTTTGCATACAACTTCTTTTCCCTTAGGATTTGTAAAGCAATTCTCAGATGATTTTCATATTCCTTCCTGCTTTTAGAATAAATCAATATATCATCGATGAACACAACAATAAACTCATCAAGGAATTGTTTGAACACTCTATTCATTAAGTCCATGAATGTTGCAGGTGCATTAGTTACTCCGAATGGCATTACCAAAAATTCATAGTGTTCGTATCTAGTTCTAAATGTAGTTTTCTCTACATCTTCTACCTTGACCTTTAACTGGTGATGCCCGGATCTAAGGTCTATCTTGGAGAACACTTGTGCTTCGTGGAGTTGGTCAAATAGATCATCTATTCGAGGCAATGGATATTTGTTCTTCACAGTTACTTTGTTCAATTCCCAATAGTCTATACATAATCTCAAAGATCTGTCTTTTTTCTTAACAAATAGGACTGGAGCACCCCAAGGTGACGTGCTCGAGCCGATAAATTTCTTGTTTAAGAGTTCTTGGGGTTGAACTTTCAACTCTTTTAGTTCAGAAGTTGACATTCTATAAGGAGTCTTAGAGATAGGTTGTGTTCCAGGTACTACATCAATCTTAAACTCAATTTCCCTATCAATTAAGTCCCCAAGTAGGTCATTAGGAAACACATCAGAAAATTCACAAACTACAGAAATCGTTTCCATGCTAGCATTATCTGAAGACTTAGTCAACACATAGCATAAGTAGCCTCGATACCCTTTTCTCAACAACTTCCTAGCTTTCATAAATGAAATCATATACGGCGGAGGAATTACCCCATTTCTAGTAAAAGCAAACTCAGGCATACCCGGTGGCCTAAACATGACGGTTTTATTCACACAATCAACAGTGGCACAATATTTCGTCAACCAATCCATACCCAATATACAATCAAAATGGTCAACACTCAAAGGCAACAAATCCACATACAATGTCATATCACCAATCATAATACTACATGTTAGATACACATAAGCACATATCATAGAACCTCCAGATGGTGTAGACATAGATAATAAATAGTTCATAGGTTTTAATGGTCTAGTTAACTTCCAAGAAAAAGCATGCGATACAAATGAATGTATGGAACCAGAATCCATTAACACACAGGAACTCTCCTTTGCCTTAGCGTTTCATTCCCGATGTTACCCCTGGCATTAGTTCTTGCATTGGTCCTCGTTACAGGAGTAGATCTGGCTGAACTTGCTGCTGGATAGTTTGTATTGTCGAACCTCATCGAACAGTCTCTAATCATGTGATCGGGCTTGCCACACAGGAAACATGCACCGGATGCACGATGACACGTGCCTTTATGCTTCCTTCCATATTCTGAATAGATTGGCATAGACCCACTGCTTTGGCTTGAACTGCTTGAAAATCTGGTATTTTGCTTTTTATTCGTAAAGAATGAACGGCCCTTCCAAAAATTGGATCCAGATCTTTTGGTTCTCCATTCTATTGTTGGTGCCTTGGCTTGTTTCATTGCTGCCAGGGTGGCTTCCACCATTATTGCTCTGTCTAAGACTTTGTCATGACCCAAACCCACCCTTATAGGTTCAGCATCGTAATCGGCCAGTAATCCTAAGATTACTTACGGCTTCTGAAACAGAATCACAAAATAAGGGGCTAGCGGAAGCTAATACATAAATATAATCGTCTAATGAGCTGTGCTGACTTATATGGGATAGAGTAAATTTAAACTTTATATACAAGTATTATATACGTTATCATCGCCTCAGTCTTACGTTGCCTTTATATACAGATAAACCAAAACGGGACTTAGCCCCAGTTACAAAGTATACAAAACTTGACCAACAACAAAGAAAATAAACTTGTATCCTGTTCACAAAAATGATCACTTTACACTTCGAGAACCTCCACGGGAGGCGTAGAAGTTGGCTGACGAAACACAGATCCAAACAGGTGCCCTCAGGCCTGGTCTTGCACTTGATCACCTACATATATATATAAACAGTAAGCTATAGCCTAGTGAATAACATTAATGTAAAGAGGTTAGTGAACGAATTCCAAAACATTTCTTAAACATAGCACAAATCATATCAGAATCATTTTCATACCAGAACATAATAATGGTACATCCAATAAAACATATCACATCGTCATTCGACTAGAGTAATCGGTTCTGGATACCGATTAAACACATATCACCACAATGAAGTGGCTAACGAGATCTCGTAATCACATATATGTCATGGACCCGAATTAACATGCCATCTCCCATGACTTGGGACTATCTATGGATGCCATAATAGATTTCAAACATAAGACATTCGTTCACATAAAATCATTTTAGAAATCATAACTTATCAAATCACATTTAGAACATAATTCATATGACATATCTTTACAATAACATTACTCACAGTGGGCTTCTGGAAACGGTCAATCAATCTTCGAATGTTGACCTAAAAACACAAAAGTACATAACACAAACATATCTTATCATTACACATGCACTTGGCCATTACGGCTTAGCTTTCTTTACATTAGTTTCTTATTCAGTCCATTTCTCATAATTTGTACACGAGAATCACATTCTCGGATTTGCATCATATTTTCTAATTCAATTACTCATGTCATTTTTTAGCTTAATACTCTTTAATCACTCATAATTCATGCCTAAATATGCTCAGAAAATGATGGGAACATAAATATGAACACAGAATGTCTTTTGAAAATATGCTGAAAATGGCTTGATCGTTTGAGCACACATTCAATTGCTAAAGCGGACTGCTCTGCTTGTAAAAGTACTAGATGCCCTCATTCTATGCTCGAGCCACAACTCCTATGCTCGAGCGGTCCAATAATACACAAAAGGTTCACTCGAGCCACCAAGTGGTCACTTGAGCGGTCTGTAATAGATTGTAAAACTACTGGATGCTTGAAATGTTCGCTCGAGCGGCAAATCCTTCACTCGAGTGACCTGCAAAAATTCTGGGGTTTCAAAACAGAGTTTTGAGCTTCCAAATGTGAATTCAAAGGCAAAGCTCATGCATGGCTTGTTTTCAAAGCTTGAAAACTTTTCCAAAAAAAATATGAATACATGATCGTTTACAACCCTTTGCCTAAAACTCATGAATTTAACCAAAATTGGGTTCAAAACCTCCATGCATGTAAGTTTCATAAACTCTTTTTCTCAAATTCCATGTCTTTAGCAAAATTGAGCTTTAAGGCTTCAAGCACATACAAAACTCGTTTTCAAAACACGGTTTTAAGAGGTAATATGTGATGATTCAAACATGCATGTGCCAATTATCCATAATTTCTACATGAATGATCAAAATCAAACTTGACATAGCAAAACTCAACATGTTTATGCATACATGTAGAATTCTCTTTTTCATTCTTTCCTAAGACTTCTCAAACATGGAATTTTACTTACAAAACTTGTTGACATATGCATGCATGAACATTTCATGCTCCAAACTCAACACGAATGATAAACCTCATGATCAAAGTGATGATTAAACACTTATATATACATGCATGTAAGAATTATAATTAAATTCTCCATCTTCTTGACAACCTATGTGAAATACATGCAAATGTTCGTAACAACTCCATGAATTCATCTCTACAGCACATAATCTTCAAGAATTAATAGTCAAAAGCTTACCTAGAGCCTTGAATTACTCTTGTTCTAGCTTAATCTTGATGGATTCTAGCCTAGATCTTCAATTCTCCTTCAATCTCTTCCTTTCTCTCTCTAGAATTGCATTCTCTCTCTCTCTCTAAAATAAATTCTTAGAATTTTGCACTCAAAAGACACATTATTGAGTTAAAGAATGAGCTTAAGGGCCCACTTATATAGTTGTAATGCTATAATACATTAATTACAAAAATTAGGCTTGCCAAACACAACTTAATTAATCAGACTGAATCAATTTTTTAATAAAAATTGCTATATGATTCTAAAAATTCAAAATAACATATTGAGGTAACCAATTTCAGTTTTCGATGCCGATAAAGCTTTCAATTTTCAAATCAAAGCAAAACTCCAGACAGATATTTCTACAAGTGATAGATAGAAAACCAAATAGCATACAGAATACACAATAAACACATAATTCCATTCTAAACACTTAGTTAGCATTCTTAAGTATGGATTGGTAGTTAATTACAGATCGGGATTGTTATAGATTTCCTCATAGGTAGGCAATTTCAAGACGCCTACCCGGTCAAACATTTCCAAATCCAAGCCATCTTCGAATTTTCGTGCCTTTTTATAATCAGTATCCACCATATGTGGAGCGAACATAGCCAACTCAGTGAATTTGGCTTCATACTTGGCCACGGACATCCTGCCCTGCTTGAGTTCTTGAAACTCACTTTCCGATCTCTGAAGCATTGGGGAAAGTACTTGTTATAAAAGATCTCATTGAATCGAGCCCATGTCATATTCTCATTACTATCTCAGATTAACAACCACCACCTCTAGGCTTCATCTTTAAGAGTATAGGTGGCCAATAAAACTTTCTGAGTCTTGAAGCAGGGAAACACTTCAAATAATTTCTCCATTTCCAATAACTATGTTTCTGCCTTCAACGGCTCAATATCCCCCAAGAAAGTTAGTGGTTTCATCTTCATGAACTTCTGGGTTAAGTTGATTATATCATTATTATCTGGTTCAACTTGGACCCGTGGATGCGAGGGAGGTAAAGGTTGTTACCTTTGTTGTTGCATCATTACTTCAGTTAGGGCTGCAAGCATTTGTTCCATTCGGCTCATTCGAACCTCAAATGATTCAGCTGTTCCATCACTTCTTATATTTTCCATTTGCTATAGGTAAACAAAGCACTATAAACATAGGCAAAATATTCAGATCATTCGTTTCAATGTCATGTGGTTATGGTCTGATTCAGTTTTCACTTTAAAAAAACACTTACTCACACATGCAGATGGAATGCCCCTACTTCTTACTAGGACATCCTAAGCTTATATGGACTCGTGTGTGTGGTAGAACATGTACGCTGATACCACTCTGTCATGACCCAAACCCGCCCCTATAGATTTAGCATCGTAACCAACCAGTAATCCTGAGATTACCAAAGGCCTCTAAACAAAATATCTCGTAATAAGGGGCTGTGGAAGCAAATATATATATATAAAACATACATAATCCATCAAGCTATGCAGACATTGTAGCTTGCTTTTCCTACTCCTTTCGGAAACAACTAGCCCTACAGTTCAAACTTTCATGATTCTGAATTTGATTTCACAAAGTGTAATGTGAAACAGTGAAAACACAAAAAGAGTCCAAATCCGGCAATTCTTTTCGAAAATGGATGTTTGAATCAAATGCCAAAAATAGACTGCTTTGCCAAATTTCAGAATCGCTCCTTAAATATTTTTGTGAAATTTAGGAAACCCGAGACTCATGCCAAAGGCCACTTATCCATCATCACCAAATTGTCTCGACTCGGAAACTTAGGCATGAGAAAGGAAGGTCATGAATTGAGCACCCTACTCGCCCGATCAAAGATCGGCCTCTACTAATCATGATGTGATTTTTATTTACATTATATGCTCTTGTTCCGATTATTAGGCTAACATTACTATGTGTTGCATGCATGTATAGACTAATTTGCAAAAGTTGGAACGCTTTGATTTCATGTTTGTTTTGAAAATTGGTTTAACTACGCGCCACTTAAAAAGGTGAGTTTGTATGTACCTTAATCAATGCATCCCAATTTAAGCAATTAGCCTTCATTCACCGGCATTCAAACAAATATATCATTTAAGCAATTAGCCTCATGGAAATCATGCTTGATATGGTAACATAGACATACAATGCGAGATGCTAAAATAATAAATTCTCTCCTAGTACTCCAAGACAAGCCAAACAAAGCAAAATGATTAGAAAACATGTATGCTCCTAATTAATGTAGTATGACTAAATGCAATGCACACGTTATGTAATTTCAATAGGCTCGGCTACGAAAATGGCATATGATTCCATTCAAAACATGTGATGAATCACATATTCAAGCAATGAATTTAAACATTTGGTTAGTATGATGAGCTGAACCTCGGATGCATGCAAGACAATGGATGCAAAACATAAAAATGCTAATGTGAAAAATGGTGCTCTACATTGCCATCGTAAGCGAATAAGTAAAAGGGAGAAAGATGTGGGGTTGGGAGACATTGTCACGATCCAAACCTGCCCCTATGGGTTTAGCATCGCAACCGGCCAGTAATCCGTGATTACCGAAGGCCTGCTTAACAGTAATGACAGTAATACAGAGTAAGGGGTTGGCGGAAGCCAAACAGTAATAAAAAGATGTCCAATGAGCTGTGAAAATCTGAATGCGAAAAGACTTTTATGAACAAGCCACATTCATAACCAAAACATAGATACAAACGTCATATACACAAACATCCGGGTTAGGGACCAAATCCCTTCACCATAACTATACAGTCAAGTCTTATTCAGTCAATACAAAACGGAGACAAAAGGGTGAATCCGGAACACCCCAAAACAGCCTTAGCTTGAACGGACTTGGAACCTCGAAGTGAGGCACAAAGGTTGGCTTGAGAAACGAGAGCTTAACTTGACGCTCCTAGCTTCGGTTCGGTGCCTGGACACCTACATATAAATATAGACAGTGAGCTAAAGCCCAGCCAATAACAAATGCATAAAGGGAGTTAAGAATGAATGTCCTTTCAGTAATTAAAACAATCATTTGCATCAGTAAATTAGTTATTCAATCAGTGGCTCATATTTCATGCCATAATAGTTATTAGAAACCATAGTAGTCATATGTGGTACATCCGATAGCAAAACAGTACAGTAGGTCTTAACAGACCGAACAGTCAGTTGATAGCTATCAAAATAGTAAACAGTGGTAGTTCCAAATATTGGAACTGGCAGAGATCTCTGTAATAGTAGTAGTAACAATACAGTAACAGTAAGTTGCTATGGATGCCACGAATACAGTTTACAAATAGGACAAACATTCATTCAGTAAACGATGCCATTTCAGAAAGCAGTATAATCAATCGTTCAGAAATAGTTATAATTGAACATATCTTTACAACATTGTTACTCATAGAGCACTGGGCTAAAGGCAGGCTAGTCAGCGTCCTCGGGTGCCAACCCTACACAGTTGCAGAACGAACACACACTAAGTTACACACTTGGGATTAATAGCTTAGCCCCTAAACTTGACTTGGTGTGGTTCTATAACATTATCCTCATTAAGATGCCTTAAACTTGACCTAGGAATGCCTAGGATAAAATGAGGATGCAAAAAAATGTACTTTAAAACACTTTTCAAAATTTGCTGAAACAAGGGTCCACGCTCGAGCGTGGCTTTCTACGCTCGAGCGGACATGCAGACAATGAAGCTCTGCTCGAGCGTGACTTCCTTCGCTCGAGCGGACTGCAAACTCATGAAAAGTACTGGTTGCATGATATTCACGCTCGACGGATGCTCGACCTCCGCTCGAGCGTGAGACTTAGACCCTCGCTCGAGCATGAATTCTCTCGCTCGAGCGGATTGCAAAACACACGAACTTCTAGGCATATGCATCTCACACTCGAGCGTGACTTTATACGCTTGAGCTGAAGTGCATGTACTCATAGTGTACGCTCGAGCGTGAAGTCCTATGCTCGAGCGTGGATCTAAAATCTGGAATTTCCAAATTGATCCTCAAGCACAAAACTCAACCTTTAAGGCTTCAAACTCGATTCTTTTGGGCTAATTTTTTGGAAAACACTTAAAAACCCATAATATAACATGTTTCAAAGATCATTTTATAAAATCAAGCCCAAAGGTGCGATAATTGAACACAATTTTGAACGAAACTTAATGAACATAGCAAGAACACAACATGCATGAGTTCTTATGAATTCCAATGCTCCAAAACATGGTCAAATGCAAGATTGAACTCTAAAACATGGTGAACTCATGGACTACAACCAAAATATGGACATGCATGTGGAAATTCTCATGTAATTGATCTCAAAACTCAATAATATGGACATGCATGCACACATTGCTACTCAATTCAACTCTTTAGGCTACAACTTGACTCTAATCTCCAATATTTCCATGAACCATGCAAGAACAACTTAAATTCACAATTAAGAGGAAGAACTCCCTACCTTAAGTCTTGAATTCTAGGTGTAGGAGCCTAATTTCTCAAGTCCCCTTCAAATTCTCCTAAGTTCCAAGCCAAACTTTGTTGAATCAACCCTTTCTTCCAACTCTCTCTCTCTCTCTCTCTCTCTCGGTTTTGGCCTAGGAAAAGTGATGAAGAATGATGCCAAACATATATGAATCAAGACTAAATAAATGGCCTAGCATTAATCCACTCAATGGCAATTTGGTAGTAAATGCAAACTAATGTAATTTAACTTTATTTATTCTAATTCAATCATTCCTAATCAAATTTTAATTAAACCTACCATAAAATCACATAAATCCTAATTAGCATATAACACTAATCAATTTCTGATTCGTTCACCGATAAGGCTTTCAATTCGCAGTTCGAAATCAAAACACGAACAGATCATTTAATGACGAACAGATAGAAATGCAATTAAAGCAACACACTCATGCAAACAGATTAGGATTTCATTCTAATCAATTACTTATCATGCTCAAACACGATTTAACACTAATCAGAGGTGAGGGTTGTCACAGACATACACGTACATATTTGCCCTCCTGCAAGAGGGGGGTGAATCAATATCCGAGAGTCCGAATTAAACTATTTATTACAAAACCGAATGAATGAATAAGTAACTAACGAGCTAAGCTATAATTAACTAAACTAGCTAAACTATTATAACAAAATAAACTTACTATTTAACGAATCATTGCTATAACAATATTAATTACAATGCTAAAAATTATAACCATTTTGAGATCATTAATTTACAATTTACAATGAAAACACAAGGATGGCATGCACGCAGCGGTTTCAGAAATAACTCTGTCAGCCTTTCTTGGAATCTGTCTTGTTTCACCTTCAGTCACTGCCCTCTGCTTTTGCAAAGCACACTGCCTCACCAAACATTGATGGCCAACCGGCCCTCAATGAAGACCGGCCGGGCCCAAATAGGGCCGACTGTGCCCTAATTTTATAAAAAAAACTCTATTTTTGTGTTCTGGCGTGAAAATAATGCAAACAGAATTTTCTGAGCTCTGTTTGTCCTTCTCACACTTCTCTGTCATGAAAAGCCTCAAGAGAAGGATGGAGTCGTTTCCAAAACCTTCAATGAGCAATTTGCTTGCTTGATGATTTCGGCGACGATTTGGACAAAATTTAATGAATGTAATGAATAACAACCACCCCTTCCCTCTATCATAGAGTGAGCTCAAAGGGGAGAGTAAAGACGTTTCAAGGTGTAGACCGCCCGAACTCCACTCTGCGCGCCAGGGCGCGAATTGTGGTTCTAGCTACTACAGTTCGGACTCCTGTCACAGTTCTAAATCTAATCTCACAAAGTGCAATGTAAGATTGATAAATCACCAAAGAGTCCAAATCCGGCAAATCATTTTGGAAAATCAATTTTGAATCAAAAGCGCCAAACATGGACTGTTTTGCCAGATTTCAGAGTCGTCACCTAAATATTTTGTTTTGGAAAAATTTAGGAAATCCTGACTCGTGCCTAAGGCCACGTGTCCGTCATCACCAAAATTACCTAGGCTCGGGAACTTGGGTAGGAGGGGGAAAGGTCATGAAATGAGCACCCCTGCTCGCCCGATCAAAAGATCGGCCTCTACTAAACATGATATGTTGTTTTTGAAAACACATGTGTTCTTATTCCGGTTATTGGCTAACTTACTATGTGATGCGCACAGCATACAAGTATAGACCAAATCACTTAATTTGGAACAAAACATCTCATGTTTGTTTTTCGAAAATGGTTTGAAGTTGCTACCCTCAAGTAGGCTAAAGCGCGGATTGGCCACCCTCAAGTGGGCTTAAAACATGATGATTTGCCACTTCAAGTGGGTTTAAAACTCGCATTCAATGAATTGTCCCAATTCAAGCAATGAAGCCTTCATCCACAGGCATTCATGCAGTTATAGCAGTTAAGCATATAGCCTCATGGCAAGCATGCTATCATGGCAGTCACTTACACACATGCAAGGATGCTAAAGCAGAAACATTTACAGTATACTCCGAGCCAAAACAGAAGCTATGTTAGAAATCAATGCATGATCCTAGCTATGTTTGAAATGCTTAGTGCAATAGATACAAAATGCAACTAAGTAGGCTCGGCTATCTAAGATGGCATATGAATGCAACAATTGATACATGTATTCAAATAGGTATCGAAATACAATGCAGTTTGAATGATGCGCCGAGCCTGGTGCATGCAAGACAAGTGAATGATGCAAACATGCAAAGCATAAGGTATGCTAATTGAAATATGCCCTCGTCTAACCACCGAAAGCGGATAAATAAAAAAGAGAAAGATGTGGGGTTGGAAGACATGCATCACACACACGCACACTTATTACAAAATTTGCCCTCTCGAAGGAGGGTCCAAATGAATTTAGCTAACTAGCTACGCTAATTAAACTAATTATTACAAACCAACTAATTAACTATGCTAAGCTAATTAATTATTACAAGACTTTAACTAATTAATCAAATTAATTAAGTTACAAAATCAACTAAGTAAGAAAAAGAAGCCAAATTAGGCTGCCATATGCCTTGGAATAATGAACATGTATGCACTCGGTTTCTCGCCCCGAAAAGCTCTCCGGATGCTCTTTAGAGGCTCTGTTTTCAGGGTGTCTTCTAATTCTTGTTGCTGAAACTTACCAAAACAGTGCTGGGGAGTGCACTAGTGGCCTGCCGGCCATGAATGGTGGTTGCTGACCCCCCTGCCGGCCAAGGATGCACACTGCCAGCCACAAATGAAGAGGTGCCGGCCAACAATGAGAGGGTGTCGGCCACTGGTGTGCTATGACACCAAGCTGCAATAGAGCACAAAATAGAGAAAATGGAGGGTCTCCCTAGAACATGTATGTACTATGCCCTTCCATATCATCTCAAAACATCAAGGTAGAGGCATAATTGGATCCAAGACCATCAATCAAGCATCGCAATGCGTGATGGCCAAAGATCCAATTTGTATAAACTCAATAAATGCATGACAAACAAGACACTTCAAGTATGAAATGGAGACCAAGGGAGATTGGCTCATTTCAAAGATCCAATTTGTATAAACTCAATAAATGGAGACCAAGGGAGATTGGCTCATTTCATCATTTCAAGTATGAAATGAACCAATCTTCCTCGTGTTCAATATGACATCCGATTGAACACAATGCAAAGCAAGCAACATGCTCATCTACCAATGCTAAGGTGGCATACACAAGACTCTATCATGGAAGCAATACATGCAAGACATGTTATAGAGCCAAGAACACTAAAGCAAGAGTAGGGCATTACACATGAGGTATGCACTGTCAATCTTGAATGGTCAAACCAACTATGGATAGACCTACACCATGCCTAACAGTGGCAAAATCATGCTGGAAATGAAGCACCAAGAGCTACCACAACGTGCTCATGCAATGGCTCGCAAGCTAGGCATTCAACACAACTCTCAAACACAATCAAAGAGTGATATGCATGAGAATATGGCAATGCTATATGCTTTGAAATCAAGTGTTAAATGATGCCAGCAGTTTTCGTACCAACAGCCCAGGTGATTCGGGCTTATGATAACACAAGTCGGGAAGTGATGGGGACGGTTCGGATTAGAACTCAGGTTGGTCCAGTACAACAAGACATCGAGTTCCATATCTTAGATGTTCCAGCCACCTTCAATTTACTCCTTGGACAGTCATAGCTGCACCAGGTGAGAGCTATCTCTTCCACTTTACATCAGATGCTGAAATACCCCCATGGGAAGGGGGTAGCTATTGTTTTTGGGAACTCTTCCATACATCCGCCGCCGAAGGTTACTACACCAGTCTTGGAAATTGTGCACGGCGAGGAGGATGTCTTTTGTCTAGGTTCTCCTTGGCCCAGGCCCGGGTGGTACAGGATATTTTGGCTGTTGATGAGGGACTATATGTCAGTGCGCAATCCGTCTACCTCATGAATAAGCTTCAGCATATGCCCGGAATGGGATTGGGAAGGAGCGGCCGGAAGGGCGTCACTGCGTTAGCCGAAGTGCTGCACAACCCATATACCTTTGGTTTAGGTTATACGCCTACCAAAAAGGATTGGGCAAGGAAGGGAAAGGAAATGGCTGGAAGAGCCAAGGCTAAGCAAGTTGGGAAGCACTACAAGTTGGTGCACAGACTTATTCAAGGAACCCTGAACGGCCATTTTGTCCAGGAAGGGGAGGATTTCCTGTTTTGTGGTTATCCGGAGCCATGGCTGAATTCTGAGAAGCGGCATTTGCCCGACTTCGAGATCTTTTTTGACCTACAGTTGCAAGGGGATAAAGTTGTGGAAGAGTAGACTGACCCACCAGCTGTGGCTGAGCAGTGCAAAGAGGATGAGTTCGATGGCACAGAACTTGAGATAGGAGCAACGCTGGCTTGTCTCCTCTCAGATCCTCAGATCACACCGGAGTGCTTGGGGGATAACTTCTCTGTTTCCATGATTGGAGATCAAACGGCTGTGGGCCCTTCTTGTGGCATTCTAGACGCATCTATCGCACCCTCCCTCGTTTGGCAGTACGAGGATGGCTTTTTGTCAAGCAGTTCTGGGTCAGGTAGTGAACCAGAATCTGATTCCACAAAGTCTGTGGAGTCGGAATCATATTCTAGTTTTTCTGAGTCAGAGTCCGGTATTCCTGGGGTTGATAACCCGGATGCCGTTGTTTTGTCCAAGTCGTCTTTTTCGTTTTCTTTTGAGTCGGTTATAACCGAAGAATCAGACAAACTGGAAGTTGTTAATGAGAATGGTACCGCTACTGCTTTTGAGTACTTTTCTGTGCGGCTCATTTATTGCATTAATCAAGACTTTCAAAATTTTGATGAAAACGACGAGGAAGAAATTCTTCCAGTTTTGAAACATTGATTGATCAAGAATATGAGAGGTTTGTAAAACCTTTGGTTGATGAAATCACTTCAATTAATGTTGGTACTAAGGCCTCATTTGGGAACAGGCTAATTTAGTAACTTTTTGGCTATTTGGCTAAAATATGAGCTAAAAAAAACTAGTATGTTTGGGATGACTTTTTGACTTTTTACGAAAAGATGTGCAAAAAGTAGAGAGAAAAGAGAATCTTTGACTTTTTTGTATGGGTTGTTGGCTTTTTAGCTTTTTTAGTAACTTTTTGACTTTTTGGCTAAATTGGGTGGTTCCCAAACAAGGCCTAAGAAGGATCCGCGTCTGGTCCAGATCGGGTCCACGTTGTCTTCGATGGAGCGCGAGCGCTTAGTCGCTTTATTAAAAGATTTCAAAGATATTTTCGCATGGTCCTACGAAGACATGCCTGGAATCGATCTTGAGATTATACAGCACCGAATCCCTCTTGACCCTGAGGCCTGACCTGTCAAGTAGAAGCTTTGAAGAATCCGCCCGAATTGGGCTTTGAAAATTAAGGAAGAAGTCACCAAGCAGATTGATGTAGGGTTCCTATTAGTATCTGAGTATCCTACTTAGTTGGCCAACATAGTTCTGGTGCCGAAGAATGATGGCAGAATTCGGGTATGTGTGGACTTCAGAAATCTGAACAAAGCCAGTCCGAAGGACGACTTTCCTCTGCCGCATATCGACGAATTGGTGGACTTCACCACTGGGCATGCGCTGCTCTCATTTATGGATGGGTTTTCCGGCTACAACCAGATTTTGATGGCACTTGAAGATAGGGAGAAAACTGTCTTCACCACCCTGTGGAGAACTTACTGCTATAAGGTGATATCGTTCAGTTTAAAGAATGCTGGGGCTACTTATCAACGGGCTGCAACTACGATCTTGCACGATATGATCCACAAAGAGGTTGAGGCGTATGTGGACGACATGATTGTCAAGTCCAAGGAAAGAGAAGGCCACTACACTGCCTTGAAGAAATTCTTCCAACGGATCAGAGTGTATCGATTGCGACTGAATCCTCAAAAATGTACTTTTGGTGTCACAGCAAGGAAAATGTTGGGGTTCTTGATTATACAAAGCGGCATCGAAGTCGATCCTTCCAAAATCAAGGCCATCTTAGAAATGCCACCACCAAGGACTGAAAAGGAGGTACGAGGCTTTTTGGGTAAAGTGCAATTCATAAGACGGTTTATTGCAAAATTAACCTTGACTTGTGAACCACTATTTGGTCTCCTGAAGAAAAGAAAGAAATTCCAATGGGATGACCGATGTCAAGTTGCTTTTGAGCAGATCAAGCAGTATCTACAGAACCCACCCGTGTTGTCACCGCCAGAGTTGGAGAAACCATTGATTTTGTATCTGTCAGTAACTGACACGACAATGGGCTGCATGCTTGCGTTGGAATCTAAGGATAAGGTGGAGAAGGCCATCTATTACCTGAGTAAGAAAATGCTGGAATATGAGACTCGTTACACTCCGCTTGAGAAGGCTTGTTTGGCCTTGGTATGGGCTACTAGGAAGTTGAGGCACTACCTATTAGCTCACTCCATAATTCTAGTTTCGAGATTAGATTCCATCAAATATCTCTTCGAGAAACCAGCGCTTACAGGTAGCTAGCCCGTTAGTTACTTCTTCTTTTCGAATTTGATTTGAAGTACATGACTCGCAAGTCTGTGAAAGAAAGAGCGGTAGCGGAGTTCCTAGCCGATCACCCAGTGAAAGGAGGCGAAATAGTAGATATCTGTTCCCGGATGAGGCCATTCTGCAGGTCCAATAAGAAATTTGGATTATGTACTTTGACGGAGCGTCTAATCAATATGGATATGGGATAGGGGTGTTGCTGATAGTACCCGACAATTCCCACATACCCCTAGCTTTCAAACTCCGGTTCAAAGTATCAAACAATGAAGCAGAGTATGAGGCATGTATCGCTGGCTTGGAAGCCGCCCTGGAACTAAGGGCAAAATGGTTGGACGTCATTGGGGACTCGAACCTGGTTATTTCTCAGGCGAAAGGGGACTGGAAGGTTGAAGAAGAAAGGATGAAAATCTATCACCAAACCTTGGATGTTCTGATTCCTAGGTTTGAGAAGCTAACCTTCACGCATCTGTTAGGAGAGAGTAACAGGTTCGTTGATGCTTTATCAACTCTATCTTCCATGATAGACATCCCTTTGGAAGTTCGGATGCGTCCAATCATCATTAAACAGAGGTATGTACCAGCTTATAAGCTGATCGCCGCAATAGATGAAGTACAAGATCAAAACCCCCGGTATTATGACATCTAGAACTTCTTAGAAAAGGAGGCTTATCCACCAGGGGCAAATGCCAGAGATAAGAGGGTGATACGGCGAATGGCTGCTCAGTTTATCATCTGTGGGGGTAAATTGTACAAACGGGGCCATCTGGGAATGCATAAACTGTGTGTTGATACTGAAGAATCGAAGCGTCTGATGGAGGCCATCCACAAAAGAGAGTGCGGAGCGCACATAAGCGGAGTGATGCTAGCTCGAAAAATTCTCAGACAGGGTTACTACTGGTCAACCATGAAGGAGGATTGTATTGGTTTTGTTCGGCGATGCCACAAGTGCCAGATCCATGCAAACCGTATGAACATTCCGCCGTCGAAGCTGTACAACATGACTTCGCCATGGCCATTTTCAGTCTGGGGGATTGATGTTGTTGCGGCAGTTACTCCGAAGGGGTTGAACGAGCATGAGTACTTCTTGGTGGCGATAGACTACTTTACAAAGTGGGTCGAGGCCCAATCTTACGCAGTGCTGAAGGTGTCACACGTAGCCAAGTTCATCAGGAACAACATTATCTGTCGCTATGGGTTCCCGAATGAGATCATCTCGGACAATGGTTCCCACTTCAAGAAAGAAGTTATCGACTTGTTGGAGAAATAAAACGTGGCTTTTCATAAGTCATCCACATATCGGCCACAAACCAACTGAGCTGTTGAGGCCGCCAATAAGAACATCAAGCACATTCTACAGAAGATGGTGGAAACCTACAGAGACTGGCCAGATAAGCTGCCATATGCTCTTTGGGGCTACAGAACATCAATCCAGACTTCTACTGGGGCAACTTCGTATTCTCTGGTTTATGGGATGGAGGCTGTTCTGCTGATCGAAGTTGAGGTTCCGTCACTACGGGTAATGGCTGAGTGCCAGATCGCAGAAGCTGATTGGCAGCAGAGTAGGTTGGAGGAACTTATGCTGTTCGACTAGAGAAGGCTAAAAGCACTGTACCACGTCCAAGGTTATCAACGAAGGATTGCCAGGGCTTTCAACAAGAAGGTTAAGTCCAGAAATCTGAAAGTAGGGGATTTGGTGCTCAAAGACAACCGAGCTCCTATCCATGACCCTAGGGGCAAGTTCAGACTTAATTGGATTGGTTCTTACATCATCAAATCTATTTGGTCGGGTGGAGCTGTCGTTCTTATGGACCAAGATGGCCTTGAATTCTCCCAACCAGTCAACATAGACAAGTTGAAGAAATACTACCCTTGAGAGGCTCGTTAGGCCGAAAACCCGAAAGGGCGACCTAGGCAAAAATTAGAGCACAAAAAATTTGAAATAAGAAAAACTGAGCTCGCAAGGTTGAAAACCCAGAAAAGACGGCCTTGGCAAAAGTTAGAGCACCAAATGAGAGTGTTAATACACGAGTAAACTCGCACCGAACTACGTAAGGCTTGATTCCCATCTTGGGGATACGTAGGCAACTTCATCCTGGAGTCCAGCCATAAACACTTCCAAATCAACTCTGTCCATGTGATTGTTTTGGTCATCTTTGTCTGTTCTGCATCCAAAAGTTCAGTTGTAATCTCAAGTGTAGTGTTATTCAGACAAGGGGAAACTTTCCAGTTGTTGGATTTGGGGTTGTACATCTCAAGGATAGATTCCGGGCGTGTCCAGTTGTGATCCATATCGAAAATGGTTTTGAAAAGTTTTAATAAAAGTTGATTTTGTTCAAATTAATCTTTTTACAACTTAGACCATTTTTGGACCAAACAAAAATTTTCAGTACCCACAACCTTCAATTTCATTGATTTCAATACAGAGTTCTCCGACTCTTGATACAAATTGAAGTTGCTTTTTATTACATTCACAAAGAAAACTTGAAAGTACTGATTAAAGCAATAAACTTGGGGCATGGTTAGGTGTTCCTGCGTCCCCTCCCAGAGCTTGTGGAAGCTTCAGACGTCAAAGTAGGCTCGATTTGTGCCTCATCTTCAAGCCAAGTTATGCATTCGCCAGAAAAGGCGCAACTGAAATTGGAAGCGGACACCAGAAGTTCTCTTGTTCTCCATGCAGTGGAATACCGAGTTAGCTGTGTGCCTCGGATCGAAAATGAAGCTAGATACTCTACCCCTTCTGTCAGGCAAATCTGATCATGTCTGAACTGACACCGGAATCGAAATGGGAAGTAAAAGACACGATGTGTCAAGCCAACCAACTGAATGCCAGGCTACTGGGACATGCTGTAGCTCATCTCAGGCAGATCAAACTAGGGGCAACACTAAGCAATGTCAACAGCAGATCTGTTGCACATCCAGTGGCACCACCGCCCCTCGTTCGGGAAGTTAACTAGCCATTGATGGAAGAAGTAGCCGCGCGCTGAATACTCAGGCAAGCATCCATTACTTTCAACCTATCCATCAGCCATACCTGGGGAGGGATGAAAAATAAGAGAGATTAAAGAATAGAGAGGTGTACGTGGAGAGAAAAGTGAGAAAGGGTTTTGAGAGAAAAACAGAGCCTGAGGGCCGAGTGATGTGAGAAACACATGTGAGAAGGGGGAAAAACATTACCTGCAAGAGTAGTTGACTTCCTACAAACTTGGTTGTCTCCCAGCGATGGAAAACATCCAAGCCCATCAAAGTCTCGGCTAGTGTTAAGCCAATACAGCTTTTACCTTTTTTCAAGTCTTGGGTAACTTCAATCAAACGAATGCTAGACCCTCTGAAGCCAGGGGCAAGTAGAAAATGGGCCAACATACACAAGCAGAGGGCATGTTGCCGAAAACTTTGCCAAAAGTGGTCACCACGGTTGCCGGCGTCGAAAAATCGATAAATGAGATTAGGGATGTCCAACTCCCCGTTGTGAACCAAAGATTGGGCATCCTGTAAAGCGAGCCCGCATATCCTTCCCAAAGCTTGGATGTAACCAAAACACGACTGGGGCAAGATTTCCTCGTCACGTCGGGATTCCATCAAAGCTTGGAACTCTTCAATTGTGGGGCATACCTCTTGTCCCCCAAAGCTAAATATGTGTGTAACGGGATTCCAGTATCTAGCCGTGGCATGGGAGGAAACGGAAAACATAGCGGAGTACGACTCAGCAGGAATAGTGCGTTTATCCCGAAATCCTAAAAATTTAACTTTTTCGAGCCATCTAAAGTTGCAATCCAAGTCAAGAGTTTTTTCGGCAAAGAATGGCTCCATTTGGGGCAAAAATAGAGTTGAAATGAAGAAACCACGAAGCTGGAGCTTTTGTAGAAGATAAGGCAGTGAATGGAGGACAAGTGTCAACATTTCGGAGGTTCTGTTCATTGATGGTCGGCAAGGGCTTATTGATGGCCAGCAGAGGCTCATCAATGGCCGGCAAGGGTACATTGATGGCCAACTGGCCATTCCCCATGGTCGGCAGCCTCCCTTTCATGCTCACTGATCTCCTGTGTGAAGATTCAGTTATTTTCAGCAGTTGTATTCTGTTATTGGCACCTTTCGAGGTCATCTTTTGGTCTTTTTCGGGCTTGAGCATGTTTGTTTAAGTTGCAACTATCTGGATTTGTTTATTGAGTTGTATTCATGTTGTTTATCAAGTTGTTGTAATTTGCTTATCGAGTTGTATTTACTTTGATTAGCTTGTGAAGACTTTGTGTTGTTTATCGAGTTGTTTGGTCTTTCAGTTACTAGTTGGTTCACTACCTGATTAAGACAATGCAATTTGAATGTACAGTTTACAAAGATCAATCTCATTTTCATGTTGTGCGATGTTATGCGATGCTTAGAATGCAAAATGCAACACTTTTTAAACCAAAGCTGAGTTTTCATTCCAATCATGGTTTCTTTTTTGCAAAAGAGTACACGTTTTTAAAGAAAATAGAACTGCCTAAGGCTGTACAATGCGCTAAACACTACTAGCAAAAAGAAAACAAAGCAAAAAGCATCTAGAAGAGCGCTAGCTATCTCAGGCTCGAGAGGCCCTCTTCGTCCTCTTCCTTGGTGGAGCAGACTCTGGAGCACTATCACCATCGGCACTGCTATCTGAATCTGAATCAGAGTCTAAACCGGAGCCCCCCTTAGCCTCTCCAGTCTCACCACTAGCAGAATTTGAGTTGGCATCGCCGTCTCCACCCTCAGATGACTCTGACTGTGGACTCACAGCCTCCTCACCCTCACTCAACTCATCATCATCGTTGCCTAAGATGGGCTCTGAAGGGCTACTCTCGCTGCGGGTGCCCTGGCTCTACCTCAACTGCGTGTCGGAGCCTGTCTCCCTCTCCTTCCTACTACTGAAGGAGGTATTGACGATCCTGCTGTGGCTCTTGCTGGGACATCCGGTGGAACTGGAGTCTAGAAAGGGGTCTGAAAAGGGCAGTTCATCAGAATACGTTAGTTGTGATGTATATCAGATGCAGTATATCAGATACAGTGTATGCTTGCAGTATATGAGTGCAGAGGATCTATGCAGTGTTTTGATATAATGAATCAGATCAGTGTAGCTTAGGGGTAGGCTACAGTTAAAATGCTAATGTGTCAGCAGAGAATTTCATGGCATGAAGTGCAAATCAAAGGAAATTACCGAATCCTATAAAGGCTGAGCAGGTTCATGCTCGTCTGAACCATTCCCATCAGAGAAGCCGCTAGCTCAAGAGCCTGTCCGGTGTACTCTATGGATGCCTGCAAATGTTTTGAGATGATCAGTGGTCTATAAAGCATGATTGAAATGAACGGAATGCGCAAAATGTGAAGTATGGTACATACCGGGGTCGGGCCTCGAACTCTCGACAAGCTCGTGGCCAGCTGGTGCAGGCTCAATGGGAATCTGATAAGTCTCCCTAGAACGTCCCCAACAAGTCAGTGTAGTAGACAGCTCTAGCCATCCTACCCTCTGTCTCTTCCCAAAATCCCTCATGCCCTGAGTCCTGGTCACTCTGGCCCCTCTGCCTCTGTCTCTCGCAGCTGGAGCTCTTGCTCCTTCACCTCGCGCGAACGCTGGACAGAGGCGGCATTAGATGTGTCTGAATGAAGGTCATGTAATCACTTTCTACATGGAAGTAGTCTGCCTCCAGCCCTATCATGAACTGGATCACCTGGTCGACAGATAGTCTGTGTGTCTTCCTCATGGACGCTGGGGGCGCCATCGGAATAAATGGGGGTAGCCAGTCCTAAAGTTTGGCGTACAAAGCGCTCACCCAAGAACTAGGCACGGTAGATCGGGCCCTCAAGAAGGATGTGGCGGCGAGTGACGACCCTAGCTGTGTCATACTGGGCTCGGAGTCCCGATGGTATCGCATCTCACAGCTGCCATGTGATCTGAAAAGAGAGTGAAGATGATTAATCGCTGTCAATTGATTAATGAGTGTATTGAGTCAATTGAAAGGCAGAACAAACTTTGTTTTGGGTTGCCTCACGCGCCGTAACCACATCAAAGTACTCGCAGAAAAACGTGAAGTTTTCTCGGGTCCTACGGCGGAGTTGGCCGTCGTATGCCTGAGAAAACGGGACTGTCGCCGGAGTCTCCTCTATGGGCTCTGGAGCAAGAGCCAGGAAGTATGCGTACACCTCCAGCTGCAAGGAAAATGTGATCAATACAGTGTATGAACAGAATACAGAAAATGCAGAAAGCAAAGTACAGAAAATGCAAGGCAGAAAGCATGCAGTGTATGAGCAGATACAGAGGATACAGAGCAGAGAGCACATGTGCAAGTGTGAAGCAAGAAATGTTAAGCCAAAAATGTAAAGTGAGAAGGGCGAACTAAGCTGTGTACCTCCCAAGCCCGCCAGTAGCCGCCGATCAAGCTCCCACTCATGCAAGAAGTCGAGCTCATGTATCCATACAAGGTGGTGAGACCGGCTCTGCCCCAGTCGTAGAACTGACTCGCTGGAGTACTACCAAGGTGCTCAGTAGATATAGGCCTACAGTATTCCACGTATTCGAGAACAAGGTGGTATCGAAAAGGAACATAAGGAAGCGCCTAGCATACTGCTCTGTCGCCTCGGCTATCTCAGGCTCAGACCCCCCGTACTGCTCCTCGAACTAGCTATACCGGACCATGCCTGCCCGGAGTGTCGGTGGGCGTGCCCCAAGCAGTGTGGCCCATGCTACCTTCCACTCTCCCATATCAGGGTCGAGAGGGATCGGATTGCCCCCTACGCCTAAGCCAGTGATCATGGCAAAGTCGTAGGGAGTCATCGTCATTTCCCCCGTGGTGGAGAAATGGAAGGAGTTGGTGGTGTCCCACCACCTCTCCACTAAAGCCCCTAAAAGAGGGCAGCTCGCTATAACCCACGTTAGGCTAGAGCAGAACAGACCGAAGCCTGTCTCGTCGATAATGTCGCGAACCCTAGCCGGGAGCTCGCCGTACCAGTCACGAGCGGTCGTCATGCCGTAGCCTTTGAAAGAGCGGGATCCGTCTTGCGGTAATGCATAAGATGCAATCAGATCAAGCAATGAAAGTACAGTTGAATACAAAGCAGTAATGTATGAGATACAGTCAAATCAGCGCAGTTTATCCAGCCAGATCAAAACTGTGCAAGAAATGCAAACGGTTAAGGGTAATACTGCAAAAAAAAAGTGTTCGTACCTCTACAACAATGGCCGAAAAATGAGATGCTGGCTCTCTCAGAAGAAGGTCGTCTGGTACATCCGCAGCAAAGTCGATGAAGGCTTTAATGCCTCCCGCAACAGGTACTATATGTGTCTCAGGATGACACCTCGCTGGGTCAAAAGGGCGTATGCTCGGTGGTAATGGCTCTGGCTCGGCCTCTAGTTCGGCCTCAAAGTCTGCTGCAAACTCTACTGGAGAAAGCGCTGGGAAGGCCCCGTCATGAGGGACATCATCTGCCATTTGAAATGGATGCAAGGGAAGCAAAAATGAGGAAAAATGCGAAAAAATGTGAAACTTTAAAAAAGTCAACCCTAGGAGAGAGGAAAAAGTCAAAGAAAGTCAAAACCCAGGAAAGTGTACTAACCTTGGGAGAAACTCGAGGATAATGAGCCTAGAACGGTGGAAGTGAAAAAAGAAGCGTCAACCAAATTCTAATCGATTCAAAGTGAAGAGAACTAGAAGGTTTTCGCGAAGAAAATGTTCTTAGGGTGTTAGAAAACGTGTAGAACGCATGGATCTAGAGAGAAGGAGCACCTAGAGAGCAAGGGAGAAGGATTTCGTGCAAGGGTTTATGAGGAAAGGGTGTGCCATCACTTGCTTTTAAAGACTCAAGGGTGAAAATTCAGAAATACCCAAATCTGCCATCGATGGCCGGCAGTGGCACATCGATGGCCGGCACTATTGTATTGATGGCCGGCACCTGCCATCAGTGGCCGGCAGGGGGCCGACAGCCTCCCCTAATGGCCAGCAGGGTCCCACAGGCTTCCTCTATCTTTTTTTCTTTGATTTGTGTCCCTGGATTCCAAAAATGCAAGAGGTGTGCAAAATTTGGTTCGGAATGTCTTCACAGAGGCTAAGAATTGTGTTTCCAGTGCGCAATGGTCGTCGTTCGTCAACTTGAACAAGGTGTATCCTTTTTTTAACATACTGCAACTCTTCCGAGAGGTAAATCAGAAGTTGCTTTTGAGTTGTCTTTATCGACATGCTTTTGTCGTTGCATGAAATGTGTTGCATAAAATATGTATTGTGAATTGTTTCGTGGAACATGTGTCACCATGATTATTTTGCATAGAATATGCATGTTGCATTGAGTGTGCATCATTGATTTTTTTGCATAGAATATGCATGTTGCATTAAATATGCGTTGTTGATTATTTAGAACATGCTTTGTCTCCTGCATGTTGCACATGAAGCATACCTCTAACATTGTTACGGTTATTTGTCTCGCATGGAACATGCCTTTGTATTGCATTGTACTTGTTAAGTTTTCTTTTCGTGCATGCACGATATTGTATGTACCATTCATTCAAACTGGTGCAACCAGACGATATTGTATGTACAGTTCGTTCGGAGGAACTCCAAGTGAAGTCATTCCTGTCCTTTGGACACCCCTTGTTTTGGTTAGAAGCATTCAGGTACGCCCGGTGCTTACACCACTACTCCGCGTTGGTTAGAAACACTCGGGTACGCCCGGTGTTTACACCGACACCCCCTATTGGTTAGAAACACTCGGGTACGCTCGATGTTTATACCACTCTTTTGGTTAGAAGCGTTTGGGTCGTGTGCTCGATGCTTATACCTCGTTTTGGTTAGAGACACTCAGGTACGCCCGGTGTTTATACCACCCCCATTGGTTAGAAACATTCGAGTACGCCCGGTGTTTACACCGACACATTTCCTTGGTTAGAAGCGTTTGGGTCGTGTGCTCGACGCTTATACCTCGTTTTGGTTAGAGGCGTTTGGGTCGTATGCTCGACGCTTATACCTCGTTTTGGTTAGAAGTGTTTGGACTGTGTGCCCGACGCTTATATCTTGTCTTTGGTTAGAAGCGTTTGGACCGTGTGCCTGACGCTTATACCACCCCTTTTGGTTAGAAGCGTTTGGACAGTGTGCCCGACGCTTATACCTTGTCTTTGGTTAGAAGCGTTTGGACCGTGTGCCTGACGCTTATACCACCCCTTTCGGTTAGAAGCGTTTGGAACTTGTTTCGACGCTTATACCACTCTGTTTTGGTTAGAAACATTGGAACGTGCTTTGATATTTATACCGTCCTTCGGTGTTTGCACCGCTCCATTTTCCCTTTCGCGCGTGCCACGTTAGGATGCTTTGGTTAAATGCATCTGGACAAATTTTGATGCTTATACCGCTCTTTGTTTTGATTACATAATGGTTGGATGTGTTTCACCTGTTATTACTGTTCTTTGTGGCTTAGAGCCTTAGGGTGTGTGTAGACGCGCTCCCAGGAACTCTCCGATATCCGCGCTGCGAGGGCGCGAAATCTCGTTTTGTTCTGAGTTACTACAGTTCGGACTCAATGTCACGGTTCTTAATCTGATCTTACAAAGTGCAATGTAAGATTGATAAATCACCAAAGAGTCCAAATTCGGCAAATCGTTTTGAAAAACTGATTTTTTACAAAGAAGTGCCAAACATGAACTGCTTTGCCAGATACAGAGTCACCACCTAAATATTTTATTTTGGGGGAATTTAGGAAACCCTGACTCATGCCTAAGGCCACGTGTCCGTCATCACCAAAGTTGCCTCGGCTCGGGAACTTGGGTACGAGAGGGGAAGGTCATGCAATGAGCACCCCCGCTCACCCGATCAAAGATCGACCTGTACTAATCACGATATTTTATTTTTGAAAACACATGTGTTCTTATTCCGGTTATTAAACCTAGAATTACTATGTGATGTGCACAACATACAAGTATAGACTAGATCACCTAAGTTGGAACAAAACATTGCATATCCATTTGTTTGAAAATGGTTTGAAGTTTGCTACTCGTAAGTAGGCTAAAACAGGGACTTGATGAATTGTTCCAATTCAAACAATCCAACATTCACCCACAGGCATTCAGGCAGTTATATCAAATAAGCAGTTAGCCTCATGGCAAGCATGCTTTCATGGCACTCAATAACACACATGCAGTATGCTAAAGCGTAAACACTCACAGTGTACTCTGAGCCAAAATAAAGAACTAGTTAGAAATCATGCATGATCCTAGTTCATGTTAAGATGGCTAATGCAGCACATGCAAAAATGCAACTTAGATAGGCTCGGCTAGTCTAAGATGTCATGTGAAATGCAACTTGGTAACATGCCTTTGAACACGTATTCAAGTAAATGTATTGAAATACAATGTGGTTAGTATGATGCGCTGAGCCCGGTGCATGCAAAACAGATGAATGGATGCACGCATGCAAGCATAAGGTATGCTAATTTGAAATATGCCCTAAAACTAACCATCGTAAGCGGTTAAGTAAAAGGGAGAAAGAAATGGAGGTTGGAAGACATACATCACACACACGCACGCTTATTACAACAATTGGCCCTCTCGAGGGAGAGACCGAATAAGAAGCTAACTAGCTAATCTAAGCTAATTAAACTAATTATTACAACACAAATTAATTAACTAATCCTAGTTAACTAACTATTACAAAACAAATTGAAATAGTTAAACGCATTAACTATTAAAGGTACAAACCAAAGCATAAGCTAGCTATCTAAGCATGGCAGCTAAGAAAAGCAATAAAATAGGAGGTTCTCAGAGGGAGAAGACTGGATGCATGCCCGGTCGCCTCATTCGGAAATCCAATGCGATGCCCCGATTTGCCTCTGTTTCCAATTGTCCTCAGAACCTTGCACCAAGCTCCAGATAGCTTCTAACACATCTTGGGAACCTGTAGGAGGGTGGCCGACCAGTTGTTGGTGTCTGCAACCATGGCCGACCACCTATCTTTGTTGAAAGCCAGGAAAAGTGGTCGGCCAGTTAGTTTTTCTAGCTGGCCAACCAGTTGTTGCTGCTGAATTCCAGTTTGCTGCAACAGAGAGCAAGAAAGGGCATGGCAATGTATTTGCAAGGTATGTGTGCACAACCACCCTCCCTATCATGTCATGAACTCAAGGGAGTGTGGTTCCCGACCCTCGGGCCACCAATCACGCATTTCAATGCATGATGGCCGAGAGGCGAAGTTGCACAATTCAATATAAAATGAATGCACAAGTAAACACATAAGGCCTAAAACTTTATCATGTATGATCAAGAGTGTCGGCGACCGGGAATTAAGGCACGTTTCATCACTTCAAGTATGAAGCGTCCATCTTTTCCCATGTTTGGACTAACACTTATTCCAAACACAATGCAACACAAAACATGGCAAGCTCAATGCAAACAACTACTTAGCATACTCAATGCAATGTGACATGATCAACTTAACAAAGCTAATGACATGCGAACAATGCTAATGCATGCATGCACAATGCAATGCTACAAGGGCAACTTAGCAATGTTAGGAACATGCATACTCAATGCAAAGAACAACTTGGCATGCACAATGCAAAGGACTACATAGCATACACAATGCGAAGTAAGATAAGCATGCCAGTGAACATGCTAAATGGACTTAAACCAAAAGGGGTAGACCTCAGTCATGCCCAAATCAGTGGCCATAATGATGAAACCAAGGCACCAAAGGCATATATAAGCATGCATGCCAATTGGCTCACCAATTAGGCTAAAGAGCACAACTCTCAAGAGTGCTCAAAGAATTACAAAAGTGGAAGTGTAGCAACACTAAATGCACTGAAATTAGGTCAGAAGTAATGCCAAATCATTCAAACAAAGCAAGTGAAGCATGCAAGAATCCTAAAGCATGAAAGCTAACAAAGATGATTACTCTAGGGACATGCAATACATGGCACCAATGCATGAACTAATGATGGACAGAGCTGAAATAGGTCAAAACATGGACCAAAACATGATAAGATAGAGGCTCAAAGACCTAGGCATGCAAGCATACAAGCTAGGCTACAAGTAAGGCAACAATGCACAATACTCAAAGGCATTCAAAGCATGAAAGAAGTGGGAACATGGCAGTCCTAAATGCTCTGAAATGTCATGTTAAGTGATGCCAAATCATGTATACAACACAAATAAAGCATCCTATGATGCTCAAAGCTTGAAGCAAGCAAGAGCACTTGTACTATAGCTATACAAAACATGAAGCATATGGCTAAGGCAACCCAAAACAGTCCTAGAACATGTCAAAATGAGTCTAAAGCATGCATGGAAGGAAGTCAAAACATGATAGCATGAAGGGCATAAGACATGATGCATACAAGGTAAATAAGGTGGATTACACTACACCTATTAAGACCAAGCATGGGATGACTTAACCAGCAAAAATCAGAGTTATATCATGGCATAATAACCCCAAAAACACACTGAAATGATGGCTTGCAAGCTTAGGCATGAAGGCATACACAATGACTCATGTTAAGGCATAAAGGGGCCAACCCTCCAATGCATTGAAAGAGCACAAAAATGCAAGTGCAAGACCATGAAACATGGACTAAAATCACATTATAAATGATGCCAAATCATTCAAATAGTCCAAGTAATGCATGCTAGTGGACTTGATGCACAAAGCTAGCACGCTAGATTGAACCATGGCTATACAAAGCAAGTCATGCATGGCCAAAACAACCAAAATCAAAGCTAAAGCATGTTAAAACATGGACAAAAGCTTCTTGAAGTTAAGCCAAAAGCATGCTAGAATGACATGTTAAAGCATGATGCATGTTAGGCTATTTCATGGAAATGCACTACAAGTGCAAGGAGCATGCAAAGGCTAACCAAACCAAACCCTAACAGAGGTATGACATGGCAAGACATCACCAAAAACACGCTGAAATGGAAAGAAAACAAGCTAGAATGACATGCTACTTCATGAAGCATACAAGACTAGTTTGTGTGATTTACACTACAAGTGTATTAGGCATGCATAGAGTGACAAAACCAAGTGAAAACAGTGGCATGCCATAGCAAAATAACCACAAATACAAGCTAAGAGATAGCCAACATAAGCTTAACAAACATGCTCACACATGAGGCATTCAAGACAAGTATTGAAGACACAAGGAGAGGGGATGACCCTCTCCCATTTGGGACCTCAAAACACCCTTCCCACCACTGAAATTCCTCTGAGTTTTAGTGGTGAGAAGGCCAAAACAAGGCGGTCCCAAAGGCTCACAAAGAAGGCACAAAAGTAAGGCCAAACAAGGCCTAAAAGGAAGTAAACAACCCCAAATACAAAAGTGACCTTAAACAAAGATCTAAACCACACAAAAATAGAACTTTTTGTAGTAGGAAGTTAAGCTTAAAACAACATGCAAGAGGGTCCAAAAGCTTAAGCAACAATGGGGGATTTAAGGGTTAAAGACTCACCCTTGAAGACCTTCTTTACAACTGCAACTCCAGCAACCTCGTTGAGCTCAAACCAGCCCAAGAACACTAAAAACAACTTCAAGAAGCCTCAGCAACACAAGCAAGGTGTCTGAGTGTGTGTTTGTGTGTTAAAGTGAGACAAAATGACACTTTTATGCACAAAATAAGATCAAACAAGGAGATATAGATACAAAGCTATATGTATCACTCCCACCTCTAATTTCTGAACCTAGAGGAGGGAGGAGATGGTTCTCTCTTATAGAGAACCAAAAGCAAAGCTTCTTGAGGAAGCTAAGGTTCAAGGCAATCCCTCCATACACGTGTATGGAGGATAACTTCAGTGCCCTCCAGCTACAGCTGGAGGAAAATATCTCCAAAAAGGTGGCAAAAAGCAGCCGACCACTTGAAGTGGTCAGCCAGCTACTTCAAGTGGTCGGCCAACCACTTTAAGTGGTCTCCCAAGAAGACAACTGGTCGGCCATGGTGGGAGATGATCAACACACTGAAAACAAGCCAGGGGTGGGGTGGCTGACCTAAAAAGTTGGCCCAAAGACCCAGGAGACCAGTTGTCAGATCAGAAAACTGGCTGGCGGGAAGAAAAGTGGTCTCCAAGGAGAAATACTGGTCTCCCACCCTTGTACCACCTTCCAAATAAGGAAAATAAGGTTTGTACCAAAAACAAACCAAAATGGATGCAAGACAAAAGTTCGGGAGGCAAAACGCGCAGCCGGAAGCCTCGAAAACTAGCTGACAAGCACCAAAAGTGGTTTAAGACCACAAACGTGGTCTCCCAAACCACAGTGGCCCTCTAGGCCAAGGAAACAAGGTGTGGTTCAAAAACCATACCAAACAGAGAACGTTAAGCGGTCCCGAGACAAGGCGCGCGGCCGAAGGCTTCGAAAACCGAAAACTAGTCTCCAAACGGGAAAAGTGGTCTACGACCACAAAGAGATGGTCTACAAAACCTCTCCCTCCCTCAGGCAAGGAAAACAAGGCCTGGTCCACAAACCGAGTCGAAGCACAAAGAGTTCAGAGGCCCAGAGGCAAGGCTCTCAGCCAAAACTCCGAAACCTCGAAACGAGCACAACATGCACTATCATCGAGCGCTCAATCGATGACGTCTGAGTCTTAAGGTCGGTCAAAAATGGGGTGTCTATAGTGTGTCTTTCGGTTCATACCACTTCTTTCCTCACGTGTGCCACGTGTTGGGATCTTTTTTGCTATGTCGAGTGTGCCCGACGGTTGATGTTCTTTGCCTTTTTTGCGTGAGGCGCAGTTAAGATTGCATAATTTTCTTACATCCTTTCTGCATGAAATGTAGTTCGGTTCATGTTTAATTGCTTATGTACGAGTTTATTGTAGCATTTTCTTTACATTTGTATCTAGATGCTTCATTACAGCCTCATTGCATGATCATAAGTTATGTACTAGCATTGTGCATATCATTTGTATTTTGCCCCAGCCTGCAGGCTCATCTATATATTATTATCTTGAATATCTGTCTAAGTCTTCGGCCTTGTCAAAAATGGGTCGTCTCTGGGCTTTGACATTCACTCCTGTCATTTCATGACTTCCGAATTCTGTCAAAGAGGGGCAACTATAGACACCCCATTTTTGACCGCCCTCAAGACTTGGATGTTCTTGCAGGTACATCCAGTGACAAGTTTCATTGCTCGTCGAGCACTCGAATTCAACGGCGGAACACCACAGGTTTGAGCTTTCCAAACCCTGCATCAGTTCTACCTCATTTTTGGACCATGTGTTGGTCCTTTTAGCATGTTTTTTTTGGTGCACTGCCGGTCACTTTTGGGCACTGCCGGCCATTGATGAGCCCTATCGGCTATCAATGAGTCCCTGCCGACCATCACTGATGGCCGGCCAGCCACTAGTGCATCAGTAGATATTTTCTGATATTTTTGTGCCAGTTGTTGTACAGATTGAGGCATCTGCTTGCACGTGGATGGTTGGATCTTTGCAAGAGGATTTTGTATCTTCTATATATATAAGACATCCTCTTGCATATAGGGGGTTACAAAATTTTGTGAGCAAAATTTCTCTCTCTCTCTCTCTCTAGAATCCTCTCTCTCTTGATTTTGTACTTGAAAGTGAGAATTCTCTACATACTTGAACTAAGAACCTTGCCCAAACACTTTCACCTTGGAGCTGAGGTTCTTTGAGGCTTGGGTTGAGGTCCTAAGCTTGGTTTTGGCTCAAAATTTTAGCTGTTTTGTTGCTGTGCTTCAAAGGTATAAGCTTACCTCTTTTAAACTTTGTTTTGGTTAAGTGCTTGGCCATATTTTTTACACTACTTTGAGGCTGGTTTTAACCTCTAAAAAACTCTGTTTTTAAGCTCAGAATGATGGTTTGAGCCTTGTTTAGTTAGGGGGTGGTTTCCTCCCTTTGTTCTTTGGCTTTGTAAAGCCCTTTGAGCCATCTTTCAAAGCTTTTGAAATCCCCTTTTCTTGACCTTTTAACCACTGAATTCCCAGGGGAATTTCAGTGGTAAAAAGTTGGTTTTGAGGTCCAAAATAGGAGGGGGGTGGCCTCCCCTCCTTGTATCTTATTTGCATGTGTAGATGGCCTAGGATGTGAGCATGTTTTTCTACCTTTTTGTAGCTTAGTTCAAGCATGTTTTTGGCTTTGTTTTGACATGCTTCAACTCTGTTTTTGTCTGGTTGGAACACTTCTTGCTTACTTTTTGTACTTGTAGTGCAATCATGCTTACTAGCCTAGCATGTTTGATGATTTAGCCTATCATTCAAGCTTATGTTAGTTTAACTCCAGCACATTTTTGCTACTGATTTAGCATGCTTTAGCTCTGTTTTGGGTGGTCTTGGTCACATGTGCTTTGCCTTACATGGCTATAGTGTAGTTGGCTTCACTAGTTTTGTGTTTCAAGGCCTCCAATATGCTTTGCTTGAGATGATTGCATGATATAGCATCATTTAACATGTGATTTCAGTGCATATACCTCTGTCACACTCTCACATGTTTCACTCTTTCATTGCTTTTGAGGGTTGTGTATTGTGCCTTGTTTGTGGGCTAGCATGTGCGCATGATTTTCTTGCCTTTTGTGCTTCAATCTCAGTATGTTTAGGGCACTGTTTTGGCATGTCTTAGCTCCGTTTTGAGCTGGTTTGATCATTTAAGCTTGATATTGCATGCTTCTAGTGTAGTGTTCATCACTAGTTTTATGTTTTTGGCTTTGGAAAATGTTGTGCATGTGTTGCTTGCATGTTGTAGCACTATTTGTCATGCCATTTCAGCACTAAAAAGGTCTGCAACCTCCCCCATTTCTTCATTTTTCTATTTGTTTTGAGGGTTGGTAGACCTTAGAGTTGTATTTAAGCTTGAGATAGAGCTTGTGCTCAATGGCTTTAACTCTCTTTTGAGGGTTCCTCCTAGCCAAAGGCATGATCTCTCTCATGTCTTAAATCATCCTTTGGTTGACCCCTCTCTCATTAGAGGACAATCACTTTGGACAAATTGATTAAAGAATGGCTTGGTAATGCTAAAATGAGTAAATAAAATGAATCAAATAAAACATGACCAAGATAAGCATGTTATGTGTGCCTTGCATTGTGTTCAATCGGACGTTATATTGAACACAAGGTAGATTGGTCCATTCCATACTCAAAGTGATGAAATGAGCCAATCGCCTTTGATCTCCATCACCCTTTATCATGCATGATAGGGTGGTGGTACTTTGAATCTTGTTTTTGTGCATTTTGATTGAAAGTGTATACCTTGGATCTTTGGCCGTCATGTATTGAAAATGCTTGATTGGTGGTTTCGGATCCAAGAGTGCCACTACTTTGATGTTTTGAGATGATAAGGAGAGGCACAGTACAAACATGTCCTTGGAAAACCCTCAATTTTCCTTTGTTTCTGCTCTGTTGCAGTTTGGTGATTCAGCACACCAGTGGCCGGCAGTGCTTCATTGGTGGCCGGCGGTGCATCATCCTTGGCCGGCATGGCTCACTTTTGGCCGGCAGGTGGCCGACAGCAAGCCCTCCTGGCCGGCAGGCCACTGGTGCATTCCTTGACATGGAATTGGTAAGTTGGAGCATAAAGTTCTTGGGATAACCCTGCAAACAGAGCCTCTCAAGAGCAAACCGGTGGGCTTTTCGGGGCGAAAAACCGCATGCATGCATCCTCCGCTTCCCAAGGCAGAGCTGAAGCAGTGTAGTTTGAACATTTGTTTTGCATATTTAGTTAGTATTCATTGGTTTTGTAATTTAATTAATTAGTGTGCTAATTAGTTAAGTGTTGTAATAATTAGTAAGTAGTTTACTAGTTATTCAATTTGGTTTGTAATAATTAATCTAATTAGTTTAATTAGATTAGTTAGCTTAGCTTAATTTAGAGTAGCTTAGCTTAGCTTATTCATTTGGACCCTCCTTCGTGAGGGCCCAATGTTGTAATAAGCGTGCGTGTGTGTGTGCATGTCTTCCAACCTCACGTCTTTCTCCCTTTTATTTAACCGCTTTCCATGGTTAGATTAGCATACCTTATGCTTGCATGTTTGCATCATTCATTTGTCTTGCATGCACCGGGCTCGGCGCATCATTTAAACTGCATCGTATTTCAATACCTATTTGAATACGTGTTTAACTCAAATTGTATCATATGCCGTATTAGTAGCCGAGCCTATTAATTTCATATTGCATGTGTTGCATTAGGCATCTTGTATAGTTAGGATCATGCATGATTTCTAGCTAGTTTTTGTTTTGGCTTGGAGTACACTGTAAGTTTTACGCTTTAGCATACTTGCATGAGTGTGAGTGTTTGCCATGATAGCATGCTTGCCATGAGGCTATTTGTTTAAGTGATTAACTGCATGAATGCCTGTGGATGAAGGCTTTGTTGCTTGAATTGGAACAATTCGATGAATGTGAGTTTTTAGCCCACTTTGCGAAGTGGAAAATCATCATGTTTTAAGCCCACTTGAGGGTGGCAAATCCACTCTTTAGCCCACTTAAGGGTGGCATTTTCAAACCATTTTCGAAAATAAACATGAATTGATTTATTCCAAGTCTTGCGACTTAGTCTATACTTGCTTGTGTGTGTGCCACATAGTAAAGTTAGCTAATAACCGGATAAAAACACATGTGTTTATAAAACAACATATCATACTTAGTAGAGGCCGATCTTTTAATCGGGCGAGCGGGGGTGCTCATTTCAAGACCTTCCCCTCTTGTACCCAAGTTCCCGAGCCGAGGCAACTTTGGTGATGACGGACACGTGGCCTTTGGCATGAGTCAAGGTTTCCTAAATTTCCCAAAACAAAATATTTAGGTGGCAACTCTGTAATCTGGCAAAGTAGTCCAGTTTTGGCATTATTTGATTCAAAATCTAATTTTCCAAAATGATTTGTCGGATTGGACTCTTTGGTGTTTATCAGTCTCACATTGCACTTTGTGAGATTAGATTCAAAACCGTGACAAGATTCTAAACTGTAGGACCAATCCGCGCCTCTCCGAAAGGGGGCGCGCGAAGAAATTCGAGTCTACACCGCTCGAGCGCACAGTAAGGGGTGGGTTTAGGCTCAAATCTTGGGCACTTGTGCGGAGCCCGAGGCCACACAAGCAATCTGGGCTCACTCAAGCAGTTCAAAAATGGCTCTAAGATGCAAACATTTTCCTCTCATTTCCAAGCCCAAATCCATGTAAAAACAACTCAAAAACATGATATCTAAGCATGATATAAGTGTAATTCCACATTAAACATATCAATCTTGCATCAACAATAATTTCATGGTCTTATCTTTTCACAATTTCATGGTTTACATACACAAGTTTAAAATACATATATTCATGAATGATTTTCTCACAAATCTTGTTTATATGAACCATCTAGGGTTTGTTTCATGGATCAATCATAAAAATGAACTCAAATCAAACAATGGTGCAGAGATTAAGATCTAATTTCATGCCTTTAGCTCTAGTCACTACACAACTCCAAACCCTAGCTCAAAATTCCTAATTTCTTCCTGATTTCTTGACAAAGATGAGTTAGAGACAAAGTTTATAAGTAAATTTCCATACCTTAACTCAAATCTATGATTTGCCCCTTGATTCCCGTCAAATCCCTAGCTTTCTCCTCTTCCTCTCTCTCTAACTCACACTTTGGAGCCCTCTTCCAACAAAATGAAGAACAAAAAGAATTATACATATATAACTTAACTCAAAAATCTTAATTTATTCATTACAAATCATAATTTTTTAAAATCTCACCAAAGGCTCTAAAAATTATACTAATCATAACTATGAAGTCGGTTTTTGTTTATCGCACCTCTACGACCTTCAATTTCAGTTCAAAGTTTCAATTGCAATAGATATTCTTACTTTCAACGGATATTTTTCAAAATTCATATATTTCCCATACTTAAACTTGCAAATTCATATCAAACACATAATCACATACATAATTAAGCATAGTACGGGTTGGGTTATCACAGTCTTCCCCTCTTTAGGAAGTTTGGTCCTCCAAACTTGTTTACCTCAAGTTGAAAACAATTTCGGATATCGTTGCCTTATTTCTTCTTCTCGTTCCCAAGTGGCTTTGTTCCTATGATGTTCCCTTCATTCCACTTTTACCATTAGGATAGTATTATTCTGTAGTTGCTTGACTTGTCGATCAAGGATTCGAAGGGGTTTCTCCCCATAAGCCATATCGTCATCTAGCACAATTTGATGATAGTCAATAACATGAGAAAGGTTTCGAAGGTAGCCTTGCAACATTGATACGTGAAACACATTGTGCACTTGTTCCATGCCCGGTGGTAAAGCAATCCGATAAGCAACCTGACCTAATCTTTCCAAAATCTGAAACGGCTCTATGTACTGGGGTGATAATTTCCCTTTTTTCCCAAATCTTGTGTGCCCTTTCATTGGAGTGACTTTGACAAAAACATGATCTCCAATTTCAAACTCCAAGTCTCTCTTTCTTTGATCCGCATAGCTCTTTTGTCGGCTTTGAGCAGTTTTCAATCTCTGTTGGATGATTTGAATATTTTCCGTAGTAACTTGCACAATTTCAGGCCCAATCAACGACCTATCCCCAACCTCAGTCCAACAAATCGGAGTTCGACATCTTCTCCCATATAAAGCTTCATATGGTGCCATCCCAATGCTGGAGTGGAAACTGTTGTTATAAACAAATTCCGCCAAAGATAAATGAGCCTCCCAACTTTCTCGAAAATCCAAAACACACATCCGGAGCATGTTCTCCAACATCTATATAGTTCTTTCAGATTGTCCATTGGTTTGTGGATGGAATGCAGTGTTAAACCTCAACTCTGTTCCCAGTGCTTTTTGTAAGCTTTGCCAAAACCTTGACACAAACTTAGAATCTCTATCCGACACAATGGAAACCGAAACACCATGCAATCGAATAATCTCAGCAATGTACACAATGGCAGGTCGATCAGCATTATAAACAGTCTTCACAGGCAAAAAGTGAGCAGACTTAGTCAATCTATCTACAACAACCCATATAGAATCCATACCTCGGGGTGTTCGGGTTAAGCCCATAATAAAATCCATAGTTATATGCTCCCACTTCCATTGGTGCTCCGCTTTTACTTGTTGACATTGAAGGCACCTTGAAATGAATTCTGCAATTTCTTTCTTCATATTAGGCCACCAAAAAGTTTGCTTGAGATCTTGGTACATTTTGGTATTCCCAAGGTGCATAGCAAACCTAGACTTGTGAGCTTCTTCCAAGACTCTTCCTTTAATTTCGAGGACATTAGGAACACACAATCTTCCCTTGAACTTCAACACTTGAGCTTCCAAAAAAAATCCCGGTCTTAGTTTTGCTTCCATCTCATCATATACTTTCTTGAGGAATTCATCCTCTAATTGCCTTTATTTAATTTCCTCAGTAATAGCCAGTTATGCGGTCATTGCAGCCAACATTCCATCTCGTTCATGTAACATAATTTCCACCTCCATTCTTTCCAAGTCAAGTAATAGTTCACTCCACTCTGTAAGCAAACATGCTAAGTTTCCCATTGACTTTCTACTAAAAGCATCCGCTACCAAGTTGGCTTTATCGAGATGATAATGAATCTGCAACCCATAATCCTTGATGAGTTCTAACCACCGTCTTTGCTACATATTAAGCTCCTTTTGAGTAAAGAAATACTTGAGGCTCTTCTGGTCGGTGTAGACTTCACATGTTACTCCATAAAGATAATGCCGTCAAATCTTCAATGTAAACACCATAGCAACTAATTCCAAATCATACGTGGGGTAATTCTTTTCATGTGGCTTCAACTGTTGGGATGCATAAGCAATTACTCTTCCATTCTGCATAAGCACATACCCCAAACCCTTATGAGATGCATCACTATAAATCACAAACCCTTCTATACCCGAGAGTAAGGCAAGGACCAGTGCTGTTCTGAGTTATGTCTTTAATTCTTGGAAAGCGGACTCCCTATGTTATGTCCACTCAAATGGAACACCTTTTTGAGTCAATTGGGTAAGCAGCACCGCAATCTTAGAGAAATCTTTAACAAATCTTCGGTAGAATCCAGCTAAACCCATAAAGCTACGTACTTCCGTAACATTGGTAGGAGCAGGCCAATTCACAATGGCTTCTATCTTTTGTGGATCAACAGACACACCATCCTTGTTAATTACATGCACCAAAAACACAACTTCATTCAACCAAAATTCACATTTCTTCAATTTAGCATATAACCTCTTGTCCCTAAGGATTTGAAGAATTAATCTCAAGTGCCTTTCATGTTCCTCCCTATTCTTTGAATAAATAAGAACGTCATCAATGAATACCACCACAAACTCTTCCAAGTACGGTTTGAAAACTCGATTCATTAAATCTGTAAAAGCTATCGGTGCATTCGTAACCCCAAATGGCATGACTAAAAATTTGTAATGGTCGTACCTACTTTGGAAGGCAGTCTTCTCAACATCCTCTGCTTTGACTTTCAATTGATGGTACTCGGATCTCAAGTCAATTTTTTAAAACACTTGTGCCAACTATAATTGGTCAAACAAATCATCAATCCGTGGTAAGGGATATTTATTCTTCACCATTACCTTATTAAGTTCTCGGTAATCAATACACAATCGAAGGGTCCCGTCCTTCTTCTTCACAAACAAAACCGGTGCTCCCCATGGCAATGTACTCGGTCGGATGAACCCTTTGTCAAGCAGTTCTTGCAACTATATTTTCAATTTCTTCATTTCTGCCGGAGACATTCTGTACAAAGCCTTGGAAATAGGTTGAGCACCCAGTACAATATCAATGACAAATTCAATCTCACGATCTATCAAGTCCCCTAGCAATTCTTCGGGAAATACATCCAAAAACTCACTAACAATCTAAATATTTTCAACACCCATCTCAGTTGTCTCTGCATGCAAAATGCTACTGTTGGCTACATATGTTGTAAAAGCTATTCGCAGCTTGACACATAGTACATGAAGGGTAATTCGGGGAGTTAATACAAGTACCCAGTCAAAGACAAACATGTGACAAATCGTATTGGTTATAATGGATTTGCACAGCACTAGAAAAGCTAGAAGACGCAAGATAACGTGGCCCAACAGTTACTCACGAATTCAAATTCAAAATCCAAGATGGAAGCCTAACTGCAAGAATGACGTAGTGGGACTGACTGTGAGAGAACGTGATCAACAATCACGGGAGGACATTTTGATGGTTGGAAGCCCACTTCGACAGTTACCCTTGGAGAGTATAAATAGCAGGGAAAGCCCCAAATTGAAAGGCCCAGACTCAGATCCAGAAATCAGTTTATTTACTTTATATTTCTTTCTAGTTTTACATTTCCAGTTCTTTACATTTCCAACACTTCAATTCCTATACTACACTTCATTTCCTAAGAGTAGTTTCAAGTAGTCGTTGCTGTAAACATTTTCAAGGCCAGGTCATTTCATTGTAAGTTCCTATTTACTTAATGAAATTCAGTTTCTGAATTGTTCTGTACTCGTTATTTCTTATAAATTTCTTCTCAAACAAGCCACCAGTAAAAGTCCTCTTCATTGAAGCTGAAAGAACTTCAATACAATCGTCTGATAATTGGCTGGTAATTAAAATTCTCTAAGGACTGATTGATCCTTATTGGCACGCTTAAAATTACACAATTAACCTTCGAAAGCCAAAAAAGCCAACAGCTACACAAATAACCCCTACAACCCTTCTGAAGTAGTTTACAAGCTTTTATGGCCGATATCAAATAGGGTGGAGGGACCACCCCACGTCCCACAAAAGTAAACTCTTTTTGACCTAGTGGGCAGAACACAACTTGTTTAGACACACAATCAATGGTTGCATGATACTTAGTTAACCATTCCATTCCCAAAATTATATCAAAGTGTATCATATCAAAAGGCATCAAATTAGCACATAATGGAATATCTTCAAGTAAAAGCTCAAATGTAAGATACATAGAAGCATATAACATGTAGTCCATTGATAGAAAGCGTACCTGAAACCACAGTGTCTGAATTTTGGACATCACCCGGAACAAGAGCAAAGACTCTCCCTTGCCTAACATTGTCTCTAGAAGTAGTAGGCCTTGCTGGGGACTTTGTTGCAAGAGTGGAACCGGCTAAACTAGCAGTTGGCCTATTCCCTTTCTGTTGCCCAAACATAAGACAATCTCTCACCATATGCCCTGTCTTTCTACAATTAAAGCAAGCTCCTGATGCTAGATAACAAACCCCATAGTGCTTCTTTCCACACTCCGGGCAAGTTGGTGCCAAATCTCAGGTAGAACCCGAAGTCTTGCAAGTTCCCAAATTTTGCTTTTTACTTTGTGAGGACATCGACCCTTTGTGCACATTGGAGCCTTGCCTTTTGCTCTTCCAATCCGAGTATCGGTTTTAGTTGGCTTGGTTACCTTCCACTATGATGGCCTTATCCAATACATCTACATATTTCTGCACCTACAATACATTAATCTTCTCGAGAATGAAGTCTCGGAGACCTCCCTCAAATTTCCTCGCCTTCTTGTAGTCAATATTGACCATGTACAATGCGAAACGACTAATTCAGTAAATTGCGCTTCATACTCCGCGACGGTCTTGTTCCCTTGCTTCAATTTTTCAAACTCCGATACCTTCCTGTCTCGGATACTCTGTGGGAAGTACTTCTCATAGAAGATCTCCAAAAATTGAGGCCAATTCATCCCTTGATGCTCTCTCCAAAAAAACATCCACCAACGACGCGCCTCATCCTCTATTGTAAAAGCAGCTAGCAAGACTTTCTGTGCCTCCGTGCATGGAAAGACTTCAAACAATTTCTTGATACCAAGCACCCAAACCTCCGCCTTTAATGGATCAATTCCTCCTTTGAACAAGGGTGGTTTCATCTTCTTAAATTCTTTTGTGAGAGTGTAGCTCGATTTTCATGCTCCTTTCAGAAGACGAATAGCCCCATAGTTTGGACTCTCGTAGTTCTAAATCTAATTTCACAAAGTGCAATGTGAAACAGTGAAAACACAAAAGAGTCCAAATCTGGCAATTCTTTTGGAAAATCAATGTTTGAATCAAATGCCAAAAATGGAATGTTTTTCCAGATTTCAGAGTCGCTACCTAAATATTTTTGGAAAATTTAGGAAACCCGAGACTCGTGCCAAAGGCCATTAGTTCGTTATCACCAAAGTGTCTCAGCTCGGGAACTCAGGTACGAGAGGGGAAGGTCATGAATTGAGCACCCCACTCGCCTGATCAAAGATCCGCCTCGACTAATCATGATGTGATTTTTATTTGCATTATGTGCTCTTGTTTCGATTATTAGTTATTTTTACTATGTGATGCACACACAAATATAGACTAATTTGCAAGAATTGGAACATTTGATTTCGTGTTTTATTTGAAATTGTTTTGTGAATTTGCCACTTGAAAAAGTAGGCTTAAAATTGAAATTAATCAAACTATCACAATTCAAGCAACTAGCCTTCATCCACAGGCATTCAAAGAGTTATATCATTTAAACAATTAACCTCATGGAAGTATGCTTTGACATGGTGACAACCACACTCATGCAATATGCTAAAACTCAAAATTACTCACCTAGTACTCCGAGCCAAAACAAAGCAAAATAATTAGAAAAATATGCATGCTCCTAATTAATGTAATATAACTAATGCAACACATACATTATGTAATTTGTAGGCTCGGCTATGAGCATGGCATATGATTTCATTCAAGGCATGTGATAAAACACGTATTCAGACAATGAATTTGAACATTTGATATTAGGTTAGCATGATGAGCCAAGACTTGGATGCATGCAAGGCAATGTATACAAAGCATAAGAATGCTAATTTGAAAAATGATGTTCCTATACTAACCATCATAAGCAAATAAGTAAAAGGAAGAAAGACGTGGGGTTGGAAGACATATAACTTATTACATAATTGCCCTCATGCAAGAGGGTGCAAATAAAAGTCCAAAAGTTCAAATTAAACTAATTATTACAAAATCGAATGAATAAATAAGAAAAGAATTAAATAGCTAACTACTCTATTACAACAAGGATAATCATGAGAAGTAAACTAACCATCTAAGTTAACTAACTATAACAATTACAAATAAACAATAATGATAATTACAACACCAATAATTAACAAGACCAACTGTAACAATAATAATAAATAATAAATTATTTACAACAATACTCGGAGCATTAATTTATAATAATGATGTAAGCAAGGATGCACAAGGGTTGCATGCACAGTGTCCATGAACAGCTTTGTCTGCCTGGGTCGACTCTATTTCACCTTCAGCCACTGCCCTCTGTTTTCTACAAAATACACTGCTGACCAAACATTGATGGCCGGCTGTGCCTCGTGCCTTAATTTCGTGCAAAATCTTGTTTTGTGATCTGAAGTGAAAATAGTGCAAACAGAGTTATTCTAGACTCTATTTGTCCCTCTCACACTTCTCTATCATGGGAAAGCCTCGAGAGAAGGTTGGAATCGTTTCCAAAACCATCAATGAACAAGTTGATTGCTTAATGATTTTGGGTACAATTTGGACAAAGATCAATAAATGCAATGAACAACCACCCGTCCCTCCTATCATGGAGTGAACTCAAAGAATGAGGTAGAGACGCTTCAAGGTTCATCAAAACATCATGAATTGATGTAACACAACCCTTGACACAATATATTTGGCATAATGTTCGGCCTAACCCAAGCAATATAACTCATTTTCTTTATGTGGGTTGGTTCATTTTAAGCCAAATTCATTAGTCTTTGCCAACCTTTAATCCATTAAGTCCAAGATGATTGTTACGTCCGCTAAGTGAAAAATATGTCAAACAGGAGGTGATTCTCAATATGAAAAAGAGATTATGCTATTGACAATAAACCACCATAGAGATTAAGCCATTAAGCATAAATTGCTAGTTCACGTTTTGAATAACCATCAACTGATTGAAACAACTCTCAAATGAAAGAAATGAATAGCAAGTTGATTTATGAAAATAAATTTATTAAACATGGAAGTTAGATAAAGAAAAGTTAAGAACAATATTCAACAAGCTATGTATGCAAACTTATGAGATAACAATCAAGCTAATCAAAGCATGAATTGTTTAAATAACCTATAACAACCCTAAAACAGCTCTTAATGGGTGAAAAACAGTGGCTCAAAGTACATGAAAAGAGCCTACGAAGCTAAACAACAAAGAGAGAAAATAAAGCTAGTAAGTAAGAACAACGAGGGGTGGCTAACCCCTCCACTTTTGAAACCTCAAAGCATGAGCTTAGCCCTTTTTAAACTCTGAAAAATAATTTAGAAAGCAAAGGAAAGGGTGTAAAAGTAAGGGTTTAAGCTATAGGTAAAGGTGTAAGAAAGAGTGTTAACTCTCTTTGCCCTTTTGGTAGCTCTCCAAACCCAAACTTAAACACTTGGAAGAGAATCAAAACAACACAAAAATACAAGAACTAGATAGCAATAGACAGAACAAGAAGTAAAAGAAAGGATGACAAGGTTATACCTCTCAAAGAAGTGAGCTTTTGTTTATGAATCAAACTAAGTCCCAACACACTCTCAAGCTTGAAGTATGGTGTTCAAGGCTCAACCAAGATTCCTAGGCTAAGGAGTGAAGGTGTATATGGTGTATGGATATAGGTTCAAGGTGTTAGGCTTGCTCAAAGGCTTGCTTGCACAAGAAGAAGGAGAAGAAGAAGCTCTCAAGAAGGTGTAGAGGCTTTTTAGAAATTCTTTAACCCTCAAAACAGAGATACGACTTCGTTTTTATAGAATTTGAGCAAGAGGGGTCATAAATATCTTCAACAATAGACAGTTGGCGGGCTCTTGCCCAGAACAGTGTTTATTGCTACTAAAGCACGGCCGACCCTTAATGAGGTATGATTGGGCCTCAATGTGTTCCCTTGTTTTCCTGCTTTGGACACAGCACAGGGTAGTACAATGTGTAAAAATGGATTTCTAGGGTATCATCAGTGGGAATATGGAAGGTTTGGGATTGTTTTGGAGCTTAAACATAGCCCCTTCGTTGAGACCTCGTGTGAAACCCCCAAAATATGTATTCACTTTAAAAGCCCTAATGTTGAATTATTTTCTTAAAGCCCCTCGGTTACTTGAATTAATTTGAATCTTGTCGGTTAGCATTACTATTTTTATTTTTATCGAAAAAGGAATCACCCTAGCCGGATTAGGTTCCCTAACCTAATTTAATTCTACCTAAGTTACATGTATTTAACTCCAAGCCCTCACTCTTTATTTAAATTCAAAACTTACCCAAAAGCTAGTACTTGTACCTTGTACCTTGAAGTACCATCAATCTTGTAAGATATATATATGTATATACACCTTGAAGAGTGTACCCTAGGACCAAAACTAATAAAATAATAACTCCATCACACTCCCCCAAGGCCGGCCACCCTAGGAAGAAGAGAGGAGCCAAATTTCAAGATTTTTTATCATGATATTCCAGGAAAACCAAAACCTAGTACCCTAGACTTAGGATAATGTTCCCTATACTAGTTACCTTTCAACTAAAAATCAACTAAATAATGCCTAATCCTATGATTTAGCACCTTAGTTACTCCTATCCCATTAGACTCCAAGCAAAATCCTAACCTTTCCATCCATTTTCAACTAGTGGGCCTTTTTGTCCTTTTACACCAAATTGCCTATATATACCAACCTCCCCTAGCTTGGTAAGCCACAAATACCACACCCACATACACACATTCGGCTAGAGAGAGGGAAGAGAGCAAGAGAGAGAAGTCTAGAAGAAGAAGAGGAAGAAAGAAGAGGAAGAAAGAAGAGAGTTTTCTTGTGCAAAGCTTAGTAGGTAAGCCACAAACACAACCTTCTCTTTCATTTTCTTTTTTTCAATACATGTTTCTAAAGGTTCTAAATAATGTTTTCAGAACTGATATTACTAAGTTCTTATGTTAAAAAGTGCTAAGGGTTGAGTATTGATTCCATGTCTCTTGTATTTTTCCCCATTTTGGTCCAAAACCATTTTTTTTGTACCAATCTCTCAACTTTGCAAGGTACTCCTTCAAACAAATTTTCTGAGTTAAATATATGATAGTTAGCATATTTTCTTCACAAAAGAAATGAAACTTTCCCTTGGTGGAATCCCTTTTTCATAAATCTTCTTGTTTTGGGCAAAGTACCCTAGAATCTGTTTTTGCAACCCACTTCCAGAAATTCTAGAAAAATTTATAAAATTATTCTGGACCTCTATTTTATGTCAAAACCTTCCTTAAGGTGTTAGCTTTCAACTAAAATTGGTTTCATCGAAAAATATTAAGCAGTTTGCAAGAAAATCAATTTTCTATAACAGTCGACGGATCTGGACAGAATCTGGACAGCGCTAAAATATTTTCTAAATAACTTAAAATCTGGAAAAGCGATCCCATTTCTGAAAAATGTTCTAGAAACTAGATTAAATCTTTTATGAACCATAGGAAGGCCAAGTCCGGTGAAGGATCTAAAATAGTCCTTTCATTTTAATCTTTATGTGATATTAAATCTGGAAATTTTGTTATGCATGGATGTTTTATGCCTTGTATTCATGAAAATGTTTATTAGTTCATGATCATATCCTGGCATGATATTGTAGGTGTTATGTTATGTTATGTTCTTCATCTTCTTCACCTTGTTGATACATGCTTGTGTGGATATTTTTATCTTGTTAAGTAGTCTAACCTTGATGTAAAATATTTAACTCAACGGGAAACCGAATGGGGAGGGTATTGGGTTTTCGAGCACTTGAGTGATGAAAAAAATGAGAATATGTGATATATGGATTGTTGGGATGCGTTCCCTATTTGAAAGTTAAAGTCTTGCGCAAGTGGTTTTCGGAACCCTTGAACGGAGCAGTTGTATTCGGACCCTAGGTGGTTTGGTGTAAGGAGGGATTCGGGCAAGGCCCTATTTTACCGTCTCTTTTGAGGCCCTGCAGTTGGCGCTACACGGTACATAACCGTTGGTAGACATCCGAGGTTAGGTCTGCAACAAAGCAGCAAAAGAGGGGGCATACCGAATAATCCGCGTCCGATTCTCGTGATTGGGAGGACGAAATCTCTTTGGGGGATATCTAGTTGCTAACAACCTAACGTAACCCTTTATTTATTTAATTGAGTATTATGCTTTATTACTTGATGTTATAATGGTGATTGTGTATTGGACTGAGAAAAAGGGGTAGGGTGTGTGTGTGTTTACTAGGCATTCAACGCTCACGACGTATCATGCCAGGTGACGAAGCAGAACTCATAGCTGGAGGCGACGAGCCCGAAACTTTCGAAGACTTTTGGCTATCCTAGAAAAAAATTAGAAGTTTCTTTTTGGATATTTTGTAAAGACTCATTTAAAGACTTAAGCTTTCTTCTGGAATGTAATGTAATGGAACCATCTTTTGAGTTATATATATTGTGATTGTTATGTATTTATATTCTATGTAAGAACCTTATCGTTGCTTATGAGACCTTGTGTCAATACCTTTTAAGATCTGTCAAAAGGGCAGTGCGCTGCCTAAGAAAGCTGGACTTAGAAGGGAGGCTAATTTGACTCCTCCGGCAATTTGGGATCTTACTTGGTTATTGACCATAGGACTCATTAGTGACTCTCCCTTGACTACAACCAATAGTGTAGAACCGGGGCGTCACACCTCGAACCACGCACAACACCACTTTCATCATCGAATGTACCGGGTAAAGCACTCGAGCCTTGTGGATGGCCAAAAATGGGGTGTCTACAGAGAGCAATAATTCGATCGTCAGCCTGGTGGTCTTGCACTATATGTGGTGGCACAGGCATTGGTGGCGGTGGTTGTTAAGCTGTTGTTGTCTAAAGGCCTCCGCCATGTCCATGATCATTGTCTCCATTCTATCAAGTCGTGTGGAGGTTGAATCCTCCCCATCCTCTGCCTTTGTTCTCACCATGATCTAGAGTAGCACACATTATAACTTTCCCAAATAATAAACACATAGTTCACATTTACAAATGCACATTTTCATGTCATACTTGATTATGGATGCAACTTAAACTCTTTCTAGACTTCTTATTGCTCGAATGGACTCATGTGTGAGATATTAACTCATACTCTGATACCACTCTGTCATGACCCGAACCCGTACCTAAAAGTTTGGGTCATAACAGGCCGATAATCACTTGATTACCTTCAGCCTCAAACAAACATACATAGTAATTATAATCATGGGGCCAAAAGCGGAAGTATACAACAAAAGAATGAGTCTGTTGAGCTATACCAATATGCAAAATGTAACAAATCCACCTCATTTACATGCCCATGCAAAAAGAATATAAGTATCGCAAGAAATATTTGCATAACGTTTACAAACCCAAGACCACATTAGCAAAACAAAGTAAGGACCAAGTATGATCTAAGTCGAGACAAAACTCCATCTCAGAGACATGACTCGATTGGGTCTCAAAAAGGATGGCTCCTGAAGCTGACTCTAGGAATATGCTCTATGCTGTGGATTACCTACATGAGCATACATAAAATTGGGTGAGCGAAGCTCAATGAGTAATAATACTGTAAAACAATGTAAAACAGTCATAAGATTCTCACAATACCCAAAATCGTATAAACAAAACAGCCTTAGGCCCAATCATATTTCAAAACGGCCTCGGGCCCAACATATAACGAAACGGCCTCGGGCACAATCATATTTCAAAATGGCCTTAGGCCCAACATATAACAAAACGGCCTCGGGCCCAACGTATATCAAAACAGCTTTGGGCCCAACGTATATCAAAACGGCCTCGGGCCCAACATCTAACAAAATGGCCTCAGGCCGAATGTTGCACATGTCATATAATATTAATGAGGTTTCTCATTTTAAACAAATCACAATGTTAGCACCAATCACCGTTCATGGTTTGAGGTACACAATAACGAACATATAAATATGGTATTATTACTCACAGTGGGATCGATCTTGTGGTGTTTCATCCGGCACACAACCTACACCAAACATGTTACACACATATTCGATAAGTGATTCACTTCAATTCTACTCTTTTCTTTCATTATTCACAACCTTCTTTAATGAGTTTCTATTCATCATTTCACTCCCAAAAGGGGGCTAAATAAGGTTGCGAACGCATTCTGGAGGCCAGGTATCAAGACAAAACAACACAATTTTTTTCATGTTAGGCCACACGTGCGACCGGTCCAACCGCTCGAATGATCTGGCTCCGCACATGCGAAAATGATTGTCACTTGAGCACACAATGAGTAGTGGGTTTAGGCTTAAATCTTGGGCGCTTGTGCAGAGCCCGAGGCTAGATGAGCAGCCTGAGCTCACTCAGGCAATCCGAAAATGGCTCCAAGATGCAAACGTTTTTCTTTCATTCCCAAGCCCAAATCCATGTAAAAACAACTCAAAAACATGATATATAAGCATGATACAAGTGTAATTCCACATTAAACATATCAATCTTGCATCAATAATAATTTCATGGTCTCATCTTTTCACAATTTCATGGTTTACATACACAAGTTTAAAATACATATGTTCATGAATGATTTTCTCACAAATTTTGTTTATATGAACCATCTAGGGTTTGTTTCATGGATCAATCATAAAAATGAACTCAAATCAAACAATGGTGTAGAGATTAAGGCCCAATTTCATGCCTTTAGCTCTAGTCACTACACAACTCCAAACCCTAACTCAAAATTCCTAATTTCTTCACGATTTCTTGACAAGGATAAGTTAGAGACAAAGTTTGCAAATAAATTTCCATATCTTAACTCAAATCTATGGTTTGCCCCTTGATTCCCTTCAAATCCCTAACTTTCTCCTATTCCTCTCTCTCTAACTCACACTTTGGAGCCATTTTCCAACAAAATGAAGAACAAAAAAGGCTATACATATATAACTTAACTCAAAAATCTTAATTTATTCATTACAAATCATAATTTTTCAAAATCTCACCAAAGGCTCTAAAAATCATGCTAATCATAGCTATGAAGTCGGTTTTTATTTATCGCGTCTCTATGGCCTTTAATTTGGGTTCAAAGTTTCAATTGCAATAGATATTCTTACTTTCAATAGATATTTTTTCAAATTCACATATTTCCCATACTTAAACTTGTAAATTTATATCAAACACATAATCACATACATAATTAAACATAGTATGAGTTAAGTTATCACGTTCAGATTCATAGGCTTATCAGGAAACTAACATTCAGTTTGTTTGTTTTCATTTTTTAAAAAATACATTTCAGAAAATTCTACTTTATTATTTTTCGTGTTTTTTTATTTTTATTGAATTTTTTAAATATTTTAAGTAATTTTTTTACTTTTTAGACACAGCTAACATAAATATACCTAAAAAGTAAAAAAAAATTGTAAAAAAAAATCTTTTAAAAATTTACTAAATACCAAAAATACAAAAAAAAAAAAAAATACAAGAATTCAGTACTTTTTTTTATATTTTTATGTATTTATTAATTTTTTAAAATATTTTTTCACAAATTTTTTACTTTTTAGATACATCTAAGTAAGGTGCATCTAAAAAAGTAAAAAAAATATTTAAAATTTTAAAAATATTCACTAAAAACAAAAAAACACGAAAATCAAAAAACTCAATTTTCAAAAAACTTAATCCAGAAAACTCAAACCAAACACACTGATTGCTGTTTCAAATTTACTAACAAACTTGTTCACAAATTATATATATTGATAAAAAAAGACCAATAATGCTCCTAGTTGGTAAAACATGAGTGCAACTCCAATAGTGTTAATAATTGAACAAGCACATATGACGAAATTATCGATTTACATGATAATTTTCTCGACATTTTTTTTATTTTTGAGTGAGGCTTGGTTTGGTATCTATAAGTTTTAGTTAAAAAGTTATAATAAAAAACTAAAAAAATTACTAAAATAACTTATTCCTTATCGAGACTTGAGTATGAACAAAAGCTTCTTGTTCAATAAATTATAAATTATTTTATAACTTTCTTTTTAAAATTATCAATAAGTGTTGGTTTGAAAATATGTTATTTAAGTATTTTTTAACTTTTAACTAAAATATGAGGTAAAAAAATTTGGATCCGGGGTCCCTGCTGTGCTGGCGCACAGTAGGGTTGCTGTGAGTCAATAGGGCACCGTATTGAGATTGGTTGAGTCGTTTTGCACGCACAAGGGCAACACAACATTAACTTTATTTATTTATTTTTGTGTAGTTAATTAAAATCACTTATGTATGATATTAATTAAAATTATGGATTGGATTGGTTTAGTTTTTTTTTATAACGCTCCGTTTGTTTCGACAAAAAATATTTTTTATATTTTTTGGTATTTAGTACAATCAAAAATAAAAATCAACGAAAAATATTTTTCATGATCAATAAAAAACAAGCCTATTTAGGTGAAAAATATTTTTCACTTTTAAAAGGCAGATAACGTTTTTACAAATTAAAATTTTACTAATGTCACCACACTACCACTACTTTCACCTCTACCACCACTCCATTATCACCACGGTCACCACCACCATTACCGTCGTCATCACTGCCACCGTCGCCCCACCTCCATCTCCACCTTTGTTCTACCACCACTATCACCAAATATAGAAAAATATTTTCTTCAAAAAAAATTTCCAAAAAATAATAATAATTTTAAGATCCAAAACTGAACCAAAATATTGAAAAAAACAAACCAATTCAACCAATAGATTTTAATTAATATCGATTTTAATTAACCAAAGAAATATTGAATAAAATAAAATCATGGTGTGATGCCTTGCGCATGCGAAATGACTAAACAAATCTCAATGCGGTGTCGTATTGACTCACAGCATTGACTCACAGCAGCCTTGTTGTGGTTAGGCGCACAGCAGGGACCCCGCATCCAAAAAATTAGTAGTATATTTGGAATAATTTTTTTGATTTTTACAGGAAAAAAAAACATTAAAAAAATTAGAAAGAAAATATGTTTTTTTATTTTTTTGGTATATTTTTTAACTTTTTTATTTTTTATAATAAGTTTTTAATTTTTTGTCTGGAAATGACTCCCATCCATAATCCTTTATACTTCATTTTTTGGGCTCCATTCTAGGTCTACAATGATAATCTAAATTGTTCATTTCGTAATCCCAACAATTTAAATGAGTTATGAAAAAAATTAGTTTAAATATCATTAAATATATGAAAAAAATTATATCTTATTTTTAAAATGAACAGTAATTGTGACTTTAAACTTAAACCTTTCATTATATAAAATAAAAAATGATTTGTTTGTGTATTTATCGATATCCGATGAAACTAATTTTTTGCACAGACGGTCTTCATTGGTCTCGTTTGGAAAATTGGCTATTTTAATAGACTATTTTAGTTTTTGACTATTTTAGAGGGAATTTTATTTGCACCCAAAAAATTATGAAGTACGCTAAATTTCTCAATACACCCTATTAAATTATTTAGGGTTATAATTTACTCTCGATACACTTAATATTTTTTTTCTAAATTACCCTTCAAAGTACACCTAATAAACAAATCAAAAATCCAAATTACATCACTTTAAAAAAATCTTTTCAAAAATCTTTAAACAGATTTCTCATTATAGCTACTCTTTTTGTTCAACAAATATACAACAACATTCAAGAACTAATTGAGATTTTCAAAAATCACAAAACTAAATTTTTAATCATATAAATGTAATCAAAATTATTGAATTTCTGTTGGCTTTTTGACTTTCGAAGGGTATTTTTGTAAATGCGAGCATGCCGGCAGGGATCAATCAGTCCTTATAGAAATGTTAATTGCCAACCAATTATCAAACGATTGTGTTTTAGTTCTTTCAGTCTCAATGAAGAGGACTTTTACTGGTGGCTTGACTTAGGAGAAATTAAGCAAAATAATAGTTAAATGAAGAGCAATTGAAGTATTTTATTAGAATGAAAACTTACAATGATCCAAACTCAACCTCGTAGAGGTTTACAGCAACGATCTACTTGAAACTGCTCCCATGAATGAAGTGCAGTGCAGGAATTTAAAGTACAGGAATGTAAAGAGCAGGAATTTAAAGAACAGGAAATGTAAAACTGGAAAAGAAAATATGTAAAGTAAGACTGGTTTGTATGATCTGAGTCTGGGGGTTTTTTCTGGGGTCTTCCCCGCTATTTATACTTCTCAAGGATGACCATCAAACTGCACTTCAAACCATCGATCTGCTCCTCCATGATCGCTGGTCATGCTGCCTTATAAGTAGTTCCATTACGCCATCACTTGCAGTTAGGCTTCCCTCCTATATTTGAATTTGAATCTGAGTAACCGTTGAAGCCACGTCACCTTGCACCTCTTTATTGATCCAATGCTACTCAGATCACGTGAGAACCAATACTAACTGCCACGTGTACGATCAGGATCGAAGACTTGAATAGTCTTCCTATATTACCCTTATTCTGCCACGTGTTGAATTGTAACTGGCTTGTACAAAATATGTAGCCAACATTACCCCCGCACTAATATACCCAATACTTGGTGATATTAGTGAATCAAAGCCCTTTTCCCCGCGTTTTTTAGAACGTGCATGGGGTCTATATTCTGGAAACACAACCGTCACTTATTGATGATTATTTGCATTAATTCTCTTTCAATCTTTTGAACACCCCAATACCTTAGCACTCGTACAGACTGATACTTCTTCTATGGCCGAATCAACTTTCTCCTCCACTGATCGAGCACACGAAGAGTTATATGATGATGTTGTTCCTTCTCGAAAAAATTTTCATGCATTAATTAGCCACTTTTATCCACCTTTCCATATTCAGGTCATGGATGCCTTTGCAAATTATCGACCTTTGGATTACGAACACATTGCCCTTAATCTTTCGATTCAGAAACTTGCGAATATAGATACAAGAAGTTCTTCCTCTGACTCACCCTTATACTTCGAACAAACTGCTCTCAAACCTTTGATTCGGAAAGTTGCAAATATGGACTTGGAAAACTCTTCTTCACACACCTCTGCATGGGATAAAGCTACAACTTCTTCCTCTTCTGGGGTTTCTGACTGGACAAGCTGGTCAACACCTGAGACCTGTGATTTGAGGGAACGAATCAACCATCATTTTGTTGAGTTCACCGACCCTTTAAAGTTTCCTTCCTACGCTCGAAGTTCAGTGGTCTACCCCTACGTGCCCATTGACCATCGACGTAGTTTGGAGGCGAATTTGCTCGTAGCATGGTACACATCTTCCATGCCTACAAGGATAGTGCACGCCACCCGACGCCCAGAAGAGGTACAAGCGTACAATCCATCATTCTTAGCCCAGAAGGCGAAGATTTGTTCTTCTGACTGGCTTGATTATATTAATGCCTTTTTTCCTTCTACCCCTGCTCCACTTCCTGAAATGGAAGCATCCACGTCTTCTTCTTTGCCAAATCCTTGCTGGATAGAGAGACTAAGGTTTGCCCTCGCTATGGACAAGGTCTTTCCACCTTACAAGCCTCCGCCTTTCCCCACTCCAGCTGAGCGGAAGCAAGCTCAACTTCTGCTTGCGGCTTTCTCTCACTTGCCCTTCAATGTCCTTGAGGATGAAGTCTCTCTCAAGAACCTTCGATGGCTTGTGACATTTTGACTCGAGGTCATGTCCTCAATCCCCTTGCCCAAGCAGAGCTTCACATGTTTTTGGACCAACTTCCGTTGCTCCTCCACTAGCATCGAACCTCCACGACCACCACACAATCTTTAGACCAACTCTCATCCCTTCAAATTCATGCCCAGTACAAAGCAGAGAACTTCATTGAAGAATTCGATGATTTCAAGAGTAAAGATTCTGCGTACTGGGATGACTTGGATATAGACGAATTGGAACAAAGAATGAGAGAAGTGGCTTTCGAAATAAAGGCTGAAGAGCTCTACTACGAAGTGAGAGCACATCAACTCATGCAGCCAATGTTAGAAGAAATAGAGGATAGAATAAAGAAATAACAGAAATTCATTGATCATAGTTGGACTAAATTTCATGATCTTGTTATTTATTCCATTCCCTATTTTTATGAGCTTGAGTTTGTACCCAAATAGGGTCATTCGATGTAATTCCTTTTGCTTTAATATAACTAAAACTTTTCCTTTGTTTGGCATTGTCTCCGTTTGTCTTTAAAAGCAAATTCAGGACTTCGAACTAAACAATCTCATCCTTCGAACCTAGACTCAATTGTCTTAAATGAAACACTACAAAGAACCAATTATGAACTTTTCCAATTTATGGACTAAAGTTGACAATTTTGGCTGTTTTTCAATTAGAATCAGTACTTCGAATCTAGCAATCTCACACTTAAAGCTTGTCTCAACCATAACCAACATCTGATCATGGTTAGTATGATCAATTAGTTTTAAATTGACCATCTTTTGCTTCGAACAACAGTTCATGTTGTTTTAATTCAACAGACAATCTCCTTTTTTTATAAACCAACTATTGGTTTTGATGTTTCGAACTCCAATTCCCATCCTTAAGGAGTCTCGAGTTTTGCCTCAAAGGACATTACTTTCATTAAGAAACCTAAAACAGGTCTTTAAAACCTTTGAAGTAAAACAAATACGTAAGTATTCTTACATTTTTAAGTACGGAAATGTGCTTCGAAGCCGACTTCTTTGTTTCAAAGCCGTTGTTTTTTGGCTTTTGGCGCCAAAATCTGGCTTCGAAGCCAAATATTTTACTTCGAAGCTAGCCTCAGCATCCGGGCTGTGTTTTTCCCTCCAAATACTATCAATATTTGAAGGAAACTCTTCATGTTCGTACTTTTAGTGCTTAACGAACCAAGCGTTTATATATCCCCCAAACACAAAGGCTTTTGAAACCCTTTTATTTCGTGTTCTGAAATCATTTGCTCACTCAACACACAAACCCTTTTACCTCTGCTGATCTTCCACTTCTCTCTACTTCCTTTCTCAGCTTCACCTTCTGGAAACGCGTACTATCAATGGCTTCTTCTTCGGTGCCAGTCGTAGAGCGTGCGAGCCCATCTGTAACCTTGAAGAGAATCATTGATGCAGAATGTGAGAAGTACAAAGCTGGGGAGAAAAGCGCTATTGATGGACAAATCTTCATCCCTCGTCGTCATGTGTAGCAAGACTACGTGCTTGGGCCCATATTCAAGGAGATCCTTACTGAGCTCCCAGCCCTATATCCTCGTTTGGAAAACCAATGTCTTCTTTACGAAGGTGGTCTTGACCGGAGAAACTGGAGGATAAACCACCCCCACCGATGCTGGCCTACGGTGAGACCGGAGTGGCAAGAATGGTATGACTAGGTTGTCCCTACTAGAACTCTGGACCTTCAAGAGCTCTGCCTTCTCGATGTTCTCCGACTATCCAGGATAACTATCTCAGAGGACCCTTTCCTAATTCCTGCTGCCTTGTGTTTTTGGAATCCTATCTTTAATTTCTTTCAATTTAGATGTGGGATGATGGCCCCTACTGTTCTTGACATTTGCCATCTACTAGGATTATCCCCCATTGGTACCCCCTTGGACCAGATTACCCTCACTCAGCAGTCCCTTTCTCCCTCCCCTCTCTTAACTCATCCTATAGTGATTTCGCTAAGGTTGAGAATAAAATAGAGGGCTTTGTGACTGATAGGGAATTCTTTTCTTTCCTATTATATTGGCTTTGCAAATTCCTCTTCTGTACCTCTTCTCAAAGAATCATGCCTGAATTTGCCCCTCTTGCCAAAGCCTTCATTTTACAGAAAAGGGTGGCCTTAGCCCCATATGTTCTAGGCCATGTATATAGAGTCTGTTCCCTCTTCTGTGAGAAACCCTTAGATGCTAACCAAAGGGGGCCATTCTGGATCCTTTAGCTTTGTCTTTTTGCCTATTTCACCGAGTTACAATCCAAATGCCTTAAATTTTCTGAGCCAAACCCTCTTACTCATGGCATAAGGCTGGCCAATGCTTCACTTTATCCCTCCACTTTTGCTTTTTACTTCTCTTTCTTCCACTAACTTCTAGCTTCCTTTCCTAATTTCCATTTACGTCCCTTCGAACCCCCCATTGGTCCATCTTGGTTGAGGAATTTCTTAAGTGACAGGTCCTGCGCCTCACCTGCTCACAAAGATATATGGGTTTCCATTCTGATCCCTAGAGAGTTATTTATTGGGACCTTGAACCCCAGAGCCTACAAATGCATAGCTGAGCCGTATTGTCCTGCTCAATTTGCTAGACAATTTGGCTTCACACAAGGGGTCCCAATACCTCTCTGTAGCAATACCAATCTAAGTCTCACTAAGAGGGATCTGAAGGTTCGGAGGTCCAAGCTAGAAGAAGCAACTTCCAAATTTATAGATGACTTGGTCAATTTCGAGTATGCCCCTTTCCTTCCTCAGGGTACCTTGTTGAAGAGGTACCAGAACTGGTGGGTGACCAACATGGAAGTATACTTGGCCACTCCTCCTCAGAACCTGCTAATGGTATTGGATCTGCCCAAGCCCAAAGAAGCTGGAACTGTTACTTCTTCCACTGTTTCAGTTGCAGTGCCTGCGTCCACTCCTGCTGCCTCAACTCCTCCTAGAGTCACTCGGGCTGCTTCGAAGAAAGGTATACACCTTTGTTTCTTTTCCTTTGGCCTTCTCTATAATGGTTGTAGTCTTATCCTTAGTTCTTCTTTTGTGAAGGTAGCCCACAACAAAAGAAAAGGAGACTGCTTGAGCTTGAAAAGAAAACAGCTGAGGTGCAAGCAAAAGAAGAAGAAGAAACAGATCAAGAGCATGAGTCGCCCTTAATAAGAAAGAAAAGAGTGATCGTCCCTACTTCTGACTTAGTCCAAGATGAGACAACTGCCAGAGAGGTAGAAGAGGAGCTCATCTCTACAGAATCTAGATCCCAGATTGAAGAAATTGAGAAGGAAATTGAGAAGGAGCAGACAATACCAATACAAAGAAGAAAGAAAAGAAAGATGACTGTCTCTCCTTCTGATTTCACAGAAGACTCCGATTCTGAGACAATTGCCCAGGCAATAGAAAAGAGAAAGAAAGTGACTGCTTCTGCTACTTACTTGGTTGAAGATACCATCCATGAGGCAGCTGCCAAGGCAGTAGAACAAGAACATTCTAAGGCCATAATTGTCTTCGAGAGGGCTGAGAAGAGACGACAACATCTGAGAGATGAAGCTGCTGCTGCTGATGCATTACAAAGGGAAACTGCAAGAAGGCAACAAACTGCCAAACATTACTCCTTTCGTAGCTCTCCCATCACTGCCAACATTTCTGAAACAAGTAATTTTTTTCATGCTTCTACTGTTTTTCCTTATCAAATTTTGACATTAAAGCTTGACATTACGTTTCTTCCTTTTTGCAGCAACAACTACTGAGGCTATACTTCCAATGAGGACCCCCTCAATTTTAGTTGAAGTTGATCAGATGCAGAATGTGAAAGCCATTCAGATAATACTCCCACTTCCCAGGCCTACATTCCATGTACCCCCTTTGAGTCCTAACATTCCTGTAACTCTTTCTTTTGGTCTGACTCCATATCTTCCCTATCTGACCTTTGACCTGTCTCAATTTACTTCTCATTCGGGCCCTGCTCTTCCTTCTCCTTCTCCTTCTCCTTCTAAGGAAATTTTAACCATTACCTCTTCTTCAAAGGTATCTGATTCCCCAATTGAGGGTGCTGGTAGTTCTCCAACTCATAGTTCATTACCTTTGCCTACTTCCAGCCCCTCTTCACTTGATTCATTGGTGGCTAAGACCATAGAGACTGTCAAAGATCCTCCATCCATTTCTCCTATCCCTATGCAGTCCTTTATGCCTTCCACCACAACTCTCTCTGCACCCCTCATATCTACGGATGAGGTAGACATCTTCGAAGCCAGGCTAGCCAGTCTCTTCGATGTGCCCTCTACCTCTCCAATGACCAATTTTGAAACTAAGCCATTAGTTTTGGCCGACTCCTTGCTACAAATTCTTGAAAGCTCTCCTTCCTCCAGCAGCAAGCCTTCTGCACCTCTGATCGGCTTAGACACCTGCCTGGAACTGTTAATCTCCTTTTCGAGGCTCCCCTTCGAAGCTTTGCAAAGGCCTATCATAAGAGATGGGTTCCTCCAGTGTTGCAAAGTTGCTGAACAGTCAGGCATGGATGTCTCAAGTCACTTATCCCAGGCAGCAGCTACTATCGACTTCTACATCAACATTTGCCATACTGCCAAAGCTGCGGAGGAGAAATTAACTAGAGACCAGAGTTTTGTTTCCCAAGTACATACTGAAGTCTCAGAGCTCAAGGAACAACACTCCTCTGCCTCTCACTTTCGAGTTCAGCTGCTGGAGAAGAAAGCTCAACTTGAAGAGGAGCTATCTGCAGTGAACCAGGCCTTAGTCCAAACTGATACCAAACTACAAATCACCAACCAAGGACTGGCCGATCGGAAAGAAGAAATGGCTACAGCTATTCAACTATTTTCATCACTTAGCAATAGGAAATCTATTGTAAAAGAACAATTAAGACATTGTAATTATTTTTGGGCCAATTTGTGGCAAAATGTACTTAACTCTTTATGAAAAGCAAATCCTTGTCTATCATTTGAGTAGTCTTGTGTTCTTATACTTGGTGTTTATTTTATTCCTTGTGTTTCCCAAATGGTTGGAAAATAAGGTTTCAAATATCTGCCATTAATCTTTTTGGGATGTATGTATCCATTCAAATTTCTCAAATGGTATGCCCCAAAAGGCAGAACTCTATGAATTTGATATGGTCCTTCCCAGTTAGGTGACCATTTACCAAACTTATGGCTTTTAATTCCTATTGGGAGTATTGTCTTCCATACCAAATCACCTTCATCAAAGCCAATGTATTTGACCTTCTTATTGTAATTTTTAGCTGCTTTCTTCTTTTGCAAGAGAATGTTGTTTAATGCCAGAATTCTGGCTTCATCTATGCCTTCTAATTCCAAGCACATACTCTGATGGTATTGCTCAAGATTTAGCTAGTCTTGGCATCTTACCCTCAAAGATTTAACATTAATTTCCACAGGTAACACTGCATCATGCCCATACACTAAGGCATAAGGAGTAACTCCTGTGCTTGACGTTGGGGAAGTTCTGTAAGCCCACAACACATCCAATAATAAGTTATGCCAATCCCTGGGATTGTCCTCCACAACCTTTTGTATTCCTTTTTTCAATGACTTATTGGATGATTCAGCTTGACCATTGGCTTGTGCATAATATGGGGTGGAATTAACGAGACTAATTCCAAATTCTGCCACAAAGGACTTCACCATCTTCCCATCGAACACAGTCCCATCATCCACAGTTATAGTTTGTGGGATGCCAAATCTATGGATTAGATCCTTAATAAAGCCAATAACCTCAGTCTGGTCTATAGCCTTGTATGGCTTAGCTTCGACCCACTTAGTGAAGTAATCAGTGGCCACTAGAATGTAACAATGATGCTTCGAAGAAGGTGGGTGTATTTTCCCCATCATATCCATAGCCCATCCTCTGAATGGCCAAGGCTTCACTACTGCATGTAGGTCAGTTATGGGCACATGCCTTATTGTGCCATGCTTTTGGCATGCCTGGCAACCCTTTGCATACTCTATGCAGTCTTTAAGGATAGTTGGCCAATAGTAGGAATGCCTTCGAAGCAACCATCTCATCTTCACACCAGGCTGATGAGCACTACAGATGCCTTCATGAACCTCAGCCATAGCTGTTAATGCTTCTTTTGGGCCTAAACATTCCAGCAATAAGCCGTCACCCCCCCTTTTGTAGAGAGCATTACCATCTATCATATATTGCATAGACTGCAATTTAATTTTCCTGCTGACCTTCGAAGATGGACCAGCCAAGTACTGCATTATTGGATGCCTCCAATCTTATTTTTGTAAGTCATTATGATTGACTTCCAAGACCACATTCATTTTATTCAAAGGTGGTATCAATTTCTGATATGTTGTTTGGCATATGTTCCTTTGGGCATTATCCCTTCTCTTGAAGTTCGAAGCTTTCTGAGCCACATCATTAGCTCTATCATTCAAGAACCTTGGAACATGAGTTACATTTGCTATTTGAAATTGAGAAAACAGATGTAATGCAACAACATAGTATGGTCAAATGCTTATGCTTTGACACTTGAAAATCCCTTTCACTTGGTTAACCACCAATTGAGAATCTCCAAATATGTCAACTGCATGAACTTGTAATCCAATAAGAATTTCTAGTCCCACTATTAAGGCTTCATATTCAGCTTGGTTATTAGAACAGGTAGCTTCATCCACTCTGAAACCATGTGTGGTCTCTACCCCTTGTGGAGACCTAATCACAATACCAATTCCAGTTAAGCCATTGGCTTTCGACCCATCGAACCACATCTGCCATGGCTCAACACTAGCCATACCAAGTTCCATTATCTCTTGGCTCTCTGTTTGAGATGGATGGTCTGCCAGAAAATTGGCTAAAACTTGCCCTTTTACTGCCCTTTGAGGGACATATTCTAGATGAAATTCTAATAAGGCTAGTATCCACTTGCCAATTCTTTCCCTCAACATAGGTCTAGATAACATGTACTTAACCAAATCTGTGGTTGCAATTACCAAGACAGTTGTAGGTAAAAGATAGTATCTTAATTTCATTGCAGCAAAATACAAAGCAAGACACAGCTTTTCAACAGCTGAATATTTACATTCACAAGAACTTAAAAACCTACTAAGGTAATAAACAGCTTGCTCCTTGCATTCTTCATTATCTTGGGCCAAGAAAGCTCCCAATGAATCTTCTGCTGCAGCTATGTACAACTTCAAGGGCTTATCACCCTTTGGTGGCATCAGCACTGGAGGGTTGGCCAAGTAGGTTTTGATACCTTCGAAAGCAATTTGATGCTCTGCTGTCCATACAAATTCCTCTTCATCTTTCAGCCTTAACAAGGAAAAAAATACTTTAGTTTTCCCTGCAGTGTTAGAAATGAATCTTCGAAGAAAGTTAACATGTCCAAGGAACCTTTGTAATTTTTTCTTACTTGATGGAGACCTGGCTTCAATGATGGCTTTAGCTTTATTCTGATCAATCTGTATTCCTTTCTTGTGCACTACATAACCCAAGAAGTTTCCAGATGACACACCAAAAGCACACTTGAGGGGATTGAGTTTTAACTTGAACCTCTTCATTCTTTCAAAAGCTACTTCTAAATGAAACAGATGCTCCTCCATGGACCGGGATTTCACTACAATGTCATCAATATAACACTCTAAATACCCTCCAATGAGGTCATGAAAGATAGTGTTCATAACCCTCTGATATGTAGCTCCAGCATTCTTCAGGCCAAATGGCATTTTAACCCATTCAAAAGCGCCAATATTTCCAGGACATCTGAATGCTGTCTTGTGGACATCCTCCTCTGCAATGCAGATCTGGTTATAATCAAAGTGCCCATCCATCATTGATAAAACTTGATGCCCTACTGAACTGTCTACCAACAGATCCACTATAGGCATAGGGTACTCATCTTTTGGAATTGCTAAATTCAAGTTTCTGAAATCAATGCATACCCTCATTTTACCGTTCTTCTTTACCACAGGCACAATATTAGATAGCCATTCCATATACCTGGCTGTCCTAATAAAGCCTGCTTTGAGTAGTCTAAGAATCTCCTCCTTGACTTTCTGAATTACTTCTGGACTCATTCTTCTTGGTTTTTGCTTGTATGGCTTGAAGTTAAGTTTCGTAGGGAGCCTATGTTCCACTAATGACCTATCCAATCCTGATAGTTCATTATAAGACCATGCAAAGCAATCTTTATATTTCTTTAGAACAACCAACAACTGGTCCCTGTCCAGAATATTCAGACAAGCACTTATGTAGGTGGGCTGTTGTATAGAATCTTCCCCTAAATTTACTTCTTCTAAGGGGTCTTGTGTCTAAGAACTTACTGAAGCTTCTTCGTTGATTTCTTCTATCTTCGAAGCAATCTCCTTGCTTTGTTCTGCTCCCAGGTTCTTTAATTCAACATCTTTGCCCTCCTCCTCATAGACAAAGTTTGTCCACAAGGCTTCCTCTTCCTATATCTCCTGGACTTTTGTTTCAATGTCCAATGCACAGTATTTATCAAGGGTCAAAACTTTGACCTGTTGCTGCTTCTACTTGCAGCCAATTATCATGGCTTCTCTCTCTTGCTCTTGTACTTTCTGGACTATTGAGTTTACATCCAATGTTGAGAATTTAATTAGAGCCAAAGACTTGGCTTCTTGTGTTTCATTTCTTTGCCTACAACCAGGCATCATTGTCATCCTTAACGACAACCTCCTCATCAGCACTCTCCTGGACTAAGTGCTTCAGGTGTGTCACTTCCTCATCAGCCGTCACTTCGGCTGAGCCATCAGGTTTCCTCAGTATACTGAGTGATGTCACTCCCTCAATATACAGTTTGGCCTCTGCGAAGTCTGCCCAGGCTATGAAAAGTTGAGGATCTGCATCAATTTCCTCTATCTCTCCATTGCTTAAGGCCATCATAATTTTCTGATGCAAAGAGGAAGGCACACATTTGTTAGTGTGAATCCAATCTCTCCCACGTAAAGCATTGTATTTAGCATTACTGTCGATTACGAAGAATGCTGTCATACAGTCCCTGGTTCCCACACTCAGGTTGATGGGTAGAATTCCCTGAGCCATCTGTTTGTCTCCAGCAAAGCCAGCGATGGTTGTACTGGTTGGGATCAACCTAGGATTCTTTTTCCCTAGTTTCTTCAAAGAAGATTTCGGTAGTAAATTCACTGCTGCCCCATTATCTATCAGGACTCAGTTCAATTGTATCCCATCGAAGAAAGCCTTGATGTACAAAGGCTTGACATATTGTGTCATAGAATTCGAGGGATACTCAAAATGATATGAGAGGTTAATGCTCACCTCTTCTTCACTCTCATATTCAGTTTCCATTGGGGTAGCCATTCCAGAATCATCTTGTACCATACTCACTTGTGAGTCTTCACTAGAGACAGGAATAGGATCAATTTCTTGACCATCTTGGTCCTCATCTCCAGCCTGGAACTCATGAGGCAGTATGTGTACCATATTGACTGATACTGGAGGAAATGAGCCAAATTGGATGGCTATCTATACCTGTTTCCCCTCTTGGCCACCTTGTTCAGTTACTTCAGAAGCATCCTCCATGTTGCACTCTGGCACTTCGTTGTTAACTGATTCCTTCGAAGGATCTTTCTCAACTAGTTTTTCAACCAAAAATGTTTGCTCAGCCATGAAGGCTTCGAACATTTCTTCCTCCACCATTTCTTTCTTTTGGCTTATGCCAATTTCTTCTTCTGTCTCGCTATCACTCTCCATTAGAGCTTTCTCCAATCCTGCCAAGCTAGATTTCTCTTTGGCTTTCAGTTCAGAATGAACCTTGGCCAACTGTTCTTTGCTGCAACCTACCTTGCTTTGTAGAGTTGTCTTTGGAGTATGGTCTGACTTTGGAGTTTCCTTTTCTTCTGTCTGGACCAATAAAGAGCTCTTTCCATTTTCTTTCATACCTTTCTGGTACTGAGTGTACATGCGCTGAATCTTTCTCCTTTATGATCTCGAAATGACTGGGACCATATCTGGTTCCTTCGTCTTTGGGTGTTTAAGCAATACCCAATTGTTCAGAGCCACCAAAGGAGGTTTAACCATCCTTCCTTGGTTTCCAACATCTCTCTGAGTAGGCACTTCCCTAGGTTTGTTCTACATCACAAACCAATCTGGAACTCCAGGTACCCACGAACTTACTGACTCAGATGTTGAACTGCTTCTTTCTACCTTCGAAGCCATCTTCGAAACTGGCTATGAGGGCAATTGCTTGGTCCTGACCTTATGTTTCTAGCCTGATTCAGGCCTTCGATGAAGGTGGCCACTTTCTGTCCTGCATGAGGTTGGTCTAAGGGGCCAATCTTTGGCTTTAATCCCATAACCTGAACTCTTCTCCAATCTTCTTTCAGAATGACTGCTCTCCATTCTGTAATAGTTAGGTGGCCTGGACTCATACAAGGGCCTTTTGCCTTTAGCATGCATTCTATCGACTGCTGGTTCAACTACCAATGGCTGTTGCCTAACACTAGCCGGATACGGCCTTTTGTTATGAGCATTGGTTGGTTTAGGGCGTCTCTGCACATCCCTGTAGTATTGCTTCCCATCAATTGGAAGCCCCTTCAACCATTTATAACTCAGTCTGCACCTGGGACACATCCTTTGCATTACTGCTGCCTCTAAGGAATCATCATCCAGTGATTCTTCATCAGAGTGTTCCCTCTGGTGTGAGAAACCTTGTCCAATAACTGGCAGATTTCTAGAGTCTTTTTTGATGGTTGTCTGGTTAGCAACATGCATTTGCACATTGACTTCTTCCAATTCTGTCAAGGACAAGTTCTGGAAGTCTGACATAATGACATTGGCTGCCACCTCTCCAACTTCTGGAAATGGATTACTGTCGATCCACATGGCCTTTTCTGCTTTGGCTGGGAATTTTAAACTTCCTTTCTAAATTTGTTCTTGGATCCTGTCTCGAAAAACAATGCAGTTTTTAGTCGAGTGAGACCAAGAGTTATGCCATTTACAATATACTTTTCCCTTAAGTTCATCTGGAGATCGCAGTTTTACTCCTTTAGGTAACTTAAGGAAGTTGGCCGCAAGCAAATGATCAAAAATGTCATCTGCCTTTGTTAAATCGAAAGAGTACTTTATGTGAAGGTCTTTCTTTTTAAACTGCTGGTCAATTGTTGTATCCTTATGAATTAATGTCTCACAGACCACAAGTTTTTTGCCCACAATCTCTGCTGCATCGATCTCATAATTAGGATCTCTATAATATGTCTTGTACGATGCATTATTTTGATCTTGTTCCTCCTTTAGTAATGCTTCATACCTAGACACCTTATAGGTTAGTTCCACCAAATCTCTGAATTCAGTTGAGTCAAACTTCTTTCAAAGCCTGAACTCTAAGCCATTTTGAGCCAATCTTACGAATTCTAGCTCTGGCAGGATGACTCTACATTTATTTCGAGCCCTTTTAAATCTAACAATAAACTGAGTAGCCTTTTCTTCAGGCCTTTGACTCAATCTTGCCAAGTCTGCCATGGAAACCTCTGGCTCCGATTGGAAGAATTGGGCATGAAATGCCTCTTCCATTTGTTGCCAAGTTTGAATGGAGCCAGGTGTAAGGTTGATGTACCATACAAATACTCCCCCAGTTAGAGAATTTGGGAATAATCTTAGTTTCATATAGTCATGATTAATAAATTCACCGCATTGAGCAGCAAACCTAGTAATATGCTCTACTGTTGATTGGTTTCCACTCCCATAGAAAAGAGTAAAATCTGGTATCTTGAACCCCCTTGGGTATTCATGTACCCTATCTATCCATTCTGGGTATGGTTTTCTGTATACAGGAGTCTGGACCCCCCGAGCCATCGATCCACACATCTCCCTAACAATATCAGCAATTTGGTCCCTAGCGACCATATTTGTGTCTGCTGAACCACTACTGGAGGGACAAACACAGGATTTTGTGGATAAACTTGTGCTTGTGGTCCTCTTGGTCCATAAGGTGGTACATTTGGGACTGGTTGTCCCTGTGGTGCAGGTTGCTGTTGGGGGTGTGGGTAACCCCTTTGAGCCTGTCCTGCGAAATGACCTGCGAAAGATGCTGGAACAGGTGTTGTGTCTCTTCCATTTGCAGGCAAACCTTCCAACCCCCCGGGTATAAATTCGAATAAGGGATTAGTGAACCCCCTTTATACCAGGTATGGCTTCGAACATGGGATTTGTGACCATTTTTATGCCAGTTTCTTGTACTGGGCCAGATCCACCAATTTGTATGGCTTCATTGTTGAGTACTGAGACATTTTGACCTGCTATAGGCCTCGAAATGGGTTCATACCAAGACTGAGGTGATGGTCTTTCATAGTTCTGATTACTAGTTTGACCATTAGAATGTCCATTAACTTGCATAGGCTGTTTATCTCTAACTAATCTTTGTTGAGGGACATTTAAAACTTCCTCGATGTGTCTTGTGTTTGTTGGTTGGTGGTTATTCATTCGATCCAAAAAGGATGTTGCCCACCTTTCCATTGTGTTCATTAATTGCTGTCTCATGGCATCTACTAGGCCACCACATGGATTTATTGGATGAGTAGATGGAACAGTGGATGGTCCAATTCCTTAGTTTCGTCCAATACTATGAACATATGGTTCTTGTCCTGAAGTACTGGTCTGTTCAACCATAGGTTCTGATAATATGGGAGTTTCCACAGGATGTGTTATCACATTATCTTCTGGATTAGGTATTTCTACCTCTCCTTCTACGCCTTCTTCCAAGCGTTCATTTTCTCCTTGTCTTCTTCGTCTAACCATTTCAATTGGTCCCACTGGGCATGCCAAAAATATATGTTGACTTTTTGTCTTTCGAAGGGTATTTTTGTAAATGCGAGCGTGCCAGCAAGGATCAATCAGTCCTTACAGAAATGTTAATTGCCAACCAATTATCAGACGATTGTGTTTTAGTTCTTTCAGCCTCAATGAAAAGGACTTTTACTGGTGGCTTAACTTAGGAGAAATTAAACAAAATAACAGTTAAATGAAGAGCAATTGAAGTATTTCATTAGAATGAAAACTTACAATGATCCAAACTCAGCCTCGTAAAGGTTTACAGCAACGATTTATTTGAAATTACTCCTATGAATGAATTGCAATGCAGGAATTTAAAGTACAGGAATGTAAAGAGCAGAAATTTAAAGAATAGGAAATGTAAAGACTGGAAATGTAAAACTGGAAAAGAAAATATGTAAAGTAAGACTGGTTTGTATGATCTGAGTCTGGGGGTTTTTTCTGGAGTTTTCCCCGCTATTTATACTTCTCAAGGATGACCATCGAACTGCACTTCAAACCGTCGACCTGCTCCTCCATGATCGCTGATCATGCTGCCTTATAAGTAGTTCCACTACGCCATCACTTGCAATTAGGCTTCCCTCCTATATTTGAATTTGAATCTGAGTAACCGTTGAAGCCACGTCACCTTGTACCTCTTTATTGATCCAATGCTACTCAGATCACGTGAGAACCAATACTAACTGCCACGTGTACGATTAGGATCGAAGACTTGAATAGTCTTCCTATATTACCCTTATTCTGTCACGTGTTGAATTATAACTGGTTTGTACAAAATATGTAGCGAACAATTTCAAAAGGCACACTAAATCTCTAAATTTTTTATATATTTTGGGACAAAATCTTTTTATGCACAATTGAATATATCTATATGATATACATATATCTAGAGTTTTGTTGGTGGAAACAAAAAGGAACAATAACATTCAATCATAATCGATCAATACGTTGTGCGCCAACTTATGGGCATGTTTAATTACATCGCGCAAGACCTTCCTGATGCTAAGAAAATAAAATAAAAACAGTAGATAAGCATCTACTATCATCTATTATACTTGTATTCCAGTCAGATTGTAAACTACCATTACAACCATTTATCAAAACTTCAGGTTCAGTCTGGATGGAGATTGGTTTCAACTTAGCTGCCTTTGTGATGGGCTTCAGATTAAAGGGGGTTCTTCAAACCGCGGCAATGGCTGTTGGGTTAGAAATCATTCTAAAAAGAATCTTATAAAAGTATGGTAGTACTAGTTTGATATTAATGGTAATGGTTAGTTTTAAGGAGGTGGATTAAAGTTTTAGGATGAGTAAGAAGATGGAGATAGAATAATTAAAATTAAAAAAAAAAGATGAAATGGAAAAGTATAAGTGGTTTGGGCCTATCATGAGAGGAAAAAAAAATTATTTTAGGATTTAATATTTATTGCTCTTATTAATAAATTTACATTAAGATATAATATAAATTAAAATTTCAAAATTTTAGTTCAACGTACTGAGTTATTATTGGGGTGTAGAATTATCCCTATTTTAGTGGGCTAAAATATTTGTGTTTGGGAAGATGATTGGATTTTTTTATAGTTGGATGTGATATTTGTGAAAAAAAAATCGAAATAATTATAGATTTGATGTGACATTTTATGTTATTGACTATTTTAGTCTATTTTGCCATTTTGTGAATTTTAGCCTAAAAAACTAAAAAAATCCTTTGCCAAACCCTCTCATTATGAGATTTACAAGATGAACCGTTTAAATTATTATTGTGAACCTAAAATAAAATCCAAAAAAGGCCTTGTGTGAGAAATTGATTATTTTAGTTAACTATTTAACTTTTTAACTATTTTAACTTAGCTAAAAAAAATTATATTTGAAAGATTAATGAACTTTTTTTTATTATTAATTTGATGATTATAAAAAAATAATTATAAATTAAATATTTTATTTTATTTTATTAATTATATTGACTTATTTTATCCTTTAATAAACTATTTTAACCTAACTCTATCTCCAACACCCTCACAGTATGGAGAAATGTCGATACCTAGCTTGAACTTGCAAAAATGACAGCTCGGTGATTGCTAAACGCCTTGTTGTAAAGGGTTTGCCCACAGAGCCAGGCTGTTAATGAAGCCCTTTCTCGTAATTCTCCGCTGTCCTACTGAAATTCCCATAATTATCCCTTCAATCGCACCGTGTCAAATCATGATTCGCTATTCTTCACTCCAACCCCAACAACCAAACCTTTGCCCTCACCGCATCAGAACCCGCCTTCTCAAACTATATATACAAAGAATCCCACTTTTTCAGAATAAAACCTCTCTTTCCCGCCGCGAAAATCCCCCAAAAAACCGAGCTCCGCCGCCTCCGTATGTCGGAATCCAGAGCTCCGCCGCGGCCGGCGCCGCTATTCAAGCAAAAGTCGTGGTCGCCGGACATGCTCCGAGACGAGGCGTGGTCACGGCGGAGGGGAAACCACCACAAGCTGCGACGAGGCGGCGGCGGCGGCGGCAATGGCGGCCTCCGCCGAAGCAAGAGCGTCACCGACGACGATTTGGACGAACTCAAAGCTTGCTTCGAGTTAGGGTTCCGATTCGACTTGCCCGATATCGATCCGAAGTTATCGAATACATTCCCTGCTTTGGAACTCTACCACGCCGTTAACAAGCAGTACAGCCAGAGACTGTCTAGGTCGTCATCGTCGTCGTCCACCGTGGTTTCCGATCCCGATTCGCCGTCGATTGAGAACCCTAGCACTATATTCGACGACTCAGGTAGGTTTGATCCAACGGCTGTGATTTATCGATTTTTTTTTTTTTTGTTAATTTAAATTTTTTTTTTTTTGGTGGAAATAATGTGAAGGTGATGATCCGAAGATGGTGAAGACGAGATTAAGGCAGTGGGCGCAGGTGGTGGGTTGTGCGGTGCGGGAATCGGCTTCGCCGAAATCATGAATTGATCCTTCTCCATTCAATTTTGTTGTGTACAGTCAATTATAAATTTGAATTTTTTTATTTGAATTATTGTTGGAACTTAATTTCTTTTTTTCTTTTTTTTTTTTTCTCCCCCTAAGAAAAGGAATGAAGATTCTACATTGGGTTTGAATGATTTAGAAAGATTGACATATTTATATGGACAGTAATTTATATGGACATATTTATATGGCGTCATTAATTTTGTTATGGTTGATCTGTTTTTCGAATTTAAAATTACCAGTAATACTAGAGATGTGACTATAGATTTATTATTCTAGAATAAATCAGTTTGATTTTATTTTGGTTTTCACAAATTGTTTTTTGATTTTTTTAAATTAAAAATTAATTTAGTAAAAAAATCAATAAATTAAAAGTACTATTAATTATTTTCATATAGTTTTATATTTTTTGAGGATGAAAATAATTTTAAAAATTTAAAACATGTTTTTAGTGTTTATTTTTTAGGGTTTAAGATTTATCAAAAATAGTTTTTGTGAAACAATGAGATGCATTTTTCATCCAAAAAAAAAAAAAAGAGAGAAAAAATGGGAATCGGAATGAGATATTTTTGAGGTGACATGAATCTATTATGTAAAATTCAATGTTAACTAGAGAAAAACTTGAAGGTAGATCTTTGATGATACAGCTCAGATGTCAATAATACTTTCGATGATAATAATAATAATAATAAAAAAATAAACGATAATGAAAACAATGATGGTAAACACATTTTTTTATTTTTTGTGTAAATTCTCACCTCACTAGGGTTTAACAATTATAGGGATTTTTCTGCAGTTACTTTTTCTGATATTGTCAAGATTATTCTTTCCTGTTAACTTAAGCTAGACGGTGTTAACTTAATTGTACAAATGATCATAATACTATTTACACTTAATATGCTTTAATTGTAAATTACCTATATATTAAATTATCATCTTATTTCTCACATTTTTTTTTTTTTTATATTTTCTTGACTTTGTATTTTTTTCCACGGTTTTGAATTTTTATAAATTTAAAAAAAGAAAAAGAAAAAATCAACCATTAATAAAATTAAGAAAGAACATCCATATTTCTTATTTGAATTAATTTTGAGATTTCATTTAATAAAAATAATTTAAATGAAAGAAACAAAGATGGAGATATAGATTTTAGATGTAATAAATAACAAATTATTTGAGTATTTTATTATTTTCAAATAATTTATTTCTTCAAGTAAAATTCTATTTTAATTAGATTTAAGAAATGACAAATTTAAATAGTTTATTATTCTTAAATAATTTATTTATCTTTCATTCTCTATCATCTAATTTTAATTTGTATTATAACGTGATTAGATATTTTTTCACTTTTATATTTATTTTTAAAAATTTTATTATTAAGGTGAGAAATATTGACTTTTTTTTTAATGATAATTAAAATTTGAGAATATAGGATTGTGAAAAGAAAAAATTATAATTTTTTATATATATATTTATGAGGTAACATTTGGTAATTTCTGTAAGTCAATTTTTTTTTTTATTATAAATATGAAATGTTATAATGTTTATTTTTTTTAAAAACATTTAATACACTAATATTTTTACAAAACAAAAGAAAAATTCATATTTCGTAAGATGTTATGGTATTGGGTGATGCCAGCTAACATAGATGAGAAAAAATGATTAAAAAAATTGAGGAAAAAACATAGAGAAGAGAACAAATAATAATAATAATAATAATAATAATAATAAAATTATATAATGTTGTTATTTGCTACAGCGACACTGTGAAAAAATGAATGAGAAAATAAATAGAAAGAAAAATGAAAGAAATAAAATAAAGAAAATGGAAAGAGAGGGATAATTTCTCCAAATATGTATTTTTTGTAGGGAAAAAAAAATTAAATACCTATATGTATTTTTAAATTTTTATTCTAATTCTAATTTCTCAAAATAATTATTTATAAAATTGGTGGTCTTTTCAAAAAAATAAAACATCTTTTATACTTTGTTTCATAATTTTCAAATAAATGACTATATTTAATCTAGTATAAGGTGTAATGGTGATTAATTTATTAGCTCTTTTTTTTTTTTTTTTTTTTAAAGATAAGGTAATGTTTGGTTATTCTACTATATATATATATATATATGTTTGTCTTAACAATTTTTTTTTTTTTAAATATTGTATAGAATTTAATAATTTTGTTTAACATTATTAAAATAATGTATGGATCTCTATTAATTTTTTGTAAAACCTCAGAGAAAGTAAGTGAAATTTACTATTTGAATATATAAGGGCAATTTTGAAATTTTTTACTCACAATGCATGACGTCATCATATTCTCTTAAATAAATTAATAGAAGATTAACAGTGGGGAATCTTAATAATAGTTTCAAAAGTAAGGGTGGTTTCCGTAATTATTGAAACTATAGAGGAGGTCCCTGTAATTGTCAGAAACCTTAGGGGAGGTGAGTGTAATTTACATTTTTATTTTTTTTATTTTTTTTTTATAGATTGAGATGGTAAAGATAATAACAATAATTGAGACCCCTTTTTTTTAAAGACAATATAACCCTCTTTAGATCTCAACCATTGATAGTGTGGACCCCACACATACATGAGTGGGTCCCACACATACATCAATAGTTGAGATCTAAAAGGGATTGTGGAGATCTCCAAAAAAAATGAGTCTCAAGCATTTTTGTAAAGATAAATTCTATACAATATTTTAAAAATTTTAATATTTTCGGTAATAATAATAAATAAATAAATAACCAATTGTTTTTTTTAGATTGGGATGGGAAAGATATTAAAGTTTGATTCAAGTAGAATATGATCCATTTTTAGATAACTAATTGGCCACCATGCCTTTCTTAGGACTTAGTCTCAAGGAGGTCATGAGTTCAATTCCCCTTAGGAGAGTTGAATTATGAGAGTGCAACTACTAAGGTGCTTTGTCAAAAGTGAAGAGATTTTCTCCCATAGGTGCTAATCTAACAACTAATATTTACCGATCAAGAAAAAAATATTTCATTTTTAGATGTATCGAAACAGTTGAAAGAGATTAGAATGATATTTGGGGTGTTTAGAATGAGTTGAAATAGTTAGCAAAACAAAACACCTATCATATCACTTTCTCTGAAGTTTGCTTGAAATATGAATTGTCTCCTGCAAATTGAAAAATTACAAATACCATCCTGTTAGAATTTTTTATTTAACAGAATTAATTGAAAAAGTAAAATTTTTAACTGTTCACTTATACAATAATAAAATTATTTGAATTATTAATTGAAATAAAATTTTAACATTATTAAAAACTGTTAATTAACTTGATAATTTATTAATAAAAGGACCTATTTATTATGAAATTAAAAACTTTAGGGCCATAATGTAATTTTTAAAATCACGTGAGATGATTTATAATTTAAGTAAATATCAGGGGATGTGTTTATAATTTACCCTTCTGCTTCTTCATTCTTGCCATCCAAATACCTCCATGCCCTTGGGCATTCTACTTTTTATATGCAAAAAAAAAAAAAAAAAAAAAAAAAAAAAAAAAAAGCAAAAAAGTTGCTTGTGTAAAATGAGTTCTACTAAAAAAAACTATGAGAAAACAGATACCTTTGTAGATTATGATATTTTGAGAAGTTGGTAAAAAGTTAATTTTTGACTTTTTATCAAGTTTTTTGACTTTTTTAAAAAGTGATTTGAGAAGTTAGTAAAAAGCTGGCTTTTGGATTTTTTGTTTAATATTTATTTATGTTGTCACATCACATTAAAATGACCAAAATACCCTTACCCAACTTATGAAAATTACATTTTGACCCATGTTTTTGTTTAAATTATTTGAAATGTAATATAACACTTTTTAATGCTACGCAATTGAAATTATTAAATTATTAAAAATATTAAATTATTTAATGTTGCACTACACATCACATTAACATAATTAAATTCTTCTCACTAAAATTAAATTTATCAAATTTTTTGCAAAAAAATTGCACTCTTCCCGTCAATTGGTAAAGCCTGAACAGGATTACAGCCCAAGATGACGCTGATGTCGCACTAACTCATTCCGAATTGATTTCCTAACTTTGTTTATATGTACGTCATCATGACCCTCTGGTTCACCATCATCATCGTCACCAGCACCCTCAACATTTGGCATGTCGTTGAAAATAAATGTCTCTGTAACAATCCAGATTTTTAATTATTCTGTAAAATTTATACTAATATTATTTAATTATAGTTGGAAAAATATATGATTTATTATATATTATTATGTGTAATTTTAAAATAATATAATTATTAAAAATCTAAGGATCAAAGTATAATACGTAATTAAATTAAGTTTGGATAAACTTAAATTAATGAAGATTAATAAAAATGTGACACGTGATAGTTTGGCTTGGGCCTCACGAATTCAATCTATTTATATAGGGAGAAGTTGACTCTGTGAGAGGAAGGAAAGAAATGAGAGAAGGAAAAGTAAGAGTGAAGGAAAGAAAGAGAGAGAGAAAGAGAGGAAGAAAATAGAGGAAAAATAATGGAAGTTGAAAGGGTCTTTGGTGATAGAAAGAAATAGTGGGTATTAAAGTTAAGGTGAGTTATATTATACCTTGAGTTACTAAAATGTATTTTACGTATATTTTGACTTACCAAAATCTATTTTACACAAGTTATGTTTTATTAGTATATTAATAAAAGTTATGTTTTATAAAGGTTTCTGTTACGTGGTTTTATTTCTGAACCCTATTTGTTTAAAAAGAAATCCATGGATATGTTTTTTTTACTTTTAAAGAATATTTGGCTATAACCTTATATACAATTATGTTTTGTAAGTACCACCACGGGAGTACCACGCCTTGGGGGACTTAAATAACTATTGGCTAGTGTTTGACCACTTTGTGGTCCAGTGTTGTCATGGATCCATTGACCTCTGTAGTGATTGTTACTTTAGTGATGTACCGTGGTTATAGTAATTATTTCAGTTTCTGACACTTAATTAATTTGTGTATTAATATCAAGTTCTTTTTAGCTAATAATTATCTATGGTGAATTTTATGCCCTTATGCTCTTAGTATAATATTTCTCACTCTGCCATGTGCTTATAGTTGTTTATCAGTTTCAGGTGACATGTCAGGACCAACGTGTGGGATAGGCACAAAGCACTTTGTAGACATAGTTCAGCTCTTACAATGTAATTAAATAGAAACTCCAATGATTATTTTAGTACCCTCATTTAAATACTTCTTCCGCTCGCATTTATTTATTTGTTTAAAGATTTGGCCGTAGGTAATTTCAGTTACTGGCCATCACGATGCTTAACCGTTGGGTACGCGGAGCGGGTCGTGACAAATGGTATCAGAGCAATGGTTTATAAAAAAAAAAAAAATCATCATTAGAGCATAGGACACACGCACATTTAAGAAGTGCGATAGCGGGTAATTAGTACCTAAATATTATATTTTGTTCGTCGATTTAATTATATTATAATTTTATATGATTTTATATATATATTAATAATAAATTTTTTTTTTTTTTTTTGCATAATTTGTAAAGGATAATAGATATAATTTATATTTGTTATAGTAAAAGAGGGAAAAGAAATTAAGGATGTCAGGCTCAAGACTCACCAAAATTATAATATAATTAAATACATGTAATTTTCAGTTTAGTATTCAAAAAAAAAAAAAATATTTCGATGTTTTCAAATTATGAAGATACTAATTTTGAAATTATCAATAAAAAGTTCATCTTAACTTTTTTTCAACCCTTGCATACGATTCTGTCATTGTGTCCCCATTTTATTTTTTTTATTTATTTATTTTTATCATAAACAAAACGAGTGAAAAGTTTTTAAAGTCACCAATTATTTCTCATTTTAGCCCAATCCAATTTCTGACAACTAGGTAGTAAGATGTTTTTGGTAAAGTTTTTTTTGAGGTAATATTTTCTATCTGATTAATCATCTAATATATATTTATCAGAGTGCGCAGCGGATAGTTTGCACATATAACAAATTTCGAGGACGAAATTTTAAAAGGAGGGAAGATTGTAACAACCCAGATTTTTAATTATTCTGTAAAATTTATACTAATATTATTTAATTATAGTTGGAAAAATATATAATTTATTATATATTATTATGTGTAATTTTAAAATAATATAAATATTAAAAATCTAAGGGTCAAAGTATAATATGTAATTAAATTAAGTTTGGATAAATTTAAATTAATAAAGATTAATAGAAAGGCGACACGTGATAGTTGGGCTTGGGCCTCACGAATTCAATCTATTTATATAGGGAGAAGTTGACTCTGTGAGAGGAAGGAAAGAAATGAGAGAAGGAAAAGTAAGAGTGAATGAAAGAAAGAGAGAGAGAAAGAGAGGAAGAAAATAGAGGAAAAAAATGGAAGTTGAAAGGGTCTTTGGTGATGGAAAGAAATAGTGGGGTATTAAAGTTAAGGTGAGTTATATTTTACATTGAGTTACCAAAATGTATTTTACGTATTTTTTGACTTACCGAAATCTATTTTATACAAGTTATGTTTTATTAATATATTAATAAAAGTTATGTTTTATAAAGATTTTAGTTACGTAGTTTTATTTCTGAACCCTATTTGCTTAAAAGGAAACCCATAAATATGTTTGTTTATATTTTAAAGAATATTTGACTATGACCTTATATATAATTATGTTTTGTAAGTATCACCACAGGAGTCCCACGTCTTGGGGGACTTAAATAACCATTGGCTAGTGTTTGACCACTTTGTGGTCCAGTGTTGTCATAGATCCATTGACCTCTGTAGTGATTGTTACTTTAGTGATGTACCGTGGTTATAGTGATTATTTCAGTTTCTAGCACTTAATTAATTTGTGTATTAATATCAAGCTCTTTTTAGCCAATAATTATCCATGGTAAATTTTATGCCCTTACGCTCTTAGTATAATATTCATCACTCTGTCATGTGCTTATAGTTGTTTACCACTTTCAAGTGACATGTTAGGACCAGCGTGTGGGGTAGGCACAAAGCACTTTGTAGACATAGTTCAGCTCTGACAATGTAATTAAATAGAAGTTCCAATGATTATTTTAGTACCCTCATTTAAATACTTCTTCCGCTCGCGTTTATTTATTTGTTTAAAGATTTGGCCATAGATAACTTCAATTACTGACCATCACGATGCTTAACCCTTGGGTACGGGGAGCGGGTCGTGACAGTCTCTACATTGGCAACTTTGTTGAAGGCTTCATCGTCGTCGAAGTTGTGGCGTATAAAATTATGTAGTGCCATTGAAGCCCCGACCAGCGGCACCTGCATTTTCCCATAATCATACCGAGACATGTTATGTAGGAATCCCCAGTATGCTTTTCATACTCCGAACGTATGTTCAATTGCACTCTGTATGGAGGAGTGCACCGTGTTGAAAACTTCGTTTGCATTTCTTGCCTGTCCAGTAGCGCAAAACTCTTCCTGGTGGTATCGACATCCCTTAAATGGCGCCAAATAGCCTTTTTGGTTCTTGTACTCCGCATCAACAAGATAATATTTTCCTGGTTGTCATAAGATAACTTTGCATTAGTAACATCATACTTCAATGAAATGCACACAATTAACAAATATGTGAACACCCCTAATTCAACTAACCTTCCTTTGGGGTGGGGAACTGTTTGGTCGAGTTCTGTGTTACTTCATTAAAAACTCTACCGTCTTGCATACTACCCTCACATCCGCAAGAGATAAAAGTAAAGCACAAGTCGAAATCACACACCACGAGTATGTTTTGCGTGGCCCGTCCTTTACGGCCAAAATATGGCGCTGCCTCCCGCGACGGGAGATGTGCCTCCATGTGTGTGCCGTCTAGCGTGCCAATACAGTCCTGGGCATGCACACACAACAATTGCATAGTTGACAAGGACGAACACATGACGCCAAAAAATGTCATCCCTTGTTAACAAAGATGTGGTTACTATTCATGAAATGTTTGGTAAATGATTAAATTGACCCGGAATGGCAAATATTTTCATCGGGACTCTAAGTACGGATGTCTATTGTGTTGTGACTTCATCGGTCGACAGTGTGCACGTGTGAACAACTTCATTGCTTTAAGAATATGCATTACATGACGCCATACTGTTTCCTCCGAGTGTTGGAAACGGTCTTCAATATTCGAACTTGAGAAGCCCCCACAACACGAATATGAACATGTCGACACTCTCAACTACGTCCATACCATGGGGACGCTGTGGTATTGGGAGACCGAAATCCTCAACTAATGTCTTGCATAACAATAAGAACACATCCTTTGACATCCGAAAATTTCGCTGAAATGCTTCATTTTGACCTCGAAGCATCTCCTCCATCCACAAGCGACCCGTTAATGATGATGTGTGAACTGGAGTCCTGTCAACATACGCGTGCAATTTCCACCCATATCATTGATGTTGTCCATTCCATTTCTCCGATCGTCTCTCGTATCCATGCATTTATTTGCCCATTACGTACGACTCCGGAGCTAGTACCCTCTTGCGGATCCATGGACACTGCAAACCACAGCAAAAAAACTCATACAAGAATTACGTACACTTTATAAAATAAGCTGGATTGGAACCATTAATAATAGGGGGAAAAAATAAGGAAAAAAAAAATGAACCAAAATTTCTAGGTTTGTCCATAGTAACCACTTTTTACAGTTTCCAACATTTGCTTGGCATGAATTGGGTTCCAACAAATACATTAAATGGTTGTGTAAATAGATGTTAATGTCAGGCATGTGCCACACCTTTGGCGGGGTTATGTCACCGTGGACTGAACCAAAAATGAAATTCAACAATTTCTCCACAGAATGGAAATTTGGAAGACAACAACGACTAAACTGATTAAGGGCCACCAAGCTTCTGTTTCCAGACAAACAGACCATCATCTCCATATATAGCAATTTTTTCACAAGTGCCCGTACCACATGCAACTGTTTCCATGTGATGCATGATGAACTACAATTTGACAATACCATGTGATTCATGTACATGCTGAAAAGTTGCTAACAGATTCCATTCTCATTTGAGATAGCATTAGCAAGTATATGCAACAATTTGGTTTTGCAGCACCAACATGTGATTGACAAATGCATACATAAATACTACACAAGAAATATTTAAACAATTACATAGGTATAGAAATATAAATAAATAAATAAATAGAACCAAAAATCAATAAATAAGTTAATAAATAAATACAACCAAAATTAAGTAAATACATAAATACATACGTACAGAAACCGTAAATAAATAAATAAATAAATAGAACCGAAAATAAAAAAATTTAAATAAACTAATACAGAAATATAAGTAAACGCAATGTGAAAATAAAAATAAATAAATAGGAAAAAACACAACCAAAATTAACTAAATACATAATTATAATTATTCACAAACTGTAAGTAAATAGAATTATAAACTGAACTAGAAATAAATAACTACAGAAACTGTATTTATTTAACAAATTAATTAGAAACTAAAATATATAAGTAAATAAATAATTACAGAAATATAAATAAACCAGCACATGTAACGCAAAATAAGTAAATAAATACAGAAAATAAAAATAAATAAATAACATAGCAACTTCCAAAATTACATAAATTAATAAATACCTACAAAAAATGTAAATAACTAAATAAATAAATTAATACATCAATATAAGTAAATGAAAAAATTGAACCACATATGAACAACCATATAAATAAATACTGAACTTTTCACAAGAAAGTACCACATAAATGTTGCAATTGCGAACACACTATGACATACAAATCTGAAAGGTAGTACTCCATGCATACACTAGATTCCATTGCCTTCTTCATTTGAGAAGAGCAGCATGTGGCACAACAGAGCCATGTACTGGCTTTTACACTTTGCAGCCATTACCCACATCATATACTATGGGTGAAAACCTACTCCTCCCATGACCAACATAAAGACAAATGAGTTCAACCCTGTAACAATTAACACAACGAAAAAAAAGTAAAATAAAAAACAAAAATGCTTCTTAACTAAAAAAAAAAGTAAATTTGACAACAATAACAAACTAGAATAGCATATAAATAGTCGATATGTTTCCAAACTTAACTAAATGCACCCATCACAACTGCAATTAATGACTACACTACTGTCAAACATATGGTTCTTCTAAACACATATTTCGAAAACAACACAAGAAGAACAAAAAAAAATATATATATATATATATGTACAGAACAGTAAAGTCCCAAAACATTTAAACTACAATACCATGGCAACACAACAAAAGTAAGTGAAAGCATAGAAGCTTAATCCATATCAACCACCCCATCACTCCCGAACAAATGTACATCTCGTTCATGTTCCCTGCCAACATTGGCCGGCGTGCAGGCACGTTTCTCTTTTAACCAGTTGACAATGTAAGCCTGGGGAAGGGACATGATGATGTCGCGATTATCGGGTGAATCCATTATGGCGCAAGCGAATGAGAACAACTTACCGCTTGGCTCCAATCCAAGCGTGCTCATTAGCCTTGTAAGACAATCCTCAACAGTGTTCTCACCCTTCCCTGTGACAACATATTGCGTTATTTTCAATTCCCAGCTTTGTTTGCTGACAGCCTCGACAAGGTTGTCCATGCTACTAGCGACAGTACCAGGCGCTAGCCGCTTGCGACATTTTGCATTGGCTGATCCGTTAATGGCAGACTGTGGGGGAGCATCGTCGAAAAAGGAACTATCCACCACGTTCTCCCCAACAGTATCATGGCCCGGATATGGTGGTGTGCCAACACTGAGAGGTCCCATGCCGCTGTGCTCGGTTGTAATGGCTGCAGCAGCAGCAGCATCACGCAGTTCAGTTAGAGTCCATGCATGTTTACCCGTTTCAGCTGCACTAGAGTACACCCATTCCATGAGCTCCAAGTGCTCTAGAGGCTTCGTCTTGAACTTAGCACATCGGTTGTTCATCTGAGACAAAAGAATACACACATTCGTGTTGTATAACCAGTTATATCAAAAATAATCAGTTCCAATAATTAATCAGAGGCAATAATGGAAAGCATGCAAATAAGTGTAAACGCATGCAAAGTTGTGCGATGCACAAGAAAGAATTTTAACAATGTACCAACTAGTAATGAAAACATTAAAACTAATAATTGTAAACGTGGCACAATTATCTTGGACGATAACTTCAATGTATTCAGCAATTGCTTTGATTTTAGAAACTAGTGCCCAAAGCAAAATCTTGCATTACAAATCATAAAATAGTACAGGATTAAGGAGAAAAAAAAAATATTGCACGACGTACCGCTTGCATTTTTGCCCACCAATGGTCAGGAGCTGTGAACAAACCCGTCTCTTGGTCGTACAGAAGTCCTGTCAAGCCTTGGCTGACATTCTCCAGCTTCTTCTATGCAACCCTATCTTTCTTCAAGTTGTCATACTTATTTTTCATTTGTTTGGCTGAATGTAGAAGGCCAGTTTGTCCAAGAATTTGTTCGCAACGTTCTTATACCCACTCATCGACAATCCACACGGTTGTCAATTACCTGCGTCCATTTCTGCTATGACAAGTTGTAGAAATAGCTTTGTATTGTCATTGTCGAACTGGCATTTGTGGACTGGTTGTTGTTCGGTTGATATAACCGCCTTACCTCGATTCTTGGAAGGGGTACAGAGTGACACACGGTTCGTTGCCATGGCAAGTGCGAATGGTGTAGCTGGAGTTATGGCAAACGCAATCATGCTTGTACAGTTAACGATGTATCAGTTTAATAAAATTGGAGTATATGTTTTTCATGTCCACATCCAAAACCTAAGTCCATAGGCAAATCAATAAGTTCTACGTATACTAGTACAACAGCCCAATAGAATAAGACAGTTTTTATAACACTTGGAAGAAATATTAGATCATACCGGACGAACATAGTACTAATAACAACAACATATGTGATACAGAAACAAACGTACATGTCACAACATCCATGATAATGGATCACATACGAAACAACAACACAAAAACAACGATGCACAAAACAGCGAGGACAATCTTATGTATACATAGGCTCTGATCTATGCGAATAACATTCGCACGTAACCCCGTATCGACAACATTAGGTGGGTGGTCAGTAGCAAATCTTTCGTTGTGAAACTCGTCACACCATCCAATCCATGCAACACATCACTGTCATACAAAAGTGAAATACATAGTTAAACTACATGATATGTGCCATAATGACAAATGAACAAGCACATGACTACTTGCATAAGAGAGGGTTAACACAAATGCATCGTACGACTAGGGCAAACGTAGTATGCACGCCCTGAGTTTTTAGCAGATTTGAAAATCTTGACAATGTAATGTCCAAAGCCACATGCACACATTCTCGATGGCCATGACGAAGTGGCAGTTGACATGGAGGACGCCATCTCTATAATCTTATTTTTTTTGTTGCCGACCAGTCAATCTGTTTTCAGCTACAAAACAGAATCTACGGTTGGGTCGACGGTGTTTTATCAATGGTTTTTTTATTTTCATTTATTTGTGACATTTAGGTTCGTTAGTTGCAATTGTTGTGTTTCTTGGGTATTAGTTGACAACCTTTGTACTGTGAATAATATGGGTAATTCTCTAATAGTTCTATCCCACTATGTGAATATAATTTTTTTTTTGTAGAAACAGCTCTCCCCTTGTGTAAAGTTTTATTCAAAGATTCATCTCATATAGTATTAGAGTCAACTAACACCTTAAGTATGAGATTGAATAAGTTTCTCGTCTAAAATAGAATTATAAACACAAATACACACACTCAATAATAGAGGCTACGTCACTATTTTGTTTTAAAGTGTGGACAAAGTAAACACTTGAAAATCCACAACTTATGACCTACAAGATAATGTACGATAATTAGGGATTAAAATTATTTACCATGAATCTCTGGACAATGGTCTTGCTATAAGTCAATGAATTAGGTTCAAAGGTAAAACCAAAAGATATCATTGTAGGTTGTGTAGTTTAAAATATACGCAATATTTTTAATACTATTTCACTTTAATTTTAAACTCAAACTATTAATCTATGTATTATGTTGATGTGTGCTATCCTGATTTTTTTTTTTTTTTTTTTTTTTTTTAAAAAAAAAACCAACAAATGATCCTTATTATCACGTAATTACAGTGACATTGCAAGTACTACAGTATTACATGAGATCAACATTCATGTAAGTGAACAGATCATGAAGATAATTGATTGGAACCTGAGTTAAACACACACATGCTAAGACCTTGGTTTTTCTTCCCTTTTGCCCTCTGAAAATCCTAAGTGATTCGTGATTAGATCAAGATTTAATTACTCCAATTCTCAATCATTCAAAACACACAATCTAAATCATCAAGCACTTACGAAAGTGATTTAGATTGTTGTTTTCAAAAAACAATAAATCGACACAAATGATTTTTACATGGAAAAACCACAATTGAAGCACCTTCAATTGTGATCAAAAAACCACAGGCGAAACGCCACTAATCAATCCACTACTGAAGAAAGAAAGATTACAAATATGACAAACAAATTACCCAAACACTTCCAATTTGTCTTCAAATCTTCTGTATATCTTTCACCGCAACCTTCCTCTCAGAATTGATTAGACTGAAGTTAAATCCACAACTTCTATTGTCGAATCAACGACTACGCACAGTATCAAACTCCTTTGAAACTCCATGCTTGAATCTCCGGATTCCACCGAAGAAGAACACTCTTGAATATAACCAATCAACCTCCTTGATATGTGCTTATCAAAACATGAGTTTAATACTCACTCAAATCATCAAGGAAAACTCACAAAAAACACCAAAAGAAAATCTCAGAAAACCTTAAAGTAGATCTCAAAACGCAATCCTAGTTTTGGACTAAAACTAGTATTTATAGAAAACTGGGACAGCGAAGCTCACTTGAGCGAAGACTCTGTCGCTTGAGCAAGGAACTAATCTCGCATGTTTTCCTTAAGTGGCTTCACTCGAGCCACGCTATCTGTGCTCGAGCGTACATTCATCATTCTCAGGTTTTTTACAGACGCAGCCTTCGCTCGAGTGAGCAAGGCAAAAAACTTAGAAAAAATACAACTCGATAAAACCATGTTTGTCCATGGGATTGACAAGACTAAGGGACCTAACAATCTCCCCCTTTGTCAATTCCCTTACAAAACTTTCTAACACAATTTCCTATAAAACAAATGCACTAACTAAACAAACCAACTTAATGAAAAACAAACCAACGATCAAAACAATCTTGATGGAAAAAATCTGCAAAAATGAAAATAGAGAGAATAGTTATTCAAAATAAGAAACCATCAAGACAGAATAAATTAGAAGCCCAAAAGAATTAAGTTCAGTCTTCAGTCTGTGAAAAACCACAATTTGTATGCAAAAACTCAATTATCAATATTTATAGATCCCGATATATCATATATCCCATACAAAAACTAGTCTAGTGCTGCCTACAAAATCCATCATGAGTATGCAAAATCAACGTATATCCCATATATACCCCCCAAAAATTACCCGAACCAAATACTCCCCATTTTTGTTCGAGAGAGACAAAAGAAACAGTTATATACAGACCATAATAAAAATTTTCCAAGAAAAATAAAAAAAAAAAAATTTGTCAAAAACTAGGAGTCTGAAGAAGGTGGCTACTGCATCTGGAGCAAGGAAAGAATCTGGGTTAGCATCATGCTCTGCTGATCGAGACGACCATCCAGTGTATCCAGGCAAGCATGCAACAGATCAAGTCGATGTATGACCAACTGCTCGAACTGCTGTAGTTGGCCACGAAATGAACGTGAACGCATCTCAGGCATCGCTGGTGCACCAGCAGTGGCTGCATCATACTCAGCCTCCTCAGCTAAATGATCATCACCTGTATCAATACCCCTGACTCCCGATGGACCTCCCCGAATATGAGCTTGACTTTAAGACACGGTCAACTTGGTAATGGGTTTAACAGGAGAGGCAAATTCGTCATCCTCAAAGACGAGGACACCAAGAGAAGTGAGGAATCTAGTGAGAAAGCAACCATAAGGAAGACCTAAGGACTTGCGTCCCTAAAAAACAAAGATCATTTTGGTGACAATCATCGCGGGCAGGTCAATGGGAAGACGGTGATCAATGCAATATAACACATACCCCTGATCTTGGGTAATGTGAGAGGAATGAGTAGTCACATGAATATTGGCACACATAATGATGTTAAGAAGGCGAAAACGAGGAAAAAGCTCATTTTGTTGAATGAGTGCCCCGGCAATCCAACTCCGGGGGATGCCACAAAGTTCAGTGGCAACTCGATCAAAGTCAACACCACTGCGAGAAAGAAAAGGATAATGAAAATCCCGGACTTCCGGTAGACCAAGAAACAACCGAAAAACATCTTCAGAGATGACCAAAGATTTTTTCCTAACCCAAGTGCTAAAAGAGGGAACAAGTTCCTTGTGGATAGAATGCATATTACAATAAAAATCACGGACCAGACTGAGATTTTGAGGCCCTGAGAAAAGCAAAACTTGATCACCCCCTAAGGAATCAAACAACGAACGAATGAGGAGCAACTCAAACGCACTAGGAAGGACATTCCGTTCAAGATGGACTTTCTTAGTGGCACAAAATTCCCTAAACAGTTTGGATTTTTCCTTGGATTCAAATTTTTCAGTGTTATAGTTTGGGCGGGACATAGTGGATTTACGACGTTTCGAAGGCTCACCCATGACTAAACAACAAGAGGACAGAAAAACCATAGAAACACCCACCAAACCATGCCACAATGTACCAAAAAAAACATTAGAACCCCAAAACCAAACAAAATAGCACAGCAAAACATTAGTAATCCAACAGTGTTAGAAAAATATCAAAATCACAAAACCATAGCATAATATCAATAATAAGTAGAACAGAGCTACGTTAGGATCCAACAGACACAAATGTATTAATAAGAGAAAGAAAAGAACACAAAAAAATTTAATGTTTGAGACACAGAAGATGAAGAGAATCAAAATCAATTAATAGAATTTAGACAGAAATTAAAACCCTAAAAAAACTAATTTAAACCTTGACATTAAACCCTAACACAAATGTACCAAATTACTAAACCAAACTTCAATAGAGAGATAATAAATGAGAGTGCACAATGAAGAACCCTAGATAGACACAAACGAACCAAAGCAAGCACACAAACCGAATGAAAACAAAGAAAATAAAAAAGAATGACTTACCAACAACGAAGATGCACGACTAATGAAGAGTAACGCCCCCAAAAACGAGTGAAACCCAAGAGATGGCTAGCAAAGGAAGAGTAATCGCCTAAGGAGAGTGAAAGAGATAACAATCAAAGCAAAAATGGGCAAAACTGAAAACTGAAAGGACGAACGGTGCTATTTAAACCTGAACAGGTCGCTCGAGCGAAGACACTTATGCACAAGAGGTTGCTCGAGCCAAGATTTCATCGCTCGAGCCTCAAAAGCACGCTCTCATAATCTAATCCATCTGTAGAAGCACACTCGAGTGAACACTCCCTCGCTCGAGAGAAGAAGAAAAAAGACAAAAACCAAAAAAAAAAACTTTTTGAGCAAAAACACAGTACTCACACCATGAAGTGGGACCTGAAACACAAGTAGGTGAGCACAATAGCCAAAAAATGATACTAAGATGAAATAATCTATAAACCATGAAGCTCGCAAAATTGCAATTGTAACAATATGAAGGATATAATCATGAGCAAATCAGATAAAATTTAATCAATGATCATAAGCGACATGCGAATGCACAACTCAAAAACCAACATGAGAGCTCACAAAAAGAATGTGTGTGTGTGCAATCCTTGAGAGGCCACGGAGCTAGAGTTAATCCTCGTAGTAATCGGATGGCTGGACCTCCGGTAAGAGTAACTAAACATCACAGAGAAAAGTCAAACCACTAGGAATCACGAGGTATTTGTTGAGTAAACGCGGAGGCTCTCCCTCAATCAATGAGTTCTTTTTTTTTTTAATTTTTATTTCGACTTTTCTTTCTTATGGGCACTCACTGGTGGCATGCACGCTCAAGAGTATGGAGACCAAACCAGAGAAGTATGAAATCAAAAATGATGGCCTGGTTGGTGACTCTAAGGTAGCCTTTTCCTAATGCCCGGACTTCAATGACCTGAGGGAGAAACCGTGGAATTGAAAAATGATGGTAGATGGTTAAGAGACTCAACATCACCCATGATATACTAGTATAGGTCAATTCCTCTGAAAAAGTACAAGAAACACTGTTAGTGGTCCATAGAGAACTTTGATCACTTGTGCGGAAACCCTTGCAATAGTTTATCTCAAGGTTGTGTACAGAATGAGATCATGAAGTCAATGAGCATGGGCATTCAGAATGAGCTATGAACAAAGACAAATGAGATCTTGTAAGCAACATGAGCCATGTTCATATATTTTTAGATGTAAAGATGACAGGAATCAATGACAATGAGATTATAGCATCCAAGTACATATAAAGCCAAACACTCGCACCCACTCAAGGAACAGGTAACACCCTAGTGACTGAGCACTTGTCACGACCCAAACCCGGCCCTATGGGTTTAGCACCGTAACCGGCCAGTAATCTGAGATTACCAAAGGCCTGCTTAACAGTAGTACAGTAAAACAGAGTTCTGGGCCTGGCGGAAGCCAATACAGTAAATAAATAATGTCCATTGAGCTGTGACAGTCTGTATGCCAAAAAGATTTTTCATGCATTCACACATGTAGAACAGTACAGTCTATACAAAATTTACAGTCACACAGTAAAGGGACCTAATCCCTTGATAACAATACAGTTAGTAGCTGACAGTCTATACAGTAGTCCAAAACAGTACGGAGTCAGACGGGGGAAAAACAAAACACCCCAAGCCATAACATGGCAACTCGGAACCTCGCCGTGAGGCACATAGGCTGGCTTGACAAAACTGGAGTCTAACCCATGCTCCTAGCTCCGGTCTGGTGGCTGTGCACCTACATATATATATATATAAACAGTGAGCTAAAGCCCAGTGAATAACATAATGCGTAAAGAGGTTAGGAATGAAATGTCCTTACAGTAATGAAAACAGTTCATTAAACGGTATTTCAATCTTTCAGTCAGAACAGTTATTCAGCCATATGTGGTACATCCATTAGCATAGCAATAAACAGTAGGTCTTAAAGACCGAACAGTAATGATGGCCATCAATCAGTAAACAGTAATGGTTCCATGAGGGAACCGACAGAGATCTCTGTAACAGTAACAGTCAGTAACAGTAGGTGCTAGGGATGCCACAGTACAGTTCAGAAATAAAGGACATACATTCATTCAGTAAATAATACCAGTTCAGAAATCAGTTCAGTAAACAGTTCAATATTCGAAAGATAATCATTTTGAACATATCTTTACACAATCGTTACTCACAGAGTTTGGGCTACAGTATGCTAGAGCGTGTCTCTCCAGTCGCCAACCCTACACAGTTCACAGGTTGAACACACACTAAGCTACACAGTTGGGAAATATCATAACTTAATCCTTTATTTGCCTTGGTGTGTTCTACATCTATATCCTCATTAAGATGTCTTAAACTAGGCCTAAGAATGCCTAGAATGGGATGAGGATGCAAAAATACACTTAGAAAACATTTTGCAAAGTTTGCTGAAAATAGGAGCCTCGCTCGAGCGAGCCTTCCTTCGCTCGAGCGAGCTTCCAAAATCAAAGGCTTCGCTCGAGCGAGAAATCCTTCGCTCGAGCGAGTTGTCGAAACAGTAAAAGTATTGGATGCTGAAATTTTACGCTCGAGCCACCAATCCTACGCTCGAGCGTAGCTTCGAACAAAGGTTGGTCGCTCGAGCGAAGAATCTTTCGCTCGAGCGAAGAAGCCAAATTCTGGAATTTCCAGATTTGTCTCCCTAAGCTCAAACCAAGCATTCTTTCACTCAAAACTCGACCTCTTGGGCCCAAATTCTGGAAAACACATCTAAATTCAATGTATAACAAGTTTCAAAGCTCAATTTACGAATTCAAGCCCCAAAGGTGAGTCAATTAAAACCATTTTTCAAACCCATTTTCATGAACATGGAGAATATGCAACATGCATGGATTCAAACCAAATTCAACCTTCAAAGCTTGTCCAAATGGACTCATTTCCTCAAGAACATGATGAACTCATAGACTCAAGCCTAAATATGAACATGCATGTGCAATTTACTATGAACTCAACTCAAATCTCAACATTTCAACCATGCATGCATGAATTAAGCTATAATCTTACATGTATGAACTAGAACAAGACTTAACTCTACAATTAGGCAAGGATCATGCAAGAATTAGCTTAAACTCACAATTAGAGGGTTGTATTCACTTACCTAAGTCTTGTATTCAAGGTTTAGGAGTCCAATTTGACAATTACACTTCAATTCTACCAAAATCCAAGCCAAAATCACAAGATCAACTCCTTCTCTCTCTCATTCTCTTGTTTGGTCGGTTGGGCACTCAAAATAGGCTGATGAATATGTTTTGATTAAGTATAAACAAGGCCTCAAAGTATGTAAGGTAATGGCCACTAGGTGGCATTTTGGTAAATAAATCAAAGTTAGTAATTTATCACTATTTGATCTAATTTAATCATTCCTAATCAATATTCCGATAAATATATCATATAATCACATAAATTATACTGATCTTGAAACACTAAACAATTTTCAGTTCGGCCGCCGATAAGGCCCTCAATTTGCAATTTAAACATAAACACACCAACAGATAATCAAATAATCGAACAGATAAACATGCAATACAATAGATGTGCTTAGTCAATTCAGTTCCAATTTTCAATCAGTCCGTTCAGTACTTCAGTTAGTTCAATTATCAGTCATAAGCAGTCCAGTTTAGCAGTAATCAGTATATAATTCAGTAATTTATCGGTAAACAGTATGGGGGTTGTTACAGTCTCCCCTCCTTATAAGGAGTTTAGTCCTCTAAACTCGAGTTACCTTCATTCTGGAAGAAAACAGGATCCAGTGGGAACAAATCAGGATATCTCTTAGCCATGTCATCTTCCCTTTCCCAAGTGGCGTACACACCACCGTGGTTTTGCCAATCAACTTTCACTAACGGGATCTCTTTGTTTCTCAGTTTCTTGATCCGTCTGTTCACAATTTGTATAGGCCGTTCCTCGTAAGTGTAGTCATCACTCAACACTATTCGGGTAGGCTCAAGCACATGGAAGGGATCCCGGAGATAATCTCTCAACATCGAGATGTGGAAAACATTATGCATATGCTCCATTTCAGGAGGGAGCGCAACTTGATACGCCACCGGATTAATTTTCTCAATAATTTCATGCGGTCCGACATACCGTGGCGCTAACTTGCCTTTGACTCCAAAACGAGTCTGGCCTTTCATTGGTGTCATTTTCACAAAAACGTGATCACCCACTTCATATTCTCTGTCCCGTCTTCTGACATCCGCATAACTTTTCTGTCTGTTCTGTGCAGTTTTCAGTCTCTGTTGTATCAGTTTCACTTTCTCAGTCGTTTCATATACAATCTCGGGCCCAAGCAAAGGCCCATCTCCAACTTCTGCCCAGCAAATCGGAGATCTACATTTCCTGCCATACAATGCCTCGAAAGGCGCCATACCAATACTCGAATGGTAGCTGTTGTTGTAGGCGAATTCAGCCAATGGCAAATGACTTTCCCAGTTTCCCTGAAAATCAAGGACGCACATCCTCAATAGATCCTCCAAAGTCTGGATGGTCCTTTTTGACTGTCCATCTGTCTGAGGATGATAGGCACTACTCAGCCTCAATTCAGTACCCAGTGCAGTCTGTAGGCTTTGCCAAAACCTCGATGTAAACTTCGAATCCCTGTCAGAAACAATGGACACAGGCACTCCATGCAGTCTCACAATTTCATCAATATAGATAACAGCCAATTTGTCCGCATTATAGATTGTCTTGACAGGTAAGAAGTGAGCAGATTTAGTTAGTCTATCAACAATAACCCAAATTGAATCCATACCTTTTCTGGAGCGAGGTAATCCAACGATAAAATCCATCGTGATATGCTCCTATTTCCACTCTGGTATGGGTAAGGGCTGCAATAATCCAGCAGGTCGTTGATGTTCAGCTTTGAGTTGTTGGCAATGAAGACATTTGGACACAAAGTCGGCAATTTCTTTCTTCATTCCCGGCCACCAGAAATTCTGTTTTAGATCTTGGTACATCTTTGTATTCCCCGGGTGGATAGACAATTTTGAATTGTGGCCCTCTTGCAGAATTCTTCTTTTCAGTTCAGTGTCATTCGGCACACACAGTCTTTCTTGGAATTTCAGTACATTGTTCTCAAATTTGAACCCCGGTCTCGGCTTAGACTCTCTTTCTTCGATGATCTTTTTCAGAAAGTCATCCAGTTGCTGTTTCTCTTTAACTTTTTCAATCAAGGCTGGTTGGGCAGAAATAGCAGCTATTGTTCCACCTTGTTCTCTCAAAACAATTTCAATTTCAGATTTTTCAAGATCATGAAGCAATTCTTTCTGCCCGGTGAGCAAACAAGCTAAGTTCCCAATGGATTTCCGGCTCAGTGCATCGGCAACGGTGTTGGCTTTTCCCGGATGGTACAGAATCTGTAGGTCATAGTCTTTGATCAGTTCTAGCCATCTGCGTTGTCTCATATTTAATTCTTTCTGTGTGAAGAAATATTTTAAGCTCTTGTGGTTGGTATAAACTTCACATGTCACCCCATACAGATAATGACGCCAAATTTTCAGTGCAAACACCACTGCAGCAAGTTCCAAATCGTGGGTCGGGTAGTTCTTTTCGTGTGGCCTCAACTGTCGGGAAGCATAAGCAATAACTCTCCCATTCTGCATTAAAACACACCCCAAACTCTTATGAGAAGCATCACTAAATACAGTATAACCATCCGTACCTGAAGGTAAAGTCAAAACCGGTGCAGTCACAAGTCGAGTTTTCAACTCTTGGAATGCTGATTCCCTTTGGTCAGTCCAGTCAAATGATGTCCCCTTCTGAGTTAACTGAGTCAACGGTAGGGCAATTTTGGAGAAGTCTTTGACAAATCTTCTGTAATATCGAGCCAATCCCAAAAAGCTTCGGACTTCAGTCACATTTGTTAGTCTAGGCCAGTTCACTACAACTTCAATTTTCTGCGGATCAACAGAAATTCTATCTTTGCTAACAACATGCCCCAAAAACATAACATGATCAAGCCAAAATTCACATTTAGACAATTTAGCATACAGTTTCTGTTCCCTTAGGGTCTGCAGGGCAAGTCTCAGATGGTGTTCATGTTCTTCTCTACTTTTTGAATAAATCAGTATGTCATCAATAAATACCACAATGAAATCATCAAGGTATGGTTTAAAAATTCTGTTCATAAGGTCCATAAATGCAGCAGGGGCATTCGTGACTCCGAACGGCATAACTAAAAATTCATAATGGCCATACCTCGTTCTAAAAGCAGTTTTATCAATGTCTTCCGGTTTAACCTTCAGTTGATGATACCCCGATCTGAGATCAATCTTGGAAAACACTTGTGCACCCTGTAACTGATCAAATAAATCATCAATACGTGGCAATGGGTATTTATTTTTCACAGTTACCTTGTTCAATTCACGATAATCAATGCACAGTCTCAGTGAGCCATCTTTCTTCTTCATAAACAAAACAGGTGCACCCCATGGTGAAGTACTGGGCCTGATAAAGTTCTTGTCTAACAGTTCTTGCAATTGCACTTTCAACTCCTTCAGTTCAGTAGGGGCCATTCTATAAGGAGCTTTAGATATTGGCTGTGTACCCGGAATCACATCAACGGTAAATTCAATCTCCCTGTCAATCAAATCCCTGGCAGATCATCTGGAAATACATCTGGGAATTCTCTGACTATAGGAATACAATTCACATCAGTTTTAACACTATCATCAGTAGACACAGTCAGCACAGAACACAGATATCCTTTACACCCCTTTCTAATTAATTTAACAGCTTTCACTGAAGAAATCAAATACGGAGGAGGTACTACTCCACTCCCATTAAACACAAATTCAGGCAAACCAGGTGGACGGAAAACAACTTGCTTGGTCACACAATCAATAGTGGCATGATATTTTTGTAACCAATCCATCCCCAATATTACATCAAAATGGTCAATGTTCAATGGTAGTAAATCAATAAACAGATACATGTCCCCAACAATAATCTCACAAGCAGGATACATATATGCACATGTCATGGATCCCCCAATAGGTGATGATACAGCTAACAGGTAATTCATGGGTTCTAGGGGTCTATTCAATTTCCGTGAGAAAGCATGCGATACATATGAGTGTGTAGACCCCGAATCAATCAATACATATGCATTTTGTGTACAAATAGAGAGGATACCTGACACAACGGTTTCAGTATTTTGCACGTCTCCCGGTACTAGGGCGAACACTCGGCCCTGCCTCATAGGCTCTTTCCCGGTAGCTTTGGGGTTAGGCTTTGGTGCTACAGTTGACGCTGCTGCACTTGGTGCGGCTTTGCTACTAATTTGTGGAGCAGAGGGACAGTCTCTAACCATGTGGCCCACTTTGCCACATCTGTAACAGGCTCCGGATATTTTGTGACAAACCCCTTTGTGCTTGTTGCCACATACAGAGCAGGGTGGAATGAACCCACTCCCTTGGCTGGGGCTAGTTGTTGACCCCGTATTCTGTTTCTTGTTGGCCGGGTTATGCTTGCCTTTCTTGAATTTGAAACCCTGCCTTTTTCCATGCCATTCAGTTGTTGGTGTTTCAGATTGTTTCACAGCTTCGATGTTCGACTCGGCCATCAATGCCCGGTCGAGAACACCCACAAAAGTCGGTAGTTTCAAAACACTTATTCGGTCAAGTATTGCAACATTAAGGCCACCCTCAAATTTTCTGGCCTTCTTGTAGTCAGTGTCCACCATATGTGGTGCATATCTGGCAAGCTCAGTGAATCTTGCTTCATATTCAGCCACAGACATTGTGCCCTGTTTCAGTTGCTCAAATTCAGTCACTTTTCTGTCCCTGACACACTGTGGAAAGTACTTTTCAAAGAAGGACTCCTTGAACTGAGCCCAAGTCATAACAGTATTTGTATCACGGATCAAAATCCACCACCTTCTAGCTTCTTCTTGTAGGGTGAAGGTAGCTAACAGTACTTTATTCGTTTCTGAGCACGGAAACACTTCAAATAGTTTTTCTATTTCAAGCACCCAAGCTTCAGCCTTTAGCGGTTCAAGGCCTCCCTGAAAGGATGGTGGTTTTATCTTGCTGAATTTATGGGTGAGAGCAATTATGTCCCCATCATTCACATTTGCATTGGGTTCCGGCTGTACCGGAGGAGGAGGAGGTGGGGGCTGTTGATTCTGTTGTTGTTCAAGTCTAGCAGTTATCAATTCCATCATTCTTTCCATTCTTTCCTCGGTAGATGAGGATTCAGGTTCATTTGCATTGTCCATTTCACTATAAACAGTTATAACAGTTATAGCAATTATAACATAAACAGTTGCATATTTAGTCAGTTATCACATTAACATGTATTCAGTCATAACATAGCCACACACTTTTCAAGTTCATGAAATGCCCTAATCACTTTTCTAGGACACCCTAAAGCTCATTTGGACACGTGTGTGGGGTATAACTCGTGGTTAAGTATCGCTCTGATACCACTCTGTCACGACCCAAACCCGGCCCTATGGGTTTAGCACCGTAACCGGCCAGTAATCTGAGATTACCAAAGGCCTGCTTAACAGTAGTACAGTAAAACAGAGTTCTGGGCCTGGCGGAAGCCAATACAGTAAATAAATAATGTCCATTGAGCTGTGACAGTCTGTATGCCAAAAAGATTTTTCATGCATTCACACATGTAGAACAGTACAGTCTATACAAAATTTACAGTCACACAGTAAAGGGACCTAATCCCTTGAAAACAATACAGTTAGTAGCTGACAGTCTATACAGTAGTCCAAAACAGTACGGAATCAGACGGGGGAAAAACAAAACACCCCAAGCCATAACATGGCAACTCGGAACCTCGCCGTGAGGCACATAGGCTTGCTTGACAAAACTGGAGTCTAACCCATGCTCCTAGCTCCGGTCTGGTGGCTGTGCACCTACATATATATATATAAACAGTGAGCTAGAGCCCAGTGAATAACATAATGCGTAAAGAGGTTAGGAATGAAATGTCCTTACAGTAATGAAAACAGTTCATTAAACGGTATTTCAATCTTTCAGTCAGAACAGTTATTCAGCCATATGTGGTACATCCATTAGCATAGCAATAAACAGTAGGTCTTAAAGACCGAACAGTAATGATGGCCATCAATCAGTAAACAGTAATGGTTCCATGAGGGAACCGACAGAGATCTCTGTAACAGTAACAATCAGTAACAGTAGGTGCTAGGGATGCCACAGTACAGTTCAGAAATAAAGGACATACATTCATTCAGTAAATAATACCAGTTCAGAAATCAGTTCAGTAAACAGTTCAATATTCGAAAGATAATCATTTTGAACATATCTTTACACAATCGTTACTCACAGAGTTTGGGCTACAGTATGCTAGAGTGTGTCTCCCCAGTCGCCAACCCTACACAGTTCACAGGTTGAACACACACTAAGCTACACAGTTGGGAAATATCATAACTTAATCCTTTATTTGCCTTGGTGTGTTCTACATCTATATCCTCATTAAGATGTCTTAAACTAGGCCTAAGAATGCCTAAAATGGGATGAGGATGCAAAAATACACTTAGAAAACATTTTGCAAAGTTTGCTAAAAATAGGAGCCTCGCTCGAGCGAGCCTTCCTTCGCTCGAGCGAGCTTCCAAAATCAAAGGCTTCGCTCGAGCGAGAAATCCTTTGCTCGAGCGAGCTGTCGAAACAGTAAAAGTACTGGATGTTGAAATTTTACGCTCGAGCCACCAATCCTACACTCGAGCGTAGCTTCGAACAAAGGTTGGTCGCTCGAGCGAAGAATCCTTCGCTCGAGCGAAGAAGCCAAATTCTGGAATTTCCAGATTTGTCTCCTAAGCTCAAACCAAGCATTCTTTCACTCAAAACTCGACCTCTTGGGCCCAAATTCTGGAAAACACATCTAAATTCAATGTATAACAAGTTTCAAAGCTCAATTTACGAATTCAAGCCTCAAAGGTGAGTCAATTAAAACCATTTTTCAAACCCATTTTCATGAACATGGAGAATATGCAACATGCATGGATTCAAACCAAATTCAACCTTCAAAGCTTGTCCAAATGGACTCATTTCCTCAAGAACATGATGAACTCATAGACTCAAGCCTAAATATGAACATGCATGTGCAATTTACTATGAACTCAACTCAAATCTCAACATTTCAACCATGCATGCATGAATTAAGCTATAATCTTACATGTATGAACTAGAACAAGACTTAACTCTACAATTAGGCAAGGATCATGCAAGAATTAGCTTAAACTCATAATTAGAGGGTTGTATTCACTTACCTAAGTCTTGTATTCAAGGTTTAGGAGTCCAATTTGACAATTACACTTCAATTCTACCAAAATCCAAGCCAAAATCACAAGATCAACTCCTTCTCTCTTTCATTCTCTTGTTTGGTCGGTTGGGCACTCAAAATAGGCTGATGAATATGTTTTGATTAAGTATAAACAAGGCCTCAAAGTATGTAAGGTAATGGCCACTAGGTGGCATTTTGGTAAATAAATCAAAGTTAGCAATTTATCACTATTTGATCTAATTTAATCATTTCTAATCAATATTCCGATAAATATATCATATAATCACATAAATTATACTGATCTTGAAACACTAAACAATTTTCAGTTCGGCCGCCGATAAGGTCCTCAATTTGCAATTTAAACATAAACACACCAACAGATAATCAAATAATCGAACAGATAAACATGCAATACAATAGATGTGCTTAGTCAATTCAGTTCCAATTTTCAATCAGTCCGTTCAGTACTTCAGTTAGTTCAATTATCAGTCATAAGCAGTCCAGTTTAGCAGTAATCAGTATGTAATTCAGTAATTTATCGGTAAACAGTATGGGGGTTGTTACAGCACTACACCCAAGGTCTTTCTAAGGAACTCAAACCGAAGAAGATCAAGGGGTTTTGTAAAAATATCAGCTTTTTGATGCTCAGTTGGTACATGTTCAAGAACAACAAGGCCCTCATCCACTAACTCTCGAATAAAATGATGACGAATGTCAATGTATTTGGTGCGAAAGTGTTGGACAGGATTTTTTGAAATGTTTATGGCACTTGTGTTATCACAGAAAAGAGTGAGAGTATTCTGATCTATTCCATAATTATGAAGCATTTGCTTCATCCATAGCATTTGTGTACAACAGCTCCCTGCAGCAATGTACGCAGTCTCAACAGTCGAAAGAGAGATGGCATTTTGCTTTTTACTGTGCCAAGAAACCAAATTATTCCCAAGGTAAAAACACCCCCCGGATGTACTCTTCCTATCATCAGCACACCCTGCCCAGTTAGCATCAGAAAAACTAGTAATTTCAGCTGTAATATCAATAAAAAACCAAACCCCATACCCCAATGTCCCATTAACATATTTAATGATGCGTTTGACTGCAAAAAGATGAGACTCTTTAGGACTGGCTTGGTAATGGGCACAAACACCTACACTGAAAGCAATATCAGGACGACTAGCAGAGAGGTAAAGAAGACTCCGTATCATACTCCTATAAAGGGTAGGATCAACATCAGTACCAAAGGAATCTTTGGAAAGGTGAAGACTGGTGCTCATGGGAGTGCGTGCATGTTTGGCAGACTCAAGACCGAACTTTGACACAAGATTTTTGGCATACTTGGTCTGAGAAACAAACATACCAGAAGGAGACTGTTTAATTTGAAGACCTAAGAAATAAGACAACTCTCCCATCATGCTCATCTCAAACTCATGTGTCATACAATCCGAATAATATTTCACAAGATGATCAGCAGTGGATCCAAACACAATATCATCAACATAAATCTGAGCAATAAGAATATGAGACTTAGTATGTTTCACAAATAAAGTCTTATCCACACTACCCCTTTGAAAGTCATTATCAAGAAGAAAGGTAGTAAGTCTATCATACCAAGCCTGAGGGGCTTGTTTCAACCCATACAAAGCCTTGTCTAACTTGTAGACATGGTTTGGACATTTAGGGTCCTCAAACCCTTTTGGTTGCTTAACATAAACCTCTTCTTTCAAGTACCCATTCAGAAATGCACTTTTCACATCTATTTGATACAATTTGAAACCAAGAAAACATGCAACACCAAGTAAAATATGAATATATTCGAGACGTGCAACTAGGGCAAACGTCTCATCATAGTCAACACCTTCTACTTGTGTGTAGCCTTGAGCAACCAACCTGGCTTTATTTCTAACCACAGTACCATTCTCATCAGATTTATTTTTAAAGATCCACTTGGTACCTATCACATTCATGTCTCTAGGTCTGGGAACTAGAGTCCAAACATTGTTACATTCAAATTGACCTAATTCTTCATGCATAGCATTGACCCAACTATCATCTAGTAAGGCCTCTTTAATATTCTTAGGTTCAATTAATGAAACATAACACATATGAGATACCTCATCCGGAATTTGTCTTTGAGTTTTCATTCGATCTGATACACTTTCAATCACCTGTTGAGCTGGATAATTCCGTTTCACCCTTGTTGATGGTTTGAACTCAGGACTTATGGTGACAGAAGCATCAGAAGTGGTCTCTCTCTGTGCACTCTGTGGACTCTGACTTACCTGAGAAGATGGTGCTGTCTCAACTGGACCTTAGCTTTTCTTTGACTTTGTGGTTCAGTATCCAGGATTGGAGACTCACCATTTTCATCCTCAGTTGTTGCTAGAGTAGGGAAACTTATGTCATCTATAACCACATTGATCGGTTCCATTAAAGAAGAAGTTTGCAGGTTATAGACTCGAAAAGCCCTACTAGTGGTTGAATACCCTAGAAAAATACCTTCATCACTTCGGGAGTCAAATTTGCCCAACGGCTCTCTATCTTTGAAAATGTAACACTTACTCCCAAAAGTTTTGAAATATTTTACATTAGGTTTCAATTTCTTTCACAATTCATATGGAGTTTGTAAAGTGCCGAGCCTTAAATACATGCGATTTATGACATAAACAGCAGTATTTAGGGCTTCAGCCCAAAATTTTGGAGGAAGTTTCTTACTAAGGAGCATGACCCTAGCCATCTCTTGAACAACCCTGTTCTTCCTCTCAACCACTCCATTTTGTTATGGAGTAATAGGTGCAGAAAATTCATGCTTAATTCCATGTATATCACAAAAATCTGAAAACGAACTGTTTTCAAACTCACGACCATGATCAGTTCGGATTCTTATGATACGCCCAATGGAAACACCCTGTTCATTTTGGATTTTAAGGACTAAGGCCTGGAAAACATCAAACGTATTAGATTTTTCCCTTAAAAAATTTACCTACGAAACTCGAGTAAAATCATCAACAGTTAAAAAAATGTATCTTTTACCTCCAATGCTTTCAGTGCGAGTGGGTCCCATAAGATCCATATGAACCAATTCAAGAGGATGTTTAGTTGTAAAGCTGTTCAACTTTTTATGAGGGGCACGGGTTTGCTTCCCAAGTTGACATGATCCACACACATGATTCAGATTCTTACCCAGTTTAGGTACTCCTCTCACAAGCTCTTTGTTGGCTATCTTAGTTAGGTCTTTGAAATTCATATGACCTAATCTCTAATGTCACAAATCAATGTTACTTATGATGGCTGAGTGACAAGTGAGATCATTAGTAGTAACAATCCCATAGCAGTTATCAAATGTGCGAACCCCATGCAAGACAGTATTTCCTTTTTTATCCAAAATTTCACATTTATTTTTTGAAAACAATACTTCATAGTGGGAATCACACATTTGACTGATGCTCAAAAAATTTGCTTTAAGACCATCAACAAGTAACGCATTTTCAAGCTTGGAAAGACCAGCTACACTTATAGAGCCCTTACCAATGACTCTAGAAGTGCCACCATCTCCAAAGGTAAAAATTCCACCTTCATATTTTTCAAGGGAGGTGAAGTAGGATTTGTCACCTGATATGTGACGAGAACACCCACTATCAAGATACCACATGTGTGAGTCACGTGCTTTTAGAGCAGTGTGAACAACTAAACAAGTCTGGTCATCTTTTCTCACCCATATCTTTTTGGTCTTAACAAAATCAGGTCTGGCAGTCTTGGTAAATGACTTGGCGTTGTGAACACCCTCATGTATCTTGGTGTTCCGCCTAGACATGTAAAGTTGTCTCCTAACCCAAAAAGTATTCGAATTTCTACCCTTTTAAGACACCTTACCAAACAATTCAAAGCAATAAGGACGAATGTGGCCATACCTACCACAATGATGACAAATAAAAACAAGTTTTCTCTCTCTTTTGTTGATCTTACCCCTATTAGGTGGATAAAGAGAGGGATCACCCTGGTGTACCTTCAGTTTTCCCTTTGCTTGAGTCTTCGAGTCATGTGATGTAGAGGCATATCCCTTGTGAGCTATTGCATTACCATAGCCTAGCCCACTTTTGTCACAACCCATTTGTTGAGACCCGAGGATGTCTTCTAACCTTTGTTCCACATGGCAATGGTGGCTCTAGCAATTCGGAGTTCTTCATCTTTATGACAAACCATCTCTTCCAATGTAGCTTGTGACATTTCAAGGTTTTCCATCTTCTCTTCATATGTGGAATACACTTTCAAGAGTTCATTCCTTTCAGTTTCACAAGATAGAAGTTTCTCACATAGGTCTTGCCTGTCACTAGAGATCTTGATGACATTCTGCTTTGCTGTTACAAGTTCTCCTTTTAGTTTAACATTCTCGCTTTCACATGTTTTAAGCTTGAGAGTGAGTTTGTCATTGATCTTGGACAAATTCAAAGATTCATCATAAAGCGTTTCATAAGCTTGTTGTAGATCATCACCATTAATCTCATCATTGTCTTCTGATGTTTCATCATCTTCTTTTTGCTCCTCATTCTCCTTAACCTCATCCAGTTGAGCAACTAAGGCAAGAAAGGTGATAAATGGTGGTGAAGATGACTCTCCTCTTTCATGAAATTGGCTCAGAATGTCCCATGCATCTTTAGCCTTTGTGCAGTGAACAACCCGTTACTATTCTTCATCAGAAATTGCGCCACGAATAGTAATCAAAACTCTCTGATTGCTCGGATTGTCAGCACTTTCAACATCCTCTTCAATGGCTTGCCAGCCTTCTGGGTTGAAAGCTCTCAGAAACACTCTCATTCTGATCGTCCAATACAAGTAATTACTCCCATCAAAGGTCAGGGCACGGTGCAGATTCTGACCACGAGCAAATTCCACTGGGTTCGGAAGAGGTTGAGTGAAAGTGGACCAAAATGCTATGAAAGCACTATCCCCGTCTTCACCGGATTCAGTTTCTTCGGGTTCTTGCTCCGACCCGCTTTCATCATCCCAAGTCACTGTGTAGACTTTCTTCCGATTTTTTTTTGAAGGACATTCAAGGGCAATATGACTAAACCCTTGACATTCATAACACTTGGCCCCTTGCCCGTTTACAATCTTTTTTTTAGTTTTTGGAGCAAGTTTTGGTGGAAAAGTTTTGGGTTTATCATTACTCTTGTCTTTTGAAATAGGGTCTCTGAAATTAGGCTTCTTTTTCTTTAAATTTTTTTTGAACTATTTAGTAAACATAGTCGTCATCTTAAACTCTAAGTCAAACTCAGTCTCAGGAGTTTTTGTAGTCTCATGAGCACTAGTGAAAGTCACACTATCTTTTTGTTTTTTCTTAGAAATCTAGTGGGCTTCATAAGTCTACAAGTTTCCAACCAACTGATCAAGCTTGAGGGTATCAACATTCTGAGCCTCCTCAATGGCTGTCACTTTTGATTGGAACCTCTCAAGTAAAGACCTCAAAATTTTTCCAACAACTTTAGCTTCAGGGATTTTTTCACCGAGTGTGAAACAGGAATTCACGATGTCACTAGGTTTAGCATAGAAATCATCAAACGTCTCATCATGCATAAAAAGGGTTTCAAAGGTAGAGGTGAGACGTTAAAGTTTTGACCTTTTAACAGAAGTAGTACCATCGTGAATCGTTTTAAGAATGTCCCAAGCCTCTTTTGCTACCCTTACATGTGCAAATACGACGAAACTCTTCAAGTGTGACGGAGCAAAAAAGGAAATTGAGAGCCTTACTATTCCAACTCAAGTTTTGATAATCGATTGTATCCCATTTATCAAGGGGTTTGAGAATATCAATACCATCAATGGTGACAATAGGACACCCATAGATCACATAGTGCTAAACTTTCTTATCGATGGATTTTAAAAACGCTCTCATATGAGCTTTCCAATAAGAATAGTTTGTACCATCAAGTAACGAAGGTCTATGGGTCGAGTTACCTTCATGAATAGAATCCATATCACCAATCACACAAAATCACACTCCTATAGTTTTGATAAAAACAAACAGTGACATGCTCTAATACCAATTGAAAATTCTAAGTGATTCGTGATTAGATCAAGATTTAATTACTCCAATTCTCAATCATTCAAAACACACAATCTAAATCATCAAGCACTTACGAAAGTGATTTAGATTGTTGTTTTCGAAAAACAATAAATTCACACAAATGATTTTTACGTGGAAAAACCACAATTGAAGCACCTTCAATTGTGATAAAAAAATCACGGGCGAAACGCCACTAATCAATCCACTACTGAAGAAAGAAAGATTACAAATATGACAAACAAATTACCCAAACGCTTCCAATTTGTCTTCAAATCTTCTGTATATCTTTCTCCGCAACCTTCCTCTCGGAATTGATAAGACTAAAGTTGAATCCACAACTTCTATTGTCAAATCAACGACTACGTACAGTATCAAACTCCTTTGAAACTCCACGCTTGAATCTCCGGATTCCACCGAAGAAGAACACTCTTGAATATAACCAATCAACCTCCTTGATATGTGCTTATCAAAGCATGAGTTTAATACTCACTCAAATCATCAAGGAAAACTCACAAAAAACGCCAAAAGAAAACCTCAGAAAACCTTAAAGTAGATCTCAAAACGCAATCCTAATTTTGGACTAAAACTAGTATTTATAGAAAACTGGGACAGCGAAGCTTGCTCGAGCGAAGACTCTGTCGTTCGAGCGAGGAACTAATCTCGCATGTTTTCCTTAAGTGGCTTCGCTCGAGCCACACTACCTACGCTCGAGCGTACATTCATCCTTCTCAGGTTTTTTACAAACGTCACCTTCGCTCGAGCGAGGACTCCTTCGCTCGAGCGAGCAAGACAAAAAACTTAGAAAAAATACAACTCAATAAAACCATGTTTGTCCATAGGATTGACGAGACTAAGGGACCTAACACCCTCAACTTCAAAAGTGCATTTTTTGAGCATATGTTGCCTAACAAATCTAGTAATGATTGGACGGGAAAACATGTGAAACACCCAAGCAAAAGAGACATTTAACAAAAAAAAAAAAAAAAAGTTACAACCATGTCTCTCTCTCTCTCTCTCCCCTACAAAACCCACATATGGAGTACTCCACTATAACTACACATGTATGTCAAAGTATTTATCTATGTAATTCTACACATCATAAATGAATTACACAAAATTATGAAAGTATTTACATGTTCAAGGCTTAATTGACCTACAAGCAAAACACATGAAGCTCACAAGAACATGAGATAAAATTGTTTTCATATATAACAATATCAATTTGGGTTAAAGGCATTCTAATAAAAATAATGTTGTTGTAATTTGGGGATGAACCACTCCATCTTCTCTTCTATTCTCTCTCTACACTGCAATAACCGTGTATGTACAAGTGTGTTCCTCTTGGTCTCCTCATTGATTGCTTTTATTTTTTGAACTGTTGGCTGTATTGGTGGGATATTGGGAACCCAGATCATGAAGCAAAGTTATTGAATTTATAAGTCGAGTTTCATTGGAGTTGTAGTTTTTGTGCTGTTCATGAAATTTTGACATATAAATAGGTGCTCATTACTTACTTCATTTGGTTTGTTTTTCAGTTTACTAAACATGAAGATGAATTTTTTTGTTTACTCATTTGGTTTCTCATAACCCCCATCTCTACTACTCTCATATAAGTTTCCAGTTAATTTTTTTTTTTTCTTTCCGTGCGTAACGGATGCCAACCCAACTGCAGGTATGGAGGAAGAAAGTAGCTGAAACAGAAAGGTAGTGAGGGCGTTGTAGTTCTGTGGTTACAGAACACGGACGACATAACTCGGAAATACAACATGATAAAGGTAGTGAGGGTTCAAGTGGAAGCCAAAATCCTCAACAATTACAACATACAAGTGTTGAAAAAAGCAGATGTACAAGAGATCGACGAATACATTTACAAAATAATTTCAAACCAGACAACAACGACACATGGGTTCCGTGCTTACCTGATGCTGCAGATCTACCGACGACGAGGATGAGGACGACGACTCTGGAGGCAGCTTCGGCGGTGGATGCTTTCGTCTCCGATTCTCAGACAGTTTGGCAGTAACGGTGAGGAGGAGAAATGATGAAGAGAGCAGTGGCACAAATGAGATGTTTTTGCCCTAGGATTCAACGTCTAACCACGGAGGGTAGTACCGTCATTTCACAACTTGCGTTCTGCTAAAGTTGCCAAATGGTGTTCTGTGTTTTTAATCTTTCATCTTGCATTTTTGGAATGGCTGAACGCAGCATTTTTAGCTATGTTCCCAAAAGACCACTATGTTTGTTTGTTTGCTTGTTTACAAAGCTCAAAAGTGAGATTAATTTATTTGTTTGTTTGTTTTCAAAGCTCAAAAGTGAGATTAACAGCTTTTTGGTTGCGAAAACAAGGGACAAGTGACCGTGTAGCATTAAGCTATCTCTCAGATCATGTTGTAGAAATGGCTGCTCGCTTGTGAGATTCTGTTCTTATGATTGAACTTATGAAATGGATGAGTTTTGGTTGGAAATCTTGGGGACTAAGGCGAGTAAAAGAGCCTATCTTGAATCCCAGTTCCTACTATATTGTAACGAGATTCTTTTGATTGGTATTGTTCACGACTTCAAACTATATATTTCTCAACTAAACACAACCCAAAATACCAACCTTTTGCTTTCATGATGAGTTCCTATAGCAGTTGGTGTTTTGTTTTTTTGGATACTGGATATTTATCATTAATATTCATTCATTGATACATTTGGATACACATGTTGAAAACCCGAATCGAATGATGGCTACTTCAGTTTGAAGAGTTGGAACCAATGCCAATGAATTGATCCTTCAAAGCTAGGATAGGAACTAGGTTGTGTTGGAAATCATATTGAGTAATTGAAGGAATTTACCTTTGTTATATTAAACTCCACAATCAGTAGGTTAGCAATGATTGTAGCTGTTAGTATATTCTACTATATTAGTGCTTGTGCTTGTAATGATGTTAGCTTTAGCTTTAAATAATGTTAGATAGTGATAGTGCTGCTTTAGGTTGTTAAATAATGTTAGACAGTGCTGCTTTCGGTTGTTTTAAAATAGTGCAGTGCATCATTTTGTCTGTAAACTTCTCCTACATAAGGAGCTCCTGAACCATTGTTAATATATCAATATACATACAAAAATTCTCTGTTTTCATCTCTTCCATATCTCTCTGTTTTCATGGTATCAGAGCAATGTTTGGGTGATTCTTGATATCCTCATTGTTTGAAGCTTTCAAGGGTTTCCACACCCTTGCCTTCACTCAACATGGGTGACAACCAGAATAAGGACTCCATGGTTGAACCCTCAAGCCCTTTGTTTATTCACCCATCAGATCATCCGGGCCTTTTCCTAGTCTCGAAGCGTCTTGACGGAAACAATTATGCAACATGGAGACGCTCCATGGTGATTGCTCTCACTGCCAAAAACAAAATTGGTTTTGTTAATGGTACGATCAAAGCCCCGGACGCAACCAAGAAGCCTATTGATTATGCCCTGTGGGAACGCTGTGACAAAATGGTTCTCTCATGGCTTCTCAACTCCGTTGAAGCAGATTTAGCAGATGGTGTTGTGTACGCTGAGACGGCACATGAGATCTGGAACGATTTCCATGATCGTTTTTCTCTAGGCAATGCTCCACGAATTTTCCAGATCCAAAAATCAATCAGTTCACATGCACAAGGTTCTATGCCTATCTCAACATACTATACAAAACTCAAAGCTTTATGGGATGAACTTGCATCCTATAAAACTCAACCCACTTGTTCTTGTGGTGGAATGAAGGTTTACAGTGAACAACGGGAACAAGATCAAATTATGCAATTTCTCATGGGTCTAAATGAGTCTTACAATGCCATACGTGGTCAGATTCTTCTCATAAATCCGTTACCAAGCGTTCGGAAGGCATATTCCTTACTTACTCAAGAAGAAAAACAACGGGAAATTGGTTCCTCCTCGACAGAAAATTTTTCTCTTGCTGCCACAGTGCATAAGTACAAAGGTTCCAACTCTTCTCGTTTTGGAACCCAAAATCTGTCAGGAGATCGTTCATCCTTCAATCACTCTTCTCGTTCCGGAAATCCAAATCAGTCCGGAGATCGTTCATCCTCTTTTGATCTACATTGCTCCTACTGTGATCGTGATGGACACAATATCGAGACATGTTACAAGTTACATGGATACCCGCCCGGACACAGGTTGTTTCGTGGAAAGGGCACCAATGCAGACAATCATGGCTCCATTCAACAACAGCAGCGTGATCGGAACAAACGAAACAACACCAATCCGCGTGGACACCATTCTATCCACCAGGTTCACGCCATGGACCCTTCCACACAGCAACAGCCAGCCCACAAAAACCCTGCTAGTCATTCTGATTCGGCAATCTTGCACCAGGTTCTTGATGGGCTTTCTAAGGAGCAATGCAAACAACTCACCCTTGCCATGGCAAACTTGTCCAAATCCTCCTCCGAAACCTCAGATGTCTTTGCTAATGCAGCAGGTCAGTTTCATCCATCTATTCCATCCATTAATTCAATTTTTTCTCATTCATGGATTCTTGACAGTGGAGCCACGGATCATATCACATCCGATTCCTCCTTTTTTTCTCATAGTCATCCATCTCCTATTCCTTCCATTACCTTACCTACAGGATCGTCAGTTCCTATTGATTCTACAGGCACCATTCTTTTCAATAAAGACATCACTTTAGACCAAGTTCTTCACGTTCCTTCTTTTCGTTTAAATTTACTCTCTGCTAGTAAACTCACAAAATCCCTTCATTGCTGCATCATTCTTTTTGCTGATTTTTGTGTCATCCAGGACTTGGCTTCGGGGAAGACGATTGGCTGGGGGAAGCAGAATAATGGACTTTACTACATGTCGCCGTTGACTACAGCCCCACTTTCCTGTCATGTCTCATCATCGTCCTCAATTTGGCACCAACGTCTTGGGCATCCTTCATCAGCTCGTCTTCAACTCTTATCTAAATTGTTTCCCTCCATGTCTATTTCATTTAATAATGATTGTGTTGTTTGTCCTATGGCTAAGCAAACCCGCATTCCCTTTCCCTTAAGTACAACATTTACTGTTTCACCATTTGAATTACTTCATTGTGATATTTGGGGTCCACATCGCATTCCCTCACATACTGGTGCACGTTACTTCCTTACAATTGTGGATGATTTTACTAGGTGTACTTGGGTCTTCTTGATGACATACAAATCTGAAACACAGGCCTTGCTTAAAGCTTTCTTTGCCCTAGTCTATAATCAGTTTAATGTCAGCATCAAAACTCTTAGAAGCGATAATGGATCCGAATTTATTTCCATGCGGGATTTTTTTCTTAATACTGGTGTCGAATTTCAACGCTCATGTGTTTCCACTCCTCAGCAAAATGGGGTGGTTGAGCGCAAACACCGGCATATTCTTAACATTGCTCGTGCTTTGCGTTTTCAATCCCACATTCCCTTGTCTTTTTGGGGTGAGTGTGTGCTAACCGCTGTATACCTCATTAATCGTTTACCTACCCCTTTGTTAGCCAATAGATCTCCCTTTGAGTTACTTTATCAGAAACTACCGCCTCTTGCCCATCTTCGTGTTTTTGGATGTTTATGTTATGCTACCGTTGTTCATCCTGCTCATAAGTTTGCCTCTCGTGCACGACGTTGTGTCTTTGTTGGTTATCCCACCGGCCACAAGGGTTACAAACTTTATGACTTGGATTCTAAAACTTTTCTTGTGAGTCGGGATGTCAAATTTTTTGAAACCTTTTTTCCTTACCAGCCCAGCTCTCCTTCCACCCCAATTTGCACTCGCCCCACTGTCTTACCTCTTTCTCAACCCGACCACACCTCCTCCTTACCCACGCCCGCACCCGCACCCGCTTCCTCACCCGCACCCGCTTCTCCCACCTCTGTTCCTCCTTCCCTGCCCCATCGTCGCTCAACCCGTTCTACGCAGCCCCCTCTCTGGCAACGCGATTACCTTCTGTCTTTTGCTTCTGCTTCCCCTGCTCCGTCCTCCTCGCTGCCGGCTCTTCCTTCCGGTACTAAACACCCCTTGTCTCATTACCTTTCTAATCACCGTTTTTCTCCTTCGCACCGTGTGTTTCTTGCTAACATTTCAGGTCCCACTGAGCCCACTTCCTATGCTCAAGCTGCTTTAGATCCTCACTGGCTCCTTGCTATGCGGGTCGAGTTAGATGCATTGCAACTCAATCGCACTTGGACCCTTATGCCCTTACCGGCTGGTCATCAACCCATTGGCTGCAAATGGGTGTTTAAACTCAAATACAAATCTGATGGTACCATTGAGCGTTACAAAGCTCGTCTCGTTGCCAAAGGTTACACCCAAATCGAGGGTGTTGATTACAGTGAGACTTTCTCTCCTACTGCCAAGCTTACTACTCTCCGTTGTCTTTTGTCTGTTGCTACTGCTCGTAATTGGTTTCTTCACCAACTTGATGTTACCAATGCCTTCCTCCATGGTGACTTGCACGAGGAGGTCTATATGGTTCCTCCTCCTGGCCTTTGCCGACAGGGGGAGAATCTGGTGTGTCGGCTTAATAAATCTCTTTATGGGCTGAAACAAGCTTCTCGAAACTGGTTCTCCAAATTTTCAACTGCTATTAAGAAAGCTGGTTTTCACCAATCTATGGCTGACTATTCCCTCTTTACCAAAGTTAATGGCGATTCTTTTACAGGAGTGCTCATCTACGTTGATGATATTATCATTACAGGCAATAATCTTGAAGAAATGGAACACCTTAAATCTTTCCTTCTCAAACAGTTCCGCATCAAGGATCTCGGTGACTTGAAGTATTTTTTAGGCATTGAATTTTCGCGATCCAAGAAAGGTCTTTTTTTGTCCCAAAGGAAATATGCTCTAGATATTTTACAAGATGCAGGTTTAACGGGGGCACGGCCAGAAAAGTGTCCAATGGAACAAAATGTGAAATTACAAACCACAGATGGTGCTATACTCAACGATCCAACGAGATATAGGAGGTTGGTTGGAAAATTAATTTATCTTACTGTCACAAGACCAGACATTGTTTTTGCAGTTCAGAATTTGAGTCAGTTTATGCACCAACCCAGAAAACCACACATGGAGGCTGCACTTCGTGTCTTGCGATTCATTAACGGTACACCTGGCCAAGGATTGTTTTTCCCGGCTATAAACAATCTTGAGTTGAAAGCTTATTGTGATTCAGATCATGCAGGTTGTCCAACAACAAGAAGATCAACTACAGGTTATTGTGTGTTTCTAGGTCACTCTCTTGTCTCATGGAAATCCAAGAAACAGCCAACTGTGGCTCGTTCATCTGCAGAAGCCGAGTACAGGGCCATGGCAAACACATGCCTTGAAATTACATGGCTGCGATATATATTGCGAGATTTAAGAGTCAACCAAAAAGGCCCTGCTCCTTTGTATTGTGATAATCAAGCTGCATTGCATATAGCGGCAAATCCTGTTTATCACGAAAGAACGAAACATATTGAAATAGATTGTCACATTGTGAGAGAGAAGCTACAAGCTGGTGAAATTTCTCCAATCTACATTTCTTCGCGAGATGAGCTTGCAGACATATTTACGAAAGCCTTGGGGTGGGATAGCTTCAATTACCTGAGTCACAAGTTGGGACTTCTCAACATTCACTCTCCAACTTGAGGGGAGTGTTGGAAATCATATTGAGTAATTGAAGGAATTTACCTTTGTTATATTAAACTCCACAATCAGTAGGTTAGCAATGATTGTAGCTGTTAGTATATTCTACTATATTAGTGCTTGTGCTTGTAATGATGTTAGCTTTAGCTTTAAATAATGTTAGATAGTGATAGTGCTGCTTTAGGTTGTTAAATAATGTTAGACAGTGCTGCTTTCGGTTGTTTTAAAATAGTGCAGTGCATCATTTTGTCTGTAAACTTCTCCTACATAAGGAGCTCCTGAACCATTGTTAATATATCAATATACATACAGAAATTCTCTGTTTTCATCTCTTCCATATATCTCTGTTTTCAGGTTGTGATAGTGAGGGGAAAAACGTTTTTCCAATAAAATATTTTCTACTGAAACAAAGCATTGTGATAATGAACAGGAGCTAGCCAGTTTTTCAAGCATACAACCAAGCAAATGATTTATTTCTTTCTTAGTTTGAGTAAGAAAAATTCAATTACATGTTAAAAGTAAAGAGCAAAAACAATTCTTACAAATGCTTTGCACTAAAGAGCTCAATAAGACCACCAACAAATGAGAAACCAAAATGCCATGGAAACCAAACAGAGCTTGCATCTCTCACTCTGTTACTTCAGAAACTCCCATAAACATGCTTAATATAAAGACTACTCAATCTGCTCATAGTGACGAGGCTTGTGGATGGCTTAGAGAGAGGTGTGTTTAGATTTATAGATTTGTAACGAATCGATTTGGAATTATTCATATTGAACAGTTTTTTTTTCTTTTTTTCCCTTCAGTTGGTGTTATGTGGTGTGGGATTAAGGATAGTCTTATTGTTATACCATTTGCAGGTTTGAATGATCTTGTCAAGGATGATCCTATTATCAAGGAAGTCTTTTATCTATGAAGAATGTAAAGGGAAAGAAAAAAAAAAGTCAAAAATCAAGTTGATAAAAGGAAAACAGTCTAATTGAAAATTCTTTTGTTTTTTTTTTGGGCATGAGGGAAGAAAAGTATGTGGTAGGGAGTAAAAACATTTCATTATAACGCGTGATACCAAGTTTTTACTCGGCAGAGGAACCATTCCCCAACTGCTGTGCCGTGTTCTTTGGCCCAATATCAAAAATGTAGAATGTTGGCATGAGTTGGTAACAAAATAATAATAATAATAATAATAATAAAATTTGAGGAATGTGTATGCTCCAAGGGAATAAAATGGAATTTGGCTGACTATATGTCAGCCGATCAATGTTAGGTAGATAATTTATAAATACAAATTTACAAATTGATTGAAAGAAATTATCAAAATACAAATTCACAGTAGTGGACTAAAATTATGTATTTGGGGTGGCTGTTGTGCAGAGGTGCAAGCACAGCAGTTACTGTTGTGCAGTCCAATGGACCCATTTTGAAGCTCATTTCAGGACTCATTTTGATAATTCGAACTGTTCACATTTAGAATACATCAAGTAGAACATACCTATAAAAAATCAAGTTAATTGGATATTGTTTACCCTTTCATCCACTCACATTTGTATTCATTTTAATACTTTAAATCACAATTATTATTTATTTTTATAGATACAAATGTGAGTCGATAAATAGGTAAACATATCCGATTAATTTAATTTTTTGCAGGTATGTTCTACTTGATATATTTTAAATGTGAACATTTCAGATTATTGAAATAGACTCCAAAATGGGCCTATCTGACTACACAACAGTGACTGCTGTGCACCCCGCACAACAGTCACCCCAGTTCCCTAAAATTATCAAGTGTATATTTTGAGGGCCAAAGATAAATACAATAATTTGTCTATTGTTCCCAGAAACGATTGTTTAGTGAGAGTTTATCCCAAAAAAAAAAAAAAAAAGAAAGAAAGTTTTCAATTTAGTTTAAATTTTAAAAAATAATTATAGATACTTGAAAATTTTACAAATATAATTATTAAAATCATAATCTTTTCCATGAAGATGTAATAATTTTTTACAAGTACCATTGTGTGGTAATTTTTTTAAAAAAAATTTCAATACAAATTTGACATATTTTCATATATTTTTATACATATTTTATATACATGATTAGTTTTTATTATTTATTTCACATGGACAAATTGATACGTTTAAAATGTGATCAAAATACAGTAATTTGATGGAATAATAGCCAGCAAAATCATAATCAAAATCCAAACAGTTAAACAGTTACAAGCCATTCCAAATCCAAATTTCCTTTTAAAAAAAATGTTCTATTCTACCAAATATTTTAAGTTGCCGTTTAGCAATAATTTTTTTTGCCTAAATAAACATAAAAAAGATAAAATAGATTAAGAGATTATTTAGAATGATCTAAATAAGTATAATTCTTGACTTTTTATGAAAAGATAAATAAAAAAATAGAGAAGTGATATGATCAAAATAAGTGCACTTATCTAAATAAGTGTACTTATTTAATTTATGCCAAATAGTGCCTAAATAAGTCAATAACACAAATATTACATCTAAATTATAATCATTTCATTTTTTTCTCTCACAACCATTACATCCAAACCAAAGTTTTTTTTTCCAAAACAAAAAAAAAAAAGTCAAAAATTCAGGTTAAGAGCATTTCCAACTGTGCATCAATTTTTTCCATCAAATTTGAGTAAAAGTTTCCTTTGATATCAAGTGTTTTAACGGAGGATTTTGAAGTTTCATTAGAACACCGGTCAACCGGGCAGATGTCCAGCTGGCCAACTGGCCAATGTATATTTTTTTGTTTTTTTTGCCTTAAGGCGGTTGATCGGCCAATATAATTTTTTGAAGTGGTCATCTGGGAGGACATTCGGGAGAACATCCGGCAACGGTTATGAACAATGATTTGATGAAAGGTACACTGGTTCTCAGTTTGATGAAAGAAAAATGAAATCATGGATGTGATACCTATTTGATGAAACTATTAGAGCAAAAAAATGAGGCTTTTTTTAGCAAATTCAAATTTGATGACAAATCTGAATAATCATTAGAGATGGTCTAAATTAGCTATTTCTAAACTAAGGCCTATTTTAAAAAGATGATTAAAAATTAATTTTTTAACTTTTTAAAAAATATATATAAAAAATTTGAAAAATAATAAGACCTAAAATGAGTTAAGAATTGATTTTTGACTTTTAACGGCTCCTCAATGTAAATAATAATAAAAAATTGGCGGAAATTGCCTGATTGATGATATTTATCGCCACGTGATGACGTGGCGTTCCAGCTGATGTATGGACACGTGTAAAAAGTGACTCCATGTGGCCCTTCAAACAACACCAACACACCGTCACACCACCGCCTTTCTCTCTCTCTCTCTCTCTCTCTTCTCCACCAAGAGCAAGAGAAGCACCAAATTTAGCCACAAAATTTCTCTAAATTTAGACTCTCACTCTTTGCATTGTCTGAACAAAGCTATGGAGGACAATTTCCGGCCACCGTCACTGCCAGATCTCGCCGCCGCGGATCGGTGCAGGAACGAGTTGACTCGGACTTACTCTTACTCGGACTCGTCCTCTGTCACTGTTGATAATTCGAAAGCTAGACCGGTAATCCTCAATTTTTTTTTTCTTTCGTTTTCTGCTGTTTGTTATTAGAAGTAACTTGAATGAGAACTGAAATTTAATTTAAAGCCCAAAAAAAGTTAAATTAACAAAAAAACAATATCACTTACTTGAATTTTCTAAACTCTTGTTGAAGGAATTTTGACTTATAGAATGTTTTCTTCTCTGATTGGGTAATAAAAAGAATAAAAAATTTAATAGTAGAGAGAGGAATCTAGTTGACATAGCTGAATCTATGATGATGATGGCCAATTTCAGACAAAAGAAAAAAGAAAAGAAAGAAATTGGGATTTGTGCAAAGGAGAAATAGACATGAATGGATTTAAAAAATTGGGGTTGATTGCATTGTTAATCTTTTAATTTTAATAATCAACCAGAGAGTAAGATGTAGGTAGATGGGTCCAGCTATGCCAAGTGGCACTGCCACGTCACCCTTTTGTGGCGCCGTGTGCAAGACACGTGGCCCAATTGCATATTGGCACTTGGGGGCCTCAGGCTGTGTCTCGCTCTCCATTGCCATGATTTTGCATTAGCTTGGTCTGTATGGCTTGCCAGTGGCCCCCATCAAGGTTCCTGATTGAAGCATGTTGCTTGCGCTACCTAGGCTATGAGTAGGAGGCTAAATACCTCGCTTGGACCACTTGATGACTTGTGGATTGGAGGTTAGAGTTCAAGGATTTTGTCTTCGGCACCTCATCCAATCGTCGTTGAGGTAGGGAAAGTTCTGTCCAGTCTTAGAGAGAGGTGTTCTTGATCAAGACATGTCATACGTAGTCTTGTGCGATTCTGACACAATTTAAAGAATGTGTCATACCTACCCACTGTTTGCATATGATATGTCCCCAAGGCCTCGCTGAGGTAGCAAGGTTGGCATAAGAGAGAGAAAGAGAGATAGAGAGAGAGGGAGGGAAGGCGAGTCTACATAACATCTCATAGCAGCTAATTGCAAATTCAAACAAAAGAGGTGAATTCAGTAGTGCAAATGCTTGAAGATAATGACAATAGATGGATGTAATAGTTACTGAAAATATGTCATACCATACTAAGTGATTTCAAAGCAATTCTGGAGCAAGACTTCCTTTCCTTGGGAATTGGCTAGTCTCTGGTTTTGCTTCTGTTTGTTTCAATGCTAGCTTTGGTGGTTTGTTTATTATTGGTCCTTGTAGCATTTGGATCTCTATAGCAATAAATATGATCTTTTGGGTTGTGGCTTTGGCATTTCTATGAGTATCAAGGATTTTCCATTATGTTTGAAATTGGCTTTAACTAAGCCATGGGAGATGGTAATGCCGAGTTTCCTTACTCTTTTTGTAATGAGCTTTAATTTTACTCTTACCAAATTTCCTGTAGGTCGGTCTCAGTGTTTTGGCTACTAGCTTAGCTGGATTAAGCATGCCCTTGAGCTTTAAACAACCTCACAGCTAGCCTATCAAAAAACTAAACAAATTATTGAAAAATATGGTAAAAGTAAAAATTGCAAGTCCCTCAAACTATTGAAAGTTTATTGTTAATAGAATAGTAAGTTCTATTCTATGGATCTCATACAATTTCTGCTTATAAATCTGTCTGACAACTACTGAATACTTAATTTATGAATGTTTCATGAATTGCTCTTCACATTTTCCTTCTTTATTTTTGTGAAAAGTCTGACTCTTACATTGGTCAATTTATACTGGGGTCAGTACACGCCCTGGACGGATGAGAAGCACAATTCATATCTTAATGGTTTGGAAGTATCATTTGTTAAGCAGTTGCACCATTCCTTTGGTTTGCTCTCTTGGTGCTCAAAACTGAACACGTCTGATCGAAGTCCATCCCGGCAACTACCTGTCAATGCTAGTTATTCTTCTGACCAGGTTATGCACTTAATGACTTCATTCAAATATGTTTTGCATATTGTTTCCGTCCATTATCACCTATATTTTGTCCCATCTGAATTCCATTCTTAACCATGACACCTATATTTCCTATTTTATTTCATTATGTTTAATTTTTTTTCCCCCAGTTCACAGTTCTACAAGAAGGTTCTAGGCAGAAGATCAATTTTGAGAGGGAACAGGCTTTACCACATAGTGCAGCTGGTACTCGTGTTGTTGTAGAAAGTCCTTGGATACGTCATTTTACATGTTCAAACAAACACAGTACCAAAAAATTAGTTGATTTGCAAGAATGCAGCATGTTCCACAGGGATGAGATACCGTTGAGAGGGAAGAGGATTTTCTCCCATGGATTAGCAAGTTTAGGACAGTGGTGTTTATGCCACAAATGCCATCAGCATGCAATTGGTACTATTGCAGGTGATTGTGAATTTAACTTTCTTTGTGGGAAAAGATTCTCACTTAGTATGCTCTGAGTTTGCTTTATTCGGTTCATGATTTAAGTTGCTCACTCCTTTACATTTTCATCCCTGGTGTGGCACATGCTTGCCTGACCGCACATGCATGTGCTCACAAATATTTATTTTATCCTTTAGGTATAGGATTGGTTTGTGATACTCATGATATTTGCACATCTAAAAAAATAGAAGCTCTTTTTGCTAATTAAATCATGTCGTAGCAGGAATGAAGATTGATTTTGGGTCTTTAAACAATTTCTTTTTAAAATAAAAATAAAAAATTCCTTGCATTTTGTTGATTTATTTACCATAAGTTTCAGATTTTTAAATTGGGCCTCACTTATTATCAATTTGTCCATGTTTGGTCATTTACAATTGCTAATGATACCACCCTTATCATACTTCAATTAATTGTTTGTTTGCAACATGGACTTGTTTCTATCGTTATCCCTAATGTCTTGCAATCTGGATTGGTGTGTATGCCTCAACATTCTCACATGGAGACTAGTTAATGAATTTATGATGCTGTTTTTTGTTGCATTTCTGGTCTTAAAACATTACTGCCCTGACTGAAACAAGAAAGCACAAAGAAACTAACAATGAAAATATAAAATATATATATATACATTCTTAGGAAAAAAAATAGTTGAAGGCTGTAAAATGCTGTGGAGGACTTGTTAAGTACGCTTGTCCACAATCACAAGTTGTCCTCAGAAAGTTGTGAAAAATACTCTTTTGAATGCTAGTAAACTGTTGCTGATATATGGGTGAACATTGTTGATTCATGCCATCATTTTCTTTCTCATTGAATCGGAAATGTTTTAGTCATTGGGGTTCCTGCTGCAGAGGTTTCGGATCAGAACTTTGTGGATGAAGATCGGGAGGAGAAGTCAAGCAGTTTGTCCAAGGCAAAAAAGTTAAAGAAGGCCACAACAACTAATGACCAAGTAACATCTTTTAGTTGATTTTGTAATGGCATTTCTGTAGCTATCACACACAACTGCAAGATGACACTCCATTTTTTCTGCAGATAGTGCCCTCCGGAGACCCTTTTACTGCAAAAACTTCAACTTCCAGAAATGCTTTACCGGAAAGAGGAGAGCAAGTGCATCATGAATGTCTACCAGAAAACGTCGAGAGCTTGGTTTGCCCAGAAAATGATGTGAAATCTTTTTTAAGAGAGAAAAGATGTGACTTGAAGTTTGAAAGGTTATTGTAAGCGCAGAAGCATCGATTCATGAAGAAGTTGAAAAGAAACAGTCAAGAGTCAATTCCGATTAGGAGAAATTAGTGGAAATGCTGGCACAAAATTATTTGATTGAATACTAGTAAGAAAGATCATTTGGTTGTCTGTTTCTATTAGTCAGAGAATTTATTGGTGAGGGTATGAAGTTTATGATATTTAGAGAGCTGGTTAGCAATAATGAAAATATTTATCCTCTCTCCATCTCATTCTCTCTCTCCCTCTCTAGTTTGGGATATTTTATTCTAATTTCTAATGTGGTCCTCAAATTTTATAATATATATATATATATTTTTAACTTAAGGCTTCTAATTGCAAATAGTTTTAGATTAAATCATTTACATTTTTAGAATCTTATTAGAAGGGCAGTAATTTCACTTGAAACAGTCAATGTGGTTTCTCTCAATATTTTTCTTTTTGTCATTTAGAATATCTTAGTTTAAAACTTAAAATTAGCTCTATAGGAAGCACATCATTTAACAAGATAGGTTTTTACCCCTGTTAATAAACTTGATTACATTGATTGGGCTGTTTTGGGAATTGATTATTTTAATTAATTTTTTATTTTATTTTTTATGAAAAAGGCATGTAGAAAAGTAGAGAGAATAGTTGATTTTTTATAGTAATTTTTTAAAATTTTTTTGGTTATGTTAATCTATTGTTAAAACAGCCTTTAATTATTATAATTTTAAGGACTTGAATAAAAAGATAAAATTTAAGTGTCAAATTGAAGATTAAATCAAAGTTCATAATTAGACGTTACGTATTATTTTTCTTTTTTTAATAATTATTGTTATAAATCCCCATTCATTGTGTTTGTGGGTTAACAAATTAAAATCACAAAACCTAGTGTTAAATCATTGATAAAAGTTGGGCATCAAACTTTCATTTTTCACTTTCAACACTTGGTATATCCAAACCCCAAAGGGTGAGACCATTCCCATCATGGAAATTAACCAAAAATTGAATATATATCTATACTATATATTAAGTAAAAAGGAGTTTTTAACCTCAGGTCTTGTGGGAGTTTCAATCTCCTAATCTAAATTTTTTGATTTTTTAATTTTTAAAAAAAAAAATCTTAGCATCTATTAACTTCTCCCAACTCCCAAATCTTACCCTCATAATAACACTTTAATACATTAAGAACAAGTATAAAAAAAATTCTTTTAAATCCAACACATATGAATTCCTTGAAAAGTCACAACACATATGATTATTATCCCTCATAATAACACTTTAATGCATTAAGAACAAGTATAAAAAAAATTTCTTGAAAAGTCCAACACATATGATTATTATCAAAATATTAAACTTTAATATAATATAATAAAAAAAAAACATTTAATTCCTTAAAAAGTTTAACACATATGATTATTATCAAAATATTAAACTTTAATATAATATAAAAAAGGAAAAAAAGAAGGCATTTAAAAAAATTTTAAAAAAAAAAGACATTTAAAAATCACAATTCACATTATAGATAATTGTAAACACAATCCGTACATAGCACAGGTGATATGCTAGTATATACATATCTTAAAAGGGAGATTTGGCAACAAGTTCCTCAAACCTTTCGTTTTGTCAAAAGGATAAAAAAAATTTCAATACTTGCAAAACTCTCTTACAGCTCGTTTTTTTGTTAAAATGACAAAATTTTATTTTGATTTATAGTAAAATTTGCGATTTCATCTGTGAACAAATAAAAAAAAGGAGAACGAACAACAAACAAGGGCTTACAAGGGAAGGAGTGAACGAGAGAGAGAGAGAGAGACAAAGCAAAAAAGAGAGAGAACGAACTATCGATTTTCAAATTTAAAGTTAACAAATCTCATATCTGAGATCATCAATCTCATATGAGATGAGAATGATAAAAAAAATGTTTTCAAATATTAAAAATTTTTGAAAGTACTCATATAATTACGGATGCGGGGTCACTGCTGTGTGACTCCCGCTGCTGTTCCCTGCTGTGCCGTGAAACGGCATAGTTTCACCCCTTTTTTTTTTTTTTTTTTTTTTTTCACACAGTTTCATCTTCTTCTTTTTTTTTTTTTCTTTTCTTTTTTTTTTCTTAAAATTTATTTATTTTTATTTTAGTGTTTAGAGTTTTCTTAAAATTTATTTTTTTATTTTATTTTAGGGTTTAGGGTTTAATTCTTAATTTTTATTTTACGGTTTAGGGTTTAGAATTTAAAGTTTAATTTTTAATTTTATTTTATTTTAGGATTTAGGGCTTAGGGTTTAATTCTTAATTTATTTTTTATTTTTTATTTTAGGATTTAGGGTTTAATTCTTAATTTTTATTTTACGGTTTAGGGTTTAGGGTTTAGGATTTAGAATTTAATTTTTAATTTTATTTTATTTTAGGATTTAGGGCTTAGGGTTTAATTCTTAATTTATTTTTTATTTTTTATTTTAGGGTTTAGGGTTTAATTCTTAAATTTTTTTTATTTATTTTACGGTTTAGGATTTAGGGTTTAATTTTTAATTTTTAAAATTTTAGGGTTTAGGATTTAGGGTTTAATTCTTAATTTTTTTTTTTATTTTAGGGTTTAGGGTTTAGGATTTAAATTTAATTTATAGTGAGAACATAAAAAAAAAAAGGGGTGAAATTAAACCCTAAATCCTAAACTCTAAACTCTATTAAAAAAAAAAAAAAAAAAAAAAGAAGATGAAACTATGTGAGAACATGAAGAAGAAAAAAAAAAAAAAAAAAAAAAAAAAAAAAAAAAGGGGTGAAACTGTGCCGTTTCACGGCACAGCAGGGAACAGCAGCGGGAGTCACACAGCAGTGACCCCGCATCCTATAATTACTTGTCCTTTTGACAAGATAAATACCTCCTGAGGAATTTTTGGCCAAATTTCCTATCTTAAAATTTAACACACATAAAATTTTAATGAATATATTTATCATATTTTTGCCTTACAAATAAAAAGTTATTCATTACCGTGTATGACATGTCACATTTTACATGCAACATATCACACACGAGTGTGAATAATATTTTATAAATGCAAAAAATATATTTTAAGAATAAGACTTTTGATACGTGTTTCGGATTTTACTCTTTTTTTTTTTTTTTTTTTTATATTTTAGTTGTTAAACTTATTTATTTTGATGATTTATTTAATTTATTTGTTTTAATTTATTTGAAAGAGAAAAATAGAATTCAAAATTTATTTTGATGATTTATTTAATTATATTTTAAATCCAAAATTTATTTTGATGATTTATTTAATTATGTTTTAATAGAATCTAAAATTTATTTTGATGATTTATTTAATTATATTTTAAATCCAAAATTTATTTTGATGATTTATTTAATTATGTTTTAATTTATTTGAAAGAGAAAAATAGAATCAAAATTTATTTTGTCTCATTATTTCTCACCTAAATCTTTATCCTAAATGTTATTAGAATGTATTTAATATTTGATTAAATCAGGAGTTCAAACAGCACAAAACAAAGGTTCAAAAGATTCAAATGGAAGATATTCAAATTTGTAATGATGGAGGGAAATATATTCAAATTAGTAATGATGGAGTTACAACGGCCATAAATTCAAATGAATAGTTCAAAAGGTTCAAAAGATTCAAATGGAAGATATTCAAATTTGTAATTGTAGACGTCCCCGAACGCATCCCGGGGCGAGGAGTGTGAGTCCCCCCCGTTCTGGTTCGATATTGGGTCTACTACAGTTCGAAGGACTCAAATGTCACGGTTCTAAATCTTGAACCAAAGAGTCCAAATCCGGCAAATCGTTTTGAAAACAGATTTTTTGAAAGAAGTGCCAAACATGGACTGCTTTGCCAGATACAGAGTCGCCACCTAAATATTTTATTTTGGGAAATTTAGGAAACCCTGACTCGGTGCCAAAAGGCCACGTGTCCGTCATCATCAAAGTTGCCTCGGCTCGGGAACTTGGGTACGATTGGGGAAGGTCACTTCGTGAGCACCCCCGCTCGCCCGGTCAAAGACCGGCCTCTACTAACCATGATATCTTATTTTGAAAACATTGTATGTTCTTATTCCGGTTATTAGCCTAGGTTACTATGTGATGCGCACAGCATACAAGTATAGACTGAGTCGCCTGAATTGGAACAAAGCATTTCATGTTTGTTTGTTTGAAAATGGTTTGATGGTGCTACCCGCAGGTAGGCTTAAAATGCAGATTTTGCCACCCTCAGGTGGGCTTAGGAAAAAGATGGTTTTGCCACAATCTAGTGAGCTTAAAACAAACATTTGATGAATTATCCCAATTCAGGTAACACAACCTCCACCCACAGGCATTCAAGCAGTTATATCACATAAGCAAATAGCCTCATGGCAAGCATGCTATCATGGCAGTCACTCACACACATGCAAGGATGCTAAAGCATAAAAACTCACCGAGTACTCCAAGCCAAAACAGAAACTACATTAGAAATCATGCATGATCCTAAGTATACAGAATTGCCTAATGCAACACATGTAAAAATGCAAATTATAGCAGGCTCGGCTATCCTAAACATGGCATATGGAATGCTACAACTAACACGTATTCAATTTGGAATTGAAATACAAATGCAGTTTGTATGATGCGCCGAGCCCGGTGCGTGCAAAACAGATGAATGATGCAAACATACTGTCATACTGTATGCTAATTGAAATATGCCCTATATCTAACCATCATAAGCGGGTAAATAAAAGGGAAGAAAGACGTGGGGTTGGAAGACATACATCACACTCACCCACACTTATTACAATTATGCCATCGCGCAGAGGGTCCGAATAATAATACAGTCCCAAATGAAAGAATAATACAGTCCAAATATTACAGTCCGAATAATATACAAATCCCTAATTAATTAACAAATTAACTAAGAAAAACTGTAAACTGGCATGCAAGCCAGGGACTGCCTTGATTCTGATGAATGCTGCATGTTTGGGCTGCTTTGCGCGGAAATCCACTGGGATGCCCCAATTAGCCTCTGTTTTGCAATGTGCGCCAAATCCCGGAATACCGTTGGTTCTGGATATGCTGCAACAGAGAGCAGGAAAGGGGCATAGCAATGTATTTCACAGATATATGCATGCCTCGATCCTCGTGCTACCAATCACGCATATCGATGCATGATGGCCGAGGAGCCGAATTGCACAACGCAATATAGGATGAATGCATATGAATGCTATAACAAAACCTAACTCCATCACGGATAATCCGGAATGTCAGTGAATTGGGAATTGAGACACGTTCCGTTACTCGGAGCACGAAACGCGCCTCGTTTCCCGTGCCCAGGCTAACTCCTATCCCGAACACGATGCAATATGCATGACATGCATGAAATGCAGCTAATATGCGATCCTAACATACACAATGTCATGGAATGGCATACACGCTATACGAGGTAATACATAACCGGGCATACACAATGCTACGGATGAAATGGCATACGCAATGCAATAATGGGCTTACACCAACATGAGAGAGCCTCAGCCACACTCACATAGGAGGCCGTCGGATAAAAGTGAAGTGCCTCGAAATGCGTGCACACGGGCACGCAAACTGAGGCAATGGCATACGGAATGCAATGATGCTAAAATGACATAAACAATACAATATGGGCTTACACTAACATGAGAGAGCCTCAGCCACACTCACATAAGAGGCCGAGAGATGAAAAATAAGATGCCTCGAAATGCGTGCACACGGACACGCAAACCGAGGCAATGGCATACACGATGCAATGAGACTAAAATGGCATACAGAATGCAAAATGGACTTACACTAACATGAGTGGACCTCGGCCACACTCACATAAGAGGCCGAGAGATGAAAAATGAGATGCCTCGAAATGCGTGCACACGGGCACGCAAACCGAGGCAATGGCATTAAGGCATGAAATGACATGAAAAATGATATGCAAACATGCCAATGGAATTTCAGCACTGAAATATGGGGGACACAGTCCCGAAAGATGGCGAAATGACACCAAATGCAAGGAATGGTCCCGAAATGCGAATTTAGGCACCCGAAATGGCCTATAGCTATGCAATGCATGCACAATATGGACATGGAATGAAAATACAGTAGCAAGGCAGCCCCAAAACAAGCATTTTTCAGTCTAAAACATGGCCAAACAGCAAGCATAGATAGGGCAACAATGGCATGCAAAAATAGGGGCCAAGACAGGGGTATTGAAGTAGATGGTAAATGAAAAGCCCAAACAACAAAATACCCTTCTACAACACTGAAGAGGGACCAAAAATATGAACATTTACAGTTTATGACAGCCCCAAAATCAGTATAAAAATGTGCTCAAAATGTCATGCAAGATGAGGCTCAAAAGAGGTTATAACATGAGGTATACAAAATGAACACCAAACAGCCAAAGACCCTTAATAAATCATGTCAAGAAGGTCAAAAAATGACCACTTTCAGTCCTGATCATTGTCCAAAAATAGAAGCAAAATGGGCTAACAAAGCATGCAAAAACGAGGGTAAAACATGGATTCAAAGCAAGTGGCATATGGAGCATGAAAACAAGGTTGATCCCTTCTTAAATGTTGAAGAGGGGCTCAAAATAAGCATAATATCAGTTCATGAGATGCTCCAAAACAGATCACACATAGGCTAGATAAAGCATGCAAAATATTGACATACAAAGAGATATTGAAACAAGTGTGAGATGGGGCTCTCAAAGAGGGTTGAGCCCTTCAACAAACATGTATAATAGCTCAAAATAGACCTAGTTTTAGTTAAGGTCAGAGCTCAAAACAATAAGCAAATAGGCTAAGAAATTGGTGCAAAAATGGGCTACAAAAGGGGGAAAGTCTACTTACCCTTGAAGACCAATACTTTGACTACTTCTTGGACCAAATTTGATGACTCTAAGCTGCTGGAATTCCTCCCTTTGCTGCTGGAATGGAGTGGTGATGGTAGAGCTTGAATATTATGAAGAAATGGAGCCTAAACTTGAAGGAAATGGAATGATATGTATGTATATGCTCAAACCAATTCTTGTAACCTTTTCTCTAGAGTTGGGAGGCCCTCTATATAGACAAGAGAGGGAGAGGAGAATCAAGGCAAAAGTGGAGGGAAATGAGCCCTTATTTCCCTCCAAAAGGGTCCCCCGGATAGAGATATTTTTGGGGGAAAACCAAGGCACAGCTGGAATGTATTCAACCTGAAGAAGCAGGCCGGCCTGGCATTTTTGTTCCAGGTGGCCGGCCGGCCACCCCCCATGGCCGGCCGGCTAGGGGTCAAAAGGTTCAAGCTGATTTTCTGGCCGACCGCTAGAGAAAGGTGTCCTCCCATGTGCCCTCAACACAGCCATGTAGTTCAAAATTGGCAACTCTAAAACAGGAGAGAGAACAAGCCATTTTTAGGAGGGGTTCAAAAGGTTCAAGTTGAGTTACTGGCCGGCCATGTAATATTAGGGTCCTCCCATGTGTGTACAACACAAATATGTGGTTTGGGGTTGAAGAAAATGGCCCTAGGGTGGTCAACATTGGCTCGGAAGTGAGAAAAACGGGCGTCGGAGGGCGCCGGAGGAGCATAACCGGTTGCTGAGACAATTGATGGCCTCCCACCCTTCAGTGACCTCCCTGGTGATAAAACAGAGGTACCTGCCAAAAATGAACGAAAACCGATGCAAAACGAATGCTCGGGGGCCAAAACACGCAGTTCGGGGTCCTGAAAATAGGCCGTTAAGCACCGAAAGTGGCATTCGACCACGAAGTGGGTCTCTCAGGCCCCAGTGTCCCTCGAAAGGGAGTAAATGAGATGCATGCCAAAAATCGGAGGAATCGGAGATGGTTAGGCGGTCCCGAACCGAGGCACACGGCCTGACGGCTCCGAAAACCGAGAACCGGGCTCCGAAATGGGCAAAATGGCCTACGGCCGCGAAATGTAGCCCACGGCCACTGAGAGATGGTCTACGGGACCTCTCCCTCCCCTCAGGAAGAAAAATAGAGAAAATCGAGCCTGACTCGCAAACCGAGACAAGGTACAAAAGAGGGTTCGGAAGTCCGGAGGCAGGGCTCATGGCCGCGACTCTGAGACTTCTGAACGAGCACAATATGCAACATTACCGAGCGCTCAATCGGTGACGTCTGAGTCTTAAGGTCGGTTAAAAATGGGGTGTCTACAGTTGCCCCTCTTTGACAGAACTCGGAAGTCACAAGTGACGGGAGTGAATGTCAAAGCCCAGAGACGACCCATTTTTGAGAAGGCCGAAGACTTAGACAATCATACAAGATGATCAGAGATATGTGCCCGCAGGCATGCCCGCAGGCGAGGGGGCAAAATGCAAAGCGATATGCACAGAGCCAGATGTAACTTAATGATCATGCAAGTGCAGCAAGCTGTAATGAAGCAAGTATTCGCAAATAGGTGCAACAGTTTTAAGCAAGAATGCAAAGCAACAACTACATTTCATGCAGTTAGGAATGCGGAGAATTATTCAATTCTCGTCGCGTCTCACACGGAGAAGATACGATACCTGCGCGATTCGTCTGGTCGCACCAGCCTCAAATGAACCGTACATACAATATCGTGCCTGCAAAAGAGAGAAATTGAACAAGAACAATATGCTAACAACATATATTCAATGTGATTCATGTGATTCCGAAAGTTTGACACACGCAGTGTCGGCGAGTGAATGCATCACAATGCAAGAAAGGAACGTGCGTGACAACGCATGCTCAAGCACAGAGGTATGGTATGCCAAGAAATCATGCATGACAATGCAAGATGCTCATGAGAATGCAAGTTATGTGCACAAGAATGCAAAACGAGCACAAATCAGGGCGCCCGTTTGTTGCGAAACAACGAGCAGGGAAACGCGCATTTTCGGCGAAGGCGAGTCGATCGCAGCCTCCGGTTCACTTCCCGGAGAGGTTACAACATGTTCAAAAAGGATACACCTTGATTCCGGTGAATGATGATGAGACACATGTCAGAAATTGCAGCTGAAGTTCCAGCGGAGCAATTTCGCGCCAGAAAGTACACTTTTCTTGAACTTTTTCAGGTCCCGGGAACTCCAATCTTCCTCAAAATTTGCAGAGGGCTAGGGGAGGATGTGGAGAACACCACTGGCCAGGTGGTTGCCCTAGGGGAGGTCACCGGCCAGGAATCAAAAAGCAAATGGCCGGCCAGCCAGAAAAGGTGGCCGGCCGGCCACCTGTCCAAAACAGGGGGCAGTTTTGTCTTTTCGCCTCATTTTCTTTATATTCCCTCATCCATTCAATCCGAGACCACACCCACAGCTGCGAAAACTTCTCCCCTTGCCTCCCAAACCATTTTTTTCTTTCAGATCTACACTTTATACGCACTTTTCAGCCTCCCACGCAAGTTGTTTTCGCAAAAACATTCGATTTTAAGCTCTTTGGACCGATTAAAATTTGATTTCGGGGCTTCTTTTCTCATTTTCACCACTTGAGGTAAGTTTGTCTCAATATTTGGAAGATTTTCTCGGGAGTTGACTTTTGTTGACTTTTTCATTTTCCGAGAGTTGACTTTTGTTGACTTTTTCCAATTTTGGCTCATTTTGCTCATTTTTTGCTCCTTTTGCAGATTTTTCGGAATGGCGGGTAATTTCCCTCATGGTGGAGGTCCTCCAGGCGCCGGGGATGATGTTGATGCCATGACGCTACCCCCGAGGGTCCGGCCTTTTATTCCCGAGAGATATGCCCCATCGGTACACATTCTTCCGCGGGCTATTTTTCGTCATTTTACCGACTTCAATGATTGGGTACCCGGGGATCTACTTCTGCGAGAGCCATAGCATCACCTCTCTTACGAGGCATGAGAGGTATTTCACTTCATTTTCTGCATTTTTCGTGCTTTTCGTACCTTTGCCACGCTTGAACACACAATTTAGCTTATGACATAGTACTTTGCTTGCATTCTGAACATGTGGCTTAAACACCTGAACTTCTGAACACTAGGCTCATTGATTGATTGTGAACGCACGGTACACACTAGTTAAGAATTGAACACACGGCTCAAACACTGATTCGTCGAACACACAGCCCGAATTTGAAGGTGAACACACGGCACACACTGACTAAGAGTAGAACACACAGTCCCAAACTCTGATTTTCTGAACACGCAGTCCAAATTGATGGTGAACACACAGCCCACACTGATTGAGAATAGAACACGCAGCCCTAAACTCTGATTTTCTGAACACGCAGTCCAAGTTGATGGTGAACACACAGCCCACACTGATTGAGAGTAGAACACGCAGCCCTAAACTCTGATTTTCTGAACACGCAGTCCAAGTTGATGGTGAACACACAGCCCACACTGATTAAGAGTAGAACACACAGCCCTAACTCAAATTTTCTGAACACGCAGTCCAAGTTGATGGTGAACACACAGCCCACACTGATTAAGAGTAGAACACACAGCCCCAACTCAAATTTTCTGAACACGCAGTCCAAATTAAAGGTGAACACACAGCCCACACTGATTGAGAGTAGAACACGCAGCCCTAAACTCTAATTTTCTGAACACGCAGCCCAAATTAAAGGTGAACACGCAACCCACTGACTTTGAAATTTGAACACGCAGCCCAAATAATGAATTTCTGAACACGCAGCCCAGATTGAAGTGAACACGCAGCCCACTGACTTTGAAATTTGAACACGTAGCCCAAATAATGAATTTCTGAACACACAGCCCAGATTGAAGTGAACACGCAGCCCACTGACTTTGAAATTTGAACACGCAGCCCAAATTAAAGGTGAACACACAGCCCACACTAACTGAAAGTAGAACACGCAACCCTAAACTCTGATTTTCTGAACACGCAGTCCAAGTTGAAGTGAACACGCAGCCCACTGACTTTGAAATTTGAACACGCAGCCCAAATAATGAATTTCTGAACACGCAGCCCAGATTGAAGTGAACACGCAGCCCACTGACTTTGAAATTTGAACACGCAGCCCAAATAATGAATTTCTGAACACACAGCCCAGATTGAAGTGAACACGCAGCCCACTGAACACAACTCATTCATTTCATTTGCACACAGCCCATTCATTTCATTTGCACACAGCTCATTCATTCGATTTGCACACAGCTCATTCATTTGACTTGCACACAGCTCATTCATTCAATTTGCTCACAGCTCATTCATTTGACTTTGACACATGGCTCATTCATTTGATTCTGACACATGCATTCATTCTGAATGCAGGTTGGCGCTCGTACCGTGCGAGGATATGGTTCCACTGCTGCGAGAGAGTGGTACACTGAGCTTCCGGAGGCTGTCCGGGATTTAGTTGATCTAGCAGGGTTCGGGGCCTTCTGCGTAGGGTTATCACATTGTCCTGCCAGTAGGACACTGTTAGCCGCTTTGGTGGAGAGGTGGTGGGACACCACCAATTCCTTCCACTTTTCTGCCACCGGGGATCTGACCATGACCCCGCTAGATTTTGCTGTACTTACCGGCCTAGACATAAGAGGTTGGCCCATTCCTTTCGACGAGGATATGGGCGAGCGGGAGGCCACTTGGTTACATCTGTTGGGGGCCCGCCCGCCTGTGGACAGAGCTTCTGGGAGAGTCCGGTACACCTGGTTCTCTTCCCGTTTTCGGAGGCCGGAGATGGAGCCCGAGTCTCCTGAGGAGGCTGAGCAGTACGCCCGCGGTTTCCTTATGTTCCTCTTTGGCACCACTATGTTTGCTGATAGGGGGAACACTGTCGGGTTGTATCTTTTGAGTGCCCTAGTGGACCTATCACAGGTCAGTCGGTACGACTGGGGTGGCGCCGGTCTGGCTACCCTCTATTGCTATATGAGCGCTACCTCCCGCGGGCAAGGAGACTTACTCGGCGGCTATTGGAGAGCCTGGGAGGTACGTTCTGTCCTCTTGATTTACATTTCTGCTCCTCATTACTTGTTCATTGCACACACGGCGCACTTTACATCCTGTATTTTGCTCTCCGCACTTTTGTATTCACATTCTGCACTGTTTTCCACAGTTATGGGTCTATGTATATTTTCCGACGTTAGCCCCGGAGATGGAGATGGCAGGGCCCCTGATGACCCCGTATTCCTTGGTATTCGAGGGCCAGCACCGACCGAGACCTCGAGAGACTCTCTTCTACCTGCGACAGTACTTTGACACTGTGCGGATGACAGAGGTATTTCAGAACTCTCAGTTCCTTTCCGTTTTCATCTTTGATCTGCCTTGTATATTCTTGATTCCTGATTGGTTTATGCACTGGTTATCCGCAGATCATGTGGCAGCCCTGGGCGATCTTGGGCGATGGTCTCCGATTTCAGTATGCCGGGGGGTCAAGCACTTCCCAGTACAGGATCCTGCTTGAGGGACCGGTTGGTAGAGCATGGTTTCTGGGGGAACGCTTTCTGCGTCAGGTGTGGGGATACCTTTCTCAGGATCCTCCTGCAGTACCTCCAGCCACTATGCGGACTGCCGATAGACTTTCTACCCAGGAGGTCATTAGCGCTATGCAGGGCACTGATGCTTTGCTGCATCTTACAGAGGGAGACTACGCCACTTATCGTCACACATATCTGATGCCTCCCTTGACGAGAGTGCGCGCTCCGCCACTGAGGCCCACTGATGTACCATTTTCGAGTCGGGCTCGTGCTACGGATATCCCCTCCTCCAGCAGGGCTGGTACGTCTCGAGGTGGGGGCGGATTCATTCCTCCGATCCCTCCGACTCTTCATCATCCTGGGTGGCCAGACATGCCGACCGAGTTGATGGGGTGGCAGTATGGGACTACTTCTCCGATTCCGATCCTTATAGAGCCTCCGATGCCTGGTCACAGATATGTCAGTGATCCTGACTCACCACCGGTATGTTCCATCATTTTCCACTTATCACACAGACACTTTGGCAGTTGCTTATTTATTGATGACTTGAGCCTGTATTTGCAGCCACCCCGGGAGTACATGGATCAGGTGCTCGAGATGGTGGCCTCACTTGAGGGGATGGTCCTGCGTAGAGAGGCGCAGTTGTCCATCATGGGCTTCCAGGTACTCTTTAGTTTTCTAGTATTTATCATACTCCTGATGATATGCTGATTTTGAACATTCTACTGCATTGATAGGTTGTTTGTGTAGAGCACATCTGACACACATCCCACTCACATACTGCACTTGCATCCGATTTTCATATTTCGAACTGATGTATTGGACTTTCCACTTTCAGATGCCTCCGGTATATGCTCCACCGCAGGCCGGGCCACCCGGGCCTTCTCAGAGAGGTCGAGGTGCTGGGCCATCTGGGCCTTTTCGAGGAGCTGGGCCATCCAGGCCTTCTCAGGGAGGTCGAGGTGCTGGGCCATCTAGGCCTTTCCGAGGAGCTCGGGGAGCAGGGTCGTCTCGCAGACATAGGGCACATGTTATAGAGGCAGAGCCTGATGAGGAGGAGGAGGAGGAGGAGACAGATCGTGAGTCAGAGACATCTGCTGAGGAGGGGGGCTCCTGCCTTGGTTCCGGGAGTGGAGGCGAGGCTGAGGGGGATCCTGAGGATGACAGCTCCGACCCGGATGGTGATGATGGTGCAGAGGTTGTCCCGCAAAAGAGGATGAGGGGGCCTCCTCATTCCCGCTCCCGAGGGCATTGATGCTGTTTCCTGCTTTATTTTACTTTTTGCTAGTAGTTTGTAGCACTTTGCATTTTGTCAGGCAGTTTTATTTTCTGTAAAACTTGTACCTTTGTTTTGTTGTAAAACATGACGGAATGAAACAGCTTTTGAAAATGTGTTTGTATTTGAAATTCTCAGTATCGCATCGCATCATTTTGCACAAAAATGAAATTGAATGGAAATGTGCCTTGTGTATTTACCGGGTCAGGTAATGAACCGACGCAACAAACTAAACAAATCGACTCACTAAGAAATAACAGAATCTTATCAAGTTTACAACTCGATAAGCAAAGTACAACAATGTTAACGACTCGATAAACAAGACTTAACAAAATTGCGTAAACAAAGAGTAACGACTCAAAACACAAAATGCGACAGCTCGACAGAACTTACAACTCGATAAACAAAACGACAACTCGATAAGCAAAATACAACACAGCATACTTCAGACGGACGATCTGGGTGCTGGGACGCATCCGAAACCGAGAGAAACGGAGGCCGTCAACAACCCCGATGCATAGAAATGCCTCAAACTTCCTTCCGGGGGGGCAAAACAGGACCAACGCATGGCCGGCCGCATTTTGCATCTGGGGACTGAAAGGTGGTCGGCCGGCCAGTTTTTGAAACAAAGATGGCCGGCCTGCTAGAATAGGCGGCCGGCCGGCCACCTTTCCTGCAACTCCTAGAATTCTAACACTTGTCCTCGAATAGTGTTTTACCCCCCCTATAAAGCTCCAACTTTGGAACTCATTCATTTTATCACTGCTTTGCACAAAAATGGAGGCATTTCTCGCAGAAAATCTCACATCTTGGATCTCTTCTTTAGATGGCTCAGAAAAGTTGAACTTCCGGGGTTTTGGCTTGAATGCACTATTCACACTAGGCCGGACTTCACTGCATCTTCCTTTCCTCCATGCCGCGGCGAGATTTTGGAACCCAGTGACGCACGTCTTCAGCTTCGGAGGGCAAGAGGTATGTCCTGCTTTTGAAGATTTTCAAGTTTTGATGGAGTCTGAACGCTCAAAAGAGATCTTGCCTCAGTCTCGTTTCGGCCACGCCCAAGCTTTAGGGCGGATGTGCGGTCTCAACGCGCATGATGCTCGATCCCTGATCTGTAACGGGATGTTGGATATCCCGAGCCTGATTTACCGATTCTCCAATGCTGGTGACCGCGGTGACCATTATTGGCAAGGTTTTCGACAACATGCCCTCTGCTTGTGCATGCTATCTCATTTTTTGTTTGTCTCGGGCTCCGGGGGAGCTAACATCCGTTTGATTGAAGTCGCTCAAGGCTTGAGGGAAGGAAAGAGCTGTATCGCCATGACATTGGCTGAGACATTGCTGGGTTTGGATGCCTTCCACCGCCAGGAGACAACCAGGTTTGTGGGGAGTCCACTACTGCTGTAGGTAATGTTTCCCACCCAAGCTCGCATATGTATTTGCTCACATCGCTCGGCCCTCAGGCTCGTTTTTTTCTCACAAAACCCTCATCTTACTTTTCCCTCATCGCACATCTCTCTATTCTTTATTCTCTCATTTTTCATCCCTCCCCAAATATGGTTGATGGATAAATTGCAAGTTGTGGACTCTTGCCCTGCTTACTCAGCCCGCGGCTACTTCTTTCGACAACGCCTGGTTGACGCCCTTGATGAGGGATGGTGGGTTGAATGGATGTGCAATTTGTCAGCTGAACGCATTGCTTGGCGCTGTCCTTGGCTTAACCTTCCGGCGATGAGCTACAGCATGTTCCAGGATACTGGGATCCGGTTGATTGGCCTGACTCATTGTGTATTCTATTTCCCATTCCGTATTCTGCGCCAGTTCGGCCATGATCAGACTTGCCCTCCGGAGGGGATAGAGTATCCGGTCGCCTTCCCGGTCCGAGGTGCACACCTTGCCCGACATACTACAGCTTGGAGGTCTAGAGAGCTCCTGCCCCCCGTCCCTATTTTCAATTGCACTTTGTCTGATGAGTACTGGGATTGGCTCAATGAGGAGGCACAGATTGGGCCTAGGTCGGCATCAGAGGCTTCAACTAGCTCTGGGAGGGGGCTGAGGGACACCTGACTTGACTATGCCCCAGATTTATTGCTTTATTAGTACTTTCAAGTTTTCATTATGAGTGTAATAAAAAGCAACTTCAATTGTATGCAAGAGCAAGAGAACTCGGTTTTGAAATCAATGAAATTGAAGGTTGTGGTACTGAAAATTTTCCGCTTTGGTCCAAAAATGGTCTTAGTTGTGAAAAGATTAATTTGAACAAAGCCAACTTTTATTAAAACTTTTCAAAACTATTTTCGATATGGATCAGAATTGGACATGCCTGAGATCTGTCACTGAGATGCACAACCCCGGATCCTAGCAACTGGAAAGTTGCCCCTAGTCTGAACGGTACCGCAGCACCTCTTGGCAACGGAAAGTTGCCCCTAGTCTGAATAGCACTGCACCGGAGATTACGATGAATGCTGATGGACAAGGATGCCTGAGATGATCAAAATGGACAAAGTTGATCGGGGAAAATGTTATGGCTGAACTTCAGGATGAAGCTGCCTACGTATCCCAAAGATGGGAATCAAGCCTTACGTAGTTCAGGCTTAGGTTCGCTCGGGTATTTTTTTCTCTCCTTTTGTGCTCTAACTTTTGCCAAGGCCGCCCTTTGCGGGTTTTCAACCTTGCGAGCTCAGTTTTTATATTTTCCAATTTTTTTGTGCTCTGAGTTTTGCCTAGGTCGCCCTTTCGGGTTTTCGGCCTAGCGAGCCTCTCAAGGGTAGTATTTCTTCAACTTGTCCATGTTGATCGATTGGGAAAACTCTAAGCCATCCAGGTCCATCAGAACCACAACTCCACCTGACCAGATAGACTTAATGATGTAGGGACCAGTCCAATTAGGTCTGAACTTGCCCCTAGGGTCGTGGATAGGAGCTCGGCTGTCCTTGAGTACCAAATCTCCTTCCTTTAAATTCCTGGACTTAACCTTCTTGTTGAAAGCCCGGGCGATTCTGCGTTGATAGCCTTGAATGTGGTACAATGCTTTCAGTCTTCTCTCATCGAAAAGCATGAGTTCCTCAAATCTGCTCTGCTGCCAATCTGCCTCGGCTATTTGACACTCGGCCAACACTCGCAATGACGGAACCTCAATCTCAATAGGTAGAACGGCCTCCATCCCATAAACCAATGAATACGGAGTCGCCCCAGTAGAAGTTCTGATTGAAGTCCGGTAGCCCCACAGAGCAAACGGCAGCTTATCTGGCCAGTCCCGGTAGGTTTCCACCATTTTTTGTAGTATGCACTTGACATTCTTGTTGGCGGCCTCGACCGCTCCATTGGTCTGCGGCCGGTATGTAGATGACTTATGAAAAGCCACATTGTATTTTTCCAACAAGTCTATCACCTCCTTCTTGAAGTGGGAACCGTTATCTGAAATTATCTCATTTGGGACCCCGTAGCGACAGATGATGTTGTTTCTGATAAACTTTGCAACATGCGAAGCCTTCAACACTGCGTAAGATTGGGCCTCAACCCACTTTGTAAAGTAATCTATCGCAACCAGGATGAACTCATGCCCATTCAACCCCTTTGGCGTAACGGCTCCGATCACATCAATTCCCCAGACTGAAAACGGCCATGGTGAAGTCATATTGTACAACTTTGTCGGCGGGATGTTCATGCGATTTGCATGAATTTGACACTTGTGGCATCGCCGGACGAAACCAATACAATCCTCCTCCATGGTGGACCAGTAGTAACCCTGTCTGAGGATCTTCCGTGCCAACATTACCCCATTCATATGTGCTCCACATTCTCCTCCATGGATGGCTTCCATTAGTCGCTTCGATTCTTCGGCATCAACACACAGTTTATGCATTCCCAGATGACCTCTTCTATACAGCTTACCCCCACAGATGATGAACTGAACGGCCAATCTTCTTATTGCCCTTTTGTCCTTGGCATTTGTCCCCGGCGGATATGCTTCTTTCTCCAAGAAATTCCAAATGTCGTAATACCAGGGGTGTTCATCTTGAACTTCATCTATGGCTGCAATCGACTCATAGGCTGGTGCAAACTTCTGGTCAATGATGACTGGACGCATCCGGACTCCACACGGGATGTCTATCATAGAAGATAGAGTTGCTAAAGAATCTGCGAACCTGTTGTTCTCTCTTAGTAGATAAGTAAAACTTAACTTCTCAAACCGAGGAATCAGCAAATCCAAGGTCTGGTGATACATCATCATCTTTTCCTCTTTTACTTTCCAGTCTCCTTTAGTTTGAGACACAACAAGGTTCGAATCCCCAATGACATCCAATCGTCTTGCCCCTAGTTCTAGGGCTGCTTCTAGGCCAGCAATGCATGCCTCATATTCTGCTTCGTTGTTCGAGACTTTGAATCGGAGTTTGAAGGCTAGAGGAATACGGGAATTGTCGGGTGCTATCAGCAACACTCCTATCCCATACCCGTGTTGATTTGACGCTCCGTCAAAGTACATCGTCCAAGCTTCGTCGTCGATATGCAAAATGGCTTCATCTGGGAATAAGTATTCAACTGCTTCATCCCCCTCAACCGGATGGTCGGCAAGGAACTCTGCTACTGCTCTTCCTTTGACTGACTTGCGTGTGACATACTTCAAATCAAATTCGGAGAGCAACAGCAACCAGTGAGCTAGCCTACCCGTAAGTGCTGGTTTCTCGAAAAGATATTTGATAGGATCGAGACGTGAAACCAACATTACGGAGTGAGCTAACAAGTAGTGCCGCAGCTTCCTGGTAGCCCATACCAAAGCTAAGCAAGCCTTCTCCAGCAGTGTGTACCGAGTCTCATACTCTAGCATCTTCTTGCTCAGATAGTAGATGGCTCTCTCCACCCTGTCTTCAGACTCTTGTGCGAGCATACAGCCCATTGTGGTCTCGGTCACTGATAGGTACAAAATCAACGGTTTCCCTAGTTCTGGTGGTGATAAAACGGGCGGGTTTTGTAGATATTCTTTGATCTGCTCAAACGCTGCTTGACATCGGCCGTCCCATTGAAATTTCTTGCCTTTCTTCAGGAGACCAAAAAGTGGTTCACAAGTCAAGGTTAATTTTGAAATAAACCGTCTTATGAATTGCACTTTACCCAGAAAGCCTCTCACCTCCTTTTCAGTCCTTGGCAGGGGCATTTCTAGGATGGCCTTGATTTTAGAAGGGTCGACTTCGATGCCCCTTTGTGTAATCAGAAACCCCAGCATTTTTCCCGCTGTAACACCAAATGCACACTTTTGAGGGTTCAGCCGCAACCGGAATTCCCTGATCCTTTGGAAAAACTTATGCAAGGCGGTGTAGTGGCCCTCTCTTTCCTTGGACTTGACAATCATGTCGTCCACGTACACCTCAACCTCCTTGTGGATCATATCATGTAATATTGTGGTCGCGGCTCGTTGATAAGTAGCTCCAGCATTCTTCAACCCAAACGGCATGACTCTGTAGCAGTATGTCCCCCACAGGGTGGTGAATGCAGTCTTTTCCCTGTCTTCTGGTGCCATCACTATCTGGTTGTATCCTGAGAAGCCATCCATGAATGAGAGCAATGCGTGCCCTGCTGTGAAATCCACCAACTCATCAATATGCGGTAAGGGAAAGTCATCCTTCGGACTAGCTCTGTTCAAATCCCTGAAGTCCACGCATACTCGGATCCTGCCGTCTTTCTTCGGCACCGGAACGATGTTGGCCAACCAAGTCGGATATTCAGATACCAGCAGGAAGCCTGCATCAATTTGCTTGGTGACTTCTTCCTTAATCTTCAGAGCCCAGTCCGGGCGGATTCTCCTGAATTTCTGTTTGACAGGTCGGGCCTCAGGGTCAAGGGGGATCCGATGCTGTACAATCTCAGGATCGATTCCAGGCATGTCTTCGTAGGACCACGCGAAAACATCTTTGAAATCTTTTAATAAAGCGACTAAGCGTTCGCGTTCCTCCGAAGACAACGTGGACCCGATCTGGACCAGCCGCGGGTCCTCCTCAGTACCAATGTTCACGGTAGTGATTTCGTCCACTAGGGGTTTAACAAATCTCTCCTGCTCTTGCTCAATTAATCGTTGCAAAACCGGAGGAACTTCGTCCTCGTCGTTTTCAAAATTTTGAAAGTCTGAATTAATGCAATAAATTAAGGGCACAGAAAAGTACTCAGAAACCACAGTTGCTTGATTCTCATTAGGCACATCCAAATCGTCCAATTCATTTACAACAAACTCAAATGAAAAGGAAAAAGACGACCTAGACAGGACTGTGGCATCCGGGTTAACATCCCCAGGAGTACCAGACTCAAACTCAGTCGAGCTGGAATCTGATTCCGACTCACAAGACTCGGTGGAATCAGATTCCGGCTCACTACCTGACCCGGTGCTGCTGGACAAAAATCCCTCCTCGTATTGCCAAGTGAGAGAGGGTGCGATAGATGCATCCAAGATAGCTGCTGGTTGGCTCGCGGCCATTTCATCCCCAATCATGGAAACCTCGGAGTTATCCCCCAAGCACTTATGGTCAATCGGAGGATCAGAGAGTAGACATGCCAGCGCTACCCCCGTTTCAAATTCTGTGCCCTCAGGATCCACTGTCTTGCACTGCTCAATCTCAGCTAATGGGTCCGTCTACTCTTCGGCAACATCCTCCCCGGGTAGTTGCAGGTCGAAAAAGATCTCAAAACCGGGCACGCGCTTCTTCTCCGCGTTTATCCACGGCTCTGGGAAGCCGCAAAATGGAAAGTCCTCCCCCTCCCGGACGAAGCGTCCGTTCAGGGTACCCTAAATGGGCCTATGCATCAAGTCAAATGGCTTCCCAGCCTGCTTTGCTCTGGCTCTTCCGGCCATTTCTTTCCCTTTTCTCACCCAGTCCTCTTTGGTGGGCAGATAACCCAGTCCAAAGGTATGCGGGTTGTGTGGCACTTCGGCCAATGTTGCAACGCCTTTCCTGCCGCTCCTTCCTAATCCCATCCCGGGGATGTGTTGTAGCTTGTTCATGAGGTAGACAGATTGAGCACTGACGTACATACCTTCATTCACAGCCATAATGTTTTGCACAACCCGGGCCTCGGCCAGAGTAAATCTTGATATAAACACGTCCTCCATGCCGTGTTCGATTTCTAGGACTGGTGTAGACACCTCTGGAGGGGGATGGATTGATGAATTCCCAAACACAATGGCTACTCCATTTCCATTGGGGTATTTCACCATCTGATGCAGAGTGGACGAGACGGCCTTCACCTGATGCAACCACGGTCGCCCCAAAAGTATGTTGAAAGTTGCGGGAACCTCCAAGACATGGAAATCTATCTCGTGTTGTCCAGGTCCAACCTTTGTCTAAATCTTGGCGGTCCCCATCACTTCTCTGCTAGTATTATCGTATGCTTTGATCACCTGAGTTGTCGGGATGAAGTCCGCGGGCTTCAACCCGATTGCATACGTTGTTCTGGCTGGGCAGACATTGATAGCAAACCCGGTATCAACAAGTACCACCGGTATCCACTTGTCTCTACATTCCACGGAGATGTAGAGAGGTTTGTTATGATTCACGCCCTCAGGCGGCAGTTCCTTGTCTGAAAAGGTTAATGCCGGGGAACCTCCTCCCGGAAAAACCAGCCCAACCAGCTGCTCTGGTGTAGTATCGATAGAGAGTTTGGCTCTGTCCATAGCGGATAGGACAGCCTGCCTGTGCACCCGCGAAGCCATAAGCAGTCCCCAGATGGAGATGTCTGCTTGTATCTTCTTTAATTGTCTCAGCACAACTTCTTCTTCAATTTGTCTCTCTCTCTGTTTCTCGGCTTCTTTGTCTTTCCCATATGCTTCTGGTTGGTCTAGGTGCGGGGGCTTGAAGTACCGCCCGCTTCTGGTCATGTGGTCCACCTCATCGAGGTACCACGTGCTGTCTGGTTGATTTACTCCCCAATCTTCGTCTGTGTGGGCAAGACATAAGTCGTCGTCTTCCCACCACATCCCGTTAGCATCCAAAAGACACCTGTCTAGTTTTGGCAGATGTGTACTCTCAGTACCTTCATCCCATATGCTCGCAGCATTTTCCGTTCTTGTGCCCACAGCACTCTCAGCCCCTTCGTGGGCTTTTGCCTTTCTGATTCTCTCGGAATCCCAAAACTTCTCCTGTTCTATCTGCGTTGCTGCAGTTTGTTGGTCCACTGTCTTTGCATTCACAATGCTTAGGTCCTGAGCGAAATTCTTTGTACCGGCGCTCTCCGGCAACCCATTCTGACTCTCGACCCTTCCGGCCAACATTGATACTTTTGCCCCTGCCGGGCCTTGCTCTGGCTGAAATTCCACAATATCAGGCTGATCATCTAGCCACCCGGTGGTCTCCGCCGACTCCTCATATTCGAACCAGTTGATTGTTGCATCCCCTGATTCTTGGTCGTTGAAGAACTGGAGGTTGGCAAAGTCCTCTTCCGCTGTTGTCAGATCATCTGCCCCCTGTTCAAGTCTGTCCCCCTGAATCATACACAGTTCAGCTCTTTCTGGCAGCCCCACACTCAGCTCAGACTGACCCACTGATAAGATGTATTCGCTTGGATCATAGGCTCCCCCAGCATAATTCCCGGGCTGTTCCATCCCAGACTCAACAATTCTGTTCTCCTCTGAAACCTGCCCTGTTCCATCTTCAGTGGTCACCACCTTTGGCTCAGATTGGGTCGTGAAGGTGTCCAACATGCACAAGGAATCGGTGCAATCAGGAAGGATCACCTCCGGCTTGGGTAGGTGAGAGGAAGTAATATAGATACTAGGATCGTAGGACACGACCCCAGTTTGGATGAGGTTGACTCTTTTGGGTGGTGGATCTTGGTTATGGGTAGGGAGTGGGTTGGTTGTGACATTAGGTCTATCTGGAGGTAGAATAATATTTTTGTCGATGAGGTCCTGAACCTCGTGACGCAGCTTGTAACAATGGTCGGTATCATGACCGTGCTGCTGGTGGTAGGCACAGTACTTGGCTGGGTTGTGAGAGGGGGGGAGTGGATTTGGTGGCGGCCTCGGCTCCAGGGGTTTTAGATGTCCCTTCCTGATTAAGACCCCCAGAACCTTGGACAAAGGCATGTATAGTGGAGTGAAGGTTCTTTGGCCCCTGGACTGATATTTCGGGGCTTGGGTACTGCTCCTGGATGTACTGGAAAAGGGTGTGGCCGCCATGGGCCTTGGCTGGGGAGGGGGATTGGTGGTGACCATACTGACCTCCGAAGTTCTGGTATTTGCAGCGCCGCTCGAGCCTGCGTTGTTGTTGCGGTTAAATGTCCTCCGGGGTTGCTCCCGGTCCTGGTCGATCAGACCTTGCTTCATCGCATCCTCGATCTGTACCCCCATCTCGTGTAAGTCTGAGAAGGTGGGAAAGGGGTGTACGATCATCTTCTGCATTAACTTCGGTTGGAGATTGCGCACAATCATCCTAATTTGATCTTTGTCTGTAGGCCTCAAGGTCATCATCGATGCCTTTGCCCTCCATCAAGTCACGAAGTCTGAGAAAGTCTCCTTGGCCTCTTGCCTCGTCGTTTCGAGATCAAGAGTTGTAATCTCGATCTGTGTATTGTATGAGTACTGTGCAACGAAGGCCTCAGCCATCTCATCCCAGTTTCTTTTCACGTCATCTTCTAGCTTCGCGTACCAAATGGCTGCCACACCCGACAAAGTTCGGCCAAACAAGGAAAGCTTTTGTGGTCGGGTTAGGCCCATTGGCCGCAGGATGTCTGAGAATAGCCGAAGATGGACCATAGGATCCCCGGACCCATCAAAACGATCAATCTGTGGCATCTTAAATCTGTCTGGCAATGTTACGGCTACATCGGTGTACCCATCTTCGATGTCTGGGATGGCCTTCACCCCCTGGGACTTCTTAAAAAGCTTCTCCAGTTTGCTCAATTTCAGAGCTGTATGGTCTATCTCGAACTCGATGGGAGAGTCCGGATGGTTGGCAGGTGTATGGGTCTTGGACAGTTGAGGTAGAAGTGGGGGCGGAGCCAGCCCCGTTGGATGGCCTGTGTCCTCTTGAATATTCTGGACATTGGGTAGGGTGTTCTGGGTGTTCAGGGGGGTATTCTAGGGATTTGGCTGGGCATTCTGACCAGTGGATGCCTGCTCGGGTAATGGAGCTCCGGGTGAAGGAGGAGCTGGGTGTGAGGTTGATGTTCCGGTTTGCTGCTGGAGCCTAGTAATAAGCTCAGCCTGTTGGGCCATGACTGTGGCCTGTTGCTTAGAAAATTCCGCTTGGCGGATGGCATCCTCTTGCATCTGTCTCATGCTCTCTTGCATTTGGCGCATCATCGCTTCCATCCCTGATGTATTCGGTGGATCCATCTGAATAACCGGTAAGTGTATCTCTATAGCGGAAACAGAAACCTCAGTCTGACTGTTTGCTGCTAAAGTGAACTGCTGCCCCGGTAATCTCTGCTCTGACACACTGCGCCTCCTTGGCTTTCTTCTAGCAACTGGGGGTAGGGAGTGGAACACTGGATGTCCGTCAACCAGATCCTCGGATCGAATGAGTCGGCGACCTCGTGTCCAAAGTGCTTGGGGTATATCTACGGGTTCGGAAGCAATTGTGCTACAAACCTGCCCTAGCAAAAAGATAAATAAAGCGAAAAGGAAATAAATAACCAGATAAACGGACAGCATAACAGCTTAAATTAAATACACAACACACAGTCGGGCATACAACACACGGTTGATAAGCTGAGAGATGAAAAATGGCATACAGAATGCAAAATGGACTTACACTAACATGAGTGGACCTCGGCCACACTCACATAAGAGGCCGAGAGATGAAAAATGAGATGCCTCGAAATGCGTGCACACGGGCACGCAAACTGAGGCAATGGCATTAAGGCATGAAATGACATGGAAAATGATATGCAAACATGCCAATGGAATTTCAGCACTGAAATATGGGGGAAAACAGTCCCGAAAGATGGCGAAATGACACCAAATGCAAGGAATGGTCCCGAAATGCGAATTTAGGCACCCGAAATGGCCTATAGCTATGCAATGCATGCACAATATGGACATGGAATGAAAATACAGTAGCAAGGCAGCCCCAAAACAAGCATTTTCCAGTCTAAAACATGGCCAAACAGCAAGCATAGATAGGGCAACAATGGCATGCAAAAATAGGGGCCAAGACAGGGGTATTGAAGTAGATGGTAAATGAAAAGCCCAAACAACAAAATACCCTTCTACAACACTGAAGAGGGACCAAAAATATGAACATTTACAGTTTATGACAGCCCCAAAATCAGTATACAAATGTGCTCAAAATGTCATGCAAGATGAGGCTCAAAAGAGGCTATAACATGAGGTATACAAAATGAACACCAAACAGCCAAAGACCCTTAATAAATCATATCAAGAAGGTCAAAAAATGACCACTTTCAGTCCTGATCATTGTCCAAAAACAGAAGCAAAATGGGCTAACAAAGCATGCAAAAACGAGGGTAAAACATGGATTCAAAGTAAGTGGCATATGGAGCATGAAAACAAGGTTGAGCCCTTTTTCAATGTTGAAGAGGGGCTCAAAATAAGCACAATATCAGTTCATGAGATGCTCCAAAACAGATCACACATAGGCTAGATAAAGCATGCAAAATATTGACATACAAAGAGATATTGAAACAAGTGTGAGATAGGGCTCTCAAAGAGGGTTGAGCCCTTCAACAAACATGTAGAATAGCTCAAAATAGACCTAGTTTTAGTTAAGGTCGGAGCTCAAAACAATAAGCAAATAGGCTAAGAAATTGGTGCAAAAATGGGCTACAAAAGGGGGAAAGTCTACTTACCCTTGAAGACCAATACTTTGACTACTTCTTGGACCAAATTTGATGACTCTAAGCTGCTGGAATTCCTTCCTTTGCTGCTGGAATGGAGTGGTGATGGTAGAGCTTGAAGATGATGAAGAAATGGAGCCTAAACTTGAAGGAAATGGAATGATATGTATGTATATGCTCAAACCAATTCTTGTAACCTTTTCTCTAGAGTTGGGAGGCCCTCTATATAGACAAGAGAGGGAGAGGAGAATCAAGGCAAAAGTGGAGGGAAATGAGCCCTTATTTCCCTCCAAAAGGGTCCCCCGGATAGAGATATTTTTGGGGGAAAACCAAGGCACAGCTGGAATGTACTCAACCTGAAGAAGCAGGCCGGCCTGGCATTTTTGTTCCAGGTGGCCGGCCGGCCACCCCCCATGGCCGGCCGGCTAGGGGTCAAAAGGTTCAAACTGATTTTCTGGCCGACCGCCAGAGAAAGGTGTCCTCCCATGTGCCCTCAACACAGCCATGTAGTTCAAAATTGGCAACTCTAAAACAGGAGAGAGAACAAGCCATTTTTAGGAGGGGTTCAAAAGGTTCAAGTTGAGTTGCTGGCCGGCCATGTGATATTAGGGTCCTCCCATGTGTGTACAACACAAATATGTGGTTTGGGGTTGAAGAAAATGGCCCTAGGGTGGTCAACATTGGCTCGGAAGTGAGAAAAACGGGCGTCGGAGGGCGCCGGAGGAGCATAACTGGTTGCTGAGACAATTGATGGCCTCCCACCCTTCAGTGACCTCCCTGGTGATAAAACAGAGGTACCTGCCAAAAATGAACGAAAACCGATGCAAAACGAATGCTCGGGGGCCAAAACACGCAGTTCGGGGTCCCGAAAATAGGCCGTTAAGCACCGAAAGTGGCATTCGACCACGAAGTGGGTCTCTCAGGCCCCAGTGTCCCTCGAAAGGGAGTAAATGAGATGCATGCCAAAAATCGGAGGAATCGGAGATGGTTAGGCGGTCCCGAACCGAGGCACACGGCCTGACGGCTCCGAAAACCGGGAACCGGGCTCCGAAATGGGCAAAATGGCCTACGGCCACGAAATGTAGCCCACAGCCACTGAGAGATGGTCTACGGGACCTCTCCCTCCCCTCAGGAAGAAAAACAGAGAAAATCGAGCCTGGCTCGCAAACCGAGACAAGGTACAAAAGAGGGTTCGGAAGTCCGGAGGCAGGGCTCACGGCCGCGACTCTGAGACTTCTGAACGAGCACAATATGCAACATCACCGAGCGCTCAATCGGCGACGTCTGAGTCTTAAGGTCGGTCAAAAATGGGGTGTCTACAGTAATGATGGAGGAAAATATATTCAAATTAGTAATGATGGAGTTACAACCGCTATAAATTCAAATGAATAGTTCAAAAGGTTCAAAAGATTCAAGTGGAAGTTATTCAAATTTGTAATGATGGAGGGAAAGATATTCAAATTAGTAATGATGGAGTTACAACGGCTGTAAATTCAAATGAATAATTCAACAGGTTCAAAAGGTTCAAGTGAAAGATATTCAAATTAGTAATGATGACTACAACGGCTATAAACGGCTATATTTTTCATTATATATACCAAAGCCTCTAATGTAAAATTGGTTACAAAAAAAATCTGAAAATATTCTTTGATCTATAATCACTAACATCTAGTCTCTAAAAAATTCTCTAAGAAGTATTCTTCGATTTTTGTTTACATCCTTTCTCAGAAATTATACACTGAGCCTTATAGCTTTAAGCCCATCTTTCTTGTGTGAGGTTTACAGAAAAACCAAAACTTCATTTTTATATCTATCTTTGAGAGATAATTCTTGTAACTTTCTGTGAAAGCAAAAATACCTTCTTTTCAACCTTGTAAGAATGTAATACACTCAGTGTTCTTGACTTAGAAAGTCTGTGTAAAATCCGTGGAGGATTGCTCCATTTGTAAAGAGGTTGCTAGCACCCCTGTGAAGCTAGAGCATAGTGAAAAATCTCAAGTGAAACTTGAGGAGTGGACGTACGCCGAGTTGAAACCGAACCACTATAAATTTGTTTGCCTCTCTCTCCCTTATCTCTTTATTTTATTTAAATTGTTGTAACTATATTTCATATTTTCACTGTGCTAAAATCATTAACTGACATAGTTGTTAGAACACTTGTTTTAATTATTTTTATTTCATTAACTATATTTATCTATTGTGCTAGTCATAATTTTTATTAGAGTATTATTAATTTTAATTGTAAAAACCTAATTCACCCCCCCTCTTAGGTTGTCTTTTGGGTAATAATTGATATCAGAGCCTAGACTCTTGTTTTAGATTTAACCATCTAGGAGTTTCGATCCATGGCAACCTTAACTAAAGGATAAGCCACAAATAGGCTGCCACTGTTTGACGGAAACAACTATAGTCATTGGAATGATAAGATGACTCTATACCTACAAGCCACTAATTATGCCATGTGGATTATTGTTACCAAAGGTCCAAAAATTCCTATCAAATTAATTGACAATATTAGTGTACCTAAAACTGAAAATGAATGTGATGAGAGAGATCATAAATTATTGCAAGCCAATGCTAAAGCCAAACTCACCCTTGTTTGTGGATTAGACTCTAAGGAGTATAATAGAATTTCAAGTTGTGATTCGGCAAAAGAAATTTGGAACAAACTTGAGGTAACGTATGAAGGTACAAACCAAATAAAGGAATCTCGTATTGATATGCTTGTTCATAATTATGAATTGTTTAAAATGAACTCTGATGAATCTATTTCAAGTATGTTTACTAGATTTACTGAAATTACAAACTCTTTGAAATCTCTTGGCAAAACTTATACTAACAGTGAGTTGGTAAGAAAAATTCTTAGGTGTTTACCAAAAAATTGGGAAGCAAAGGTCACCGCCATTATAGAAGCCAAAGATCTCTCCACACTTGGATTGGATGAGCTTATGGGTTCCCTTATGACTCATGAGATCACCATGAAAGGACATGAGGATGTTGAAAACAAAAAGAAAAGTGGAATTGCATTTAAAGCCTCATCAAATGAAGAAGAACATGAAAACTCCAGTGAGAATGTATGCCATGTTTAGTAGAAATCTCAAAAAGCACTTCAAGAAAAACAATTATGGAGGAAGAAGACCTTTCAAGAAAGAGTACAACAAAGATAACAAGAAAGAGCCTATTATTTGTTATGAGTGCAAAAATCCTGGACATATGAAGATGGATTGTCCAAAATTGAAGAATCATGAAAAAGACTACAAAAGAAACAAAAAGGTCATGGTAGCAACTTGGGGAGAAAGTGAAGATTAAAGGTCAAGTGATGAAATTGAAAATGAAGTAGCCAACTTATATCTCATGGCTCTTGAAGATGAAGATTCTACTCAAAATGAGGTAACTACTCTTTATGAAGAACTTGAAAGTGCATTCCATGAACTATTAAATGAATTTAGAAAAGTTTGTGCCAAAAATAATATGTTAAAGAAATCTGTTGCATCTTTATCTATTATTGTAGAAGAATTAAATAAAGAAAAAATTATTTTGAAAAATGATTTTGATACTATCTCTAATGAGAAAACTACTTTAAAAAACAATGTTGATGATTTAACAAAAATACTTGAAAATTTTGTAAAAGGTAAAGATAATCTCAACATACTTCTTGGAAATCAAAGATGTATTTTTGATAAAGCGGGTATTGAATATGATCCTATTAAGAAACAAAAGAATCTCAATACAATTTTGAAAAAGCACCTCTCATAACACACCCTCATATTACTTGTCATTATTGTAGAAAGAAAGGTCATTATATATCTTATTGTCCATTCAAAAAGAATATGAATATGGGAATTAAAAAGATTTGGATTATTAAGGGATCTAACAAAATTAACCAAGAAAGACCCAAGAAACTATGGGTACCAAAAACCAACACTTGATTGTCATCTTGTAGGTTTGCTTTAAGTCCAAAACTAAAGAAGGAAAGTGGTACCTTGATAGTAGATGTTCCAGACACATGACCGGAGATAAATCATTCTTTACTAAATTATCATCGAAAGATGGAGGATTTGTTACTTTTGGAGACAACAAGAAAGGAAAAATCATCGGTATTGGTAGCATTGGTATTTCTCCTACCCCTTCTATTGAAAATGTTTTACTTGTTGATGGACTTAAACATAACCTACTTAGCATTAGTCAATTATGTGATAAAGGTAATCGAGTTATTTTTGATAAATCACATTGCACAATTGAAAGCACAAATCATCATAAAGCTTTATTCATTGGTAATCGCCATGATAATGTTTATATTTTTCATCTTAATGATCTCTATGTTAGTGATGTTAAATATTTATATGTTAATAATAAAAATAGTTGGTTATGGCATAGAAGGCTTGATCATGCTCATATGGATTTAATTGCTAAACTTTTGAGAAATGATTTGGTCATTGGACTTCCAAAAATTAAATTTGAAAAAGATCATCTTTGTAATGCTTGTCAACAAGGAAAACAAATTAAAACATCATTTAAATCAAAATCTCATATTTCCACAACTAGACCTTTACAACTATTGCATATGGATTTATTTGGTCCCTCAAGGACATCTAATCTAGGTGGTAAACGTTATTGTCATGTTATTGTTGATAACTATTCAAGATTTACATGGGTTATGTTTTTAGCACACAAAGATGAAACTTTTTCTTCTTTCACAAAACTCTGTCATAGAATTCAAAATGAAAAAGGTTTTCTTATTACTAATATTCGAACCGACCATAGTAGAGAACTTGAAAATGAGAAATTTGAATTGTTTTGTGATGAGTATGGTATTTGACATAATTTTTCAGCACCTAGAACCCTTCAACAAAATGGTGTAGTAGAAAGGAAGAATAGAACTTTAGAAGAGATGAGTAGAACAATGCTTTGCGAAAATAATCTTCCTAAATATTTTTGGGCCGAAGCCGTTCACACCGCATGCTATATTTTAAATCGTGCATTAATTAGACCTATTCTAAAAACGACTCCTTATGAACTTTGGCATGATAGAAAACCCAACATTAGTCACTTGCATGTTTTTGGTTGTAAATGTTTTGTGCATAATAATGGTAAGGATAACTTAGGTAAATTTGATTCAAAATCTGATGAAGCAATTTTTCTTGACTATTCCTTAACTAGCAAAGCTTATCGTGTTTTTAATAAAAGAACTTTTGTTGTGGAAGAATCTATACATGTGGCATTTGATGAAACTAATATCTCTGCTCAAAAGCAAATTGTTATTGATAATATAGATTTGGAACCAAATATGGAAGATTCAAGTATCTACAAAGAAAAGAACCAACCATGTAAGTTGAACAAAGAGATTGAACAACCTATTCTTCCACCTCAAGAAGAAGGAGGAAACAATGATGATTTGCCAAGAGAATGGAAGTTTGTTCATAATCACCCTAAGGATTTAATCCTAGGTGACCCTACAAAAGATATTGAAGCTCGCTCTTCACTTAGAAACATTTGTAGTAACTTGGTTTTTCTCTCACAGATTGAGCCTAAAAACTTTCAAGAAGCCGAATTCGATGAACATTGGATGATAGATATACATGAAGAGCTTAACTAATTTGAGATAAACAAAGTGTGGGAACTTGTGCCAAAACCTAAAGATCATACCATTATCGGTACCAAATGGATCTTTCGAAACAAGCTTGATGAAACAGGCACAATTATAAGAAACAAGGCTAGACTTGTTGCACAAGGATACAATCAAGAAGAAAGTATTGATTTCGATGAAACTTTTGCTCCGGTTGCTAGATTAGAAGCTATTCGCATGTTATTTGCATTTGCATGTTTTAGAGATTTCAAACTTTATCAAATGGATGTAAAAAGTGTCTTTCTTAATGGTTTTATAAATGAGGAAGTTTATGTTAAGTAACCCCCAGGTTTTGAAGATCATACTTTTCCAAATCATATTTTTAAACTATCAAAAGCTTTATATGGTTTGAAATAAGCACCTCGTGCATGGTATGAACGATTAGGTAAATTTTTGATTGAAAATAATTTTTCCAGAGGAACGATTGACACAACACTTTTTGTTAAAACTAAAAATGATGATTTACTTATTGTGCAAATATATGTGGATGGCATTATATTTGGTGTTACTAATGAAACCTTGTGTAAGGAATTTGCTAAGTGTATGCAAGGTGAATTTGAGATGAGCATGATGGGAGAGCTAAATTATTTCCTTGGGCTTCAAATCAAACAATGTAAGGAAGGAATTTTTATCAACCAAGCTAAGTACACAAAAGAACTGCTCAAAAAGTTTGGTATGTATGACTCAAAAATAGCTGGAACACCTATGAGCACATCCATTAAACTAGACAAGGATGAAAAAGGTAAGTCTATTGATCAAACGAAATATCGAGGTATGATCGGCTCACTTCTTTATTTAACTGCAAGCAGACCTGATATTATGTTTAGTGTTTGTATGTGTGCTAGATATCAATCAAATCCTAAGGAATCACATCTCAGTGCTATTAAAAGAATTTTTAGATATCTTGTTGGCACTCAAAATTTGGGACTGTTTTATCCTAGAGATGTTGCATTTGAGTTAATTAGTTACTCGGATGCCGACTTTGCCGGATGCAAACTTGATAGAAAAAGCACCAGTGGCACTTGTCACTTTCTTGGTAACTCATTAGTATCTTGGTTTAGCAAAAAGCAAAATTATATTGCTTTATCAACGGCCGAAGCTGAATATATAGCGTCCGGAAATTGTTGTGCCCAAATACGTTGGATGAAACAACAATTGGAGGACTTTGATTTGTATTATGATCATATCCTTATTAAATCTGATAATACTAGTGCCATCAATTTAAGCAAAAATCCGGTTCAACACTCACAAACAAAATATATTGAAATTCGACATCATTTTTTAAGAGATCATGTTCAAAAAAGGAATATTGTACTTGAATTTATAAACACTGACAAGCAATTGGCGGATATTTTCATAAAACCCCTAAGCGAGGATCGCTTCAATTTTATTCGTCGCGAGTTTGAAATGTCGATTTCTACTTAAAAAGTTTTGTTATGATTGTGAAACTTGAATTTTTGTTAAAATGATATATGTGTATTGCTACATTGATATGGAAACATTTATATTAGTTGAATGCTCTCAAGTCCTTCATACATTTATTCTCCTTAGCAGTTTGCTATTCTTAACTGTGTAATTTTTTTTGAGTTCTGCATCTTGAGGTAAAATTAACTTTGTATACATTGATTTTTTTTAAACCCTCATGATATTTTTTTGCATTACAATTCTAGCAACACCAACGTCCCATTAAATTTAATTTCTGCTAGTATTATTATATTTTAATTTCTTTTATTTTTTATTTTGCTATTAGGCTTAATTTCTTTTATTTTTATTTTTTTCCTTATTATTTTTTGTTTGGGCTTAATTTTCTTATTTTTTTTGCTTTTTAATTTCATTTTTTAGTACTTAATCATAAAAACAAAAACAAATTAAAATAAAAAATTTTTACATAAACAAAATAAATTAAAAAAATATATATATCCTTCATTTTCTTTACGGCCACACGTCGATCATAATAAACATAAAAAATAAAAACAAACAAACAACCCTTCATTTTTTTTCTGGCCATATGTCGACCTCACTTACTCACCTCTTCTATCGTTTTCTTCTTCTTTTTATCACCTTGGGCGACCCTTGACGCCCTTGCCCCCGTGCTTTCGTCTAGAGTGACGACTCCCCGCTGACTATCAAAGGCTAAGAACGATGTTGCTCCAAATCGGGCCATGGAGGTGGTCTTCCGTTTAAGTTCTTTATTTTCAGCCTTCAGTGCACCTATTTCTGCTCGCGCATCCTTATACATGCGCTGAAGTAGGAAGAGTTGGGCGTTGACCTGATGAAGCTCACTCGTCCTGTTCTGTAATCGATGAGCCAATTTTGTGACTGCCGTCACCGTCTCTATACAGGACGTCAATGTGAAATGATTGGCTTCTATGTCAGATTGAGTCTGCCATGCTTTGCTCAATCGACATCATAGAAAGGTTAAGAAGAGGAATGACAGGAAGAGTCGGAGTAGGGGCATTCGGTCCAGCAGAGCTTATGGGATCGTTTAGGTCCGAAAATAGAGTAAGGGGACGGGATGAGAAAGCCATGGTTTCGAGGTGCGAGGTGTAAAAGAAATGAGTTGCAGAGAAATAGAAGCGACGAGAGTGGTGAAGAAGAGATAGAAGCTAATGGTGAAGCAGCAAATAGATGAGTGTGTGATTAAGAAGAAGACGAAGAGAGAGTTTAAGAAGAAGACGAAGGAGAAGAAGACAAGAGGGAGAGAGAGCCGAGGTAGTTGATTGACCCGTCTCTGCTTTTGTCGGCCAATGACGCAAAAGCGAGGACGCGTGTTCGGCGCAATTTTCGACGGAAACGAGAAAGGCGCGCGAATCGTATATCTATGTAATATATATATTTGTTGATTGACCGTTGATTGATATATATATATATATATATTTGATGCTTTTTATCACTATCATTTTTCTCCTCCTCTTCCAGATTCTGACCCATGATTTCCTTTTGATAATGTCACAGGGGGAGAAATTATATGATGTTATATATTATGGTGTTATTTTCAAATTATGGTATTATTTGAGAACTAATCTGATGATTATGTATTTATCGTTTGATATCTTAAATCTTATATCATGTTGTTGATTAAAACTTATTTATTACACATGTGCTAACCTATGTATTTAGAAATGAATTCAGGGAGCATGACTTGAGGGGGAGCCTTTCTTACTCCCAAATCAAATCAAAATATCATTGTGTGCCATCATCAAAAAGGGGGAGATTGTTAGACTTATTTATTTTGATGATTTATTTAATTATGTTTTAATTTATTTGAAAGAGAAAAATAGAATCCAAAATTTATTTTGACGATTTATTTAATTATATTTTAAATTCAAAATTTATTTTGATGATTTATTTAATTATGTTTTAATTTATTTGAAAGAGAAAAATAGAATCAAAATTTATTTTGTCCCATTATTTCTCACCTAAATCTTTATCCTAAATGTTGTTAGAATGTATTTAATATTTGATTAAATCAGGAGTTCAAACAACACAAAACAAAGGTTTAAAAGATTCAAATGGAAGATATTCAAATTTGTAATGATGGAGGGAAATATATTCAAATTAGTAATGATGGAGTTACAACAGCTATAAATTCAAATGAATAGTTCAAAAGGTTCAAAAGATTCAAATGGAAGATATTCAAATTTATAATGATGGAGGAAAATATATTCAAATTAGTAATGATGGAGTTACAACCACTATAAATTCAAATGAATAGTTCAAAAGGTTCAAAAGATTCAAGTGGAAGTTATTCAAATTTGTAATGATGGAGGGAAATATATTCAAATTAGTAATGATGGAGTTACAACGGCTATAAATTCAAATGAATAGTTCAAAAGGTTCAAGTGGAAGATATTCAAATTAGTAATGATGACTACAACGGCTATAAATGGCTATATTTTTCATTATATATACCAAAGCCTCTAATGTAAAATTGGTTACAAAAGAAACCTGAAAATATTCTTTAATCTATAATCACTCATATCTATTCTCTGAAAATTTCTCTGAGAAGTATTCTTCGATTTTTGTTTACATCATCTCTCAGAAATTATACACTGAGCCTTATAGCTTTAAGCCTATCTTTCTTGTGTGAGGTTTACAGAAAAACCAAAGCTTCATTTTTATATTTATCTTTGAGAGATAATTCTTGTAGTTTTCTGTGAAAGCAAAAACACCTTCTTTTCAACCTTGTAAGAGTGTAGTACACTCAGTGTTCTTAACTTAGAAAGTCTGTGTAAAATCCGTGGAGAATTGCTCAATTTGTAAAGAGGTTGGTAGCACCCCTGTGAAGCTAGAGCATAGTGGAAAATCTCAAGTGAAGCTTGAGGAGTGGACGTACGCCGAGTTGAAGCCGAACTAATATAAATTTGTTTGCCTCTCTCTCCCTTATCTCTTTATTTTATTTAAATTGTTGTAACTATATTTCATATTTTCACTGTGCTAAAATCATTAACTGACATAGTTGTTAGAACACTTGTTTTAATTATTTTTATTTCATTAACTATATTTATCTATTGTGCTAGTCATAATTTTATTAGAGTATTATTAATTTTTAATTGTAAAAACCTAATTCGCCCCCCCTCTTAGGTTGTCTTTTGGGTAACATTAGTGATTTCTTTTTTAATTTTTAATTTTCTTATTAATTTATTTATTTTTAGATTAGTCTACCCAAGACCGAACATAAAAAGAAAAAAGTTGACATAATTTAAAAAAATTAATAAAGACAAAAAATAAATTTTTTTTTTTACCTAGATGTCAAACACCTCTTAATCTATAGATGAAATTAGCAAATAATTGCTAAAAAAATCATCTATAAATGTCAAAATTGCAAGCTTGTATCCATTTGTAAAGCAAAATTTTGCAGGTTAGGGTTTCTCTGTAGTCCTTCATCATATTAGAGAGGTGTTGTTGGGTCTTGTGAGCTCATTTTTTGATCTCGCGATGATCCAAACCATTCATAATTTAAGGTTCATCGAATATATTTCCCTTGCCAAAAATCAAGTCGATCGGATAATGAAAATTATGTATTTTGATAAGATTTGTATGAAAAAATAGACGGTGAGAAAATAAACGGTTTATACAAAATTGATTCGAACACGTGATTTTCGTTGTCGAATCGACTTGATTTTTAACAAGAATAACGTACTTGATAAATTTTAAAATGTGAATAATTTGAATCATCCAAAGTAGATCAAAAAATGAGCCCATTAGGCCAAATTGAAGTCTAATCTGATTACGGATTGGAGACCATCATAATTCCAATTTTGTGGTCATAATTCATATTTAGATAAAATGTAGCATTTTATTACCACTTTCTTATCATATTCATCTTATCTTTGCCTTACAAATAAAAAGTTACTCATTACCGTGGATGACATGTCACATTTTACATGCAACATATCACACACGAGTGTGAATAATATTTTATAAATGCAAAAATTATATTTTAAGAATAAGACTTTTGATACGTGTTTTGGATTTTACTTTTTTTTTACTTTTAGTAATTTCTTTTTTAATTTTTAATTTTTAATTTTTAATTTTTTTATTCATTTATTTATTTTTGAGATTAGTCTACCCAAGACCGAACATAAAAAGAAAAAAGTTGACATAATTTAAAAAATTAATAAAGACAAAAAATAATTTTTTTTAACTACATGTCAAACACACTCTTAGGCCAAGTTTGGGAAGTTTAGAATAAGTGCACTTTTTGACTTTTCTTGTATTATGTGTAGAAAAAGTAGAGAGGAGATGTTGATTGATGTGACCCAAAAAAGATAAAAAGATGAAATAAGTGCACTTATATTGGGATGCCAAACTTGGCCTAATCTATAGATGAAATTAGCAAATAATTGCTAAAAAAAATCATCTATAAATGTCAAAACTGCAAGCTCGTATCCATTTGTAAAGCATATTTTTGCATGTTAGGGTTTTTCTGCAGTCCTTCATCATATTGGAGAGGTGTTGTTGGGCCTTGTGGGTTCATTTTTTGATCTCGTTTCGATAATCCGAACTATTCATATTTTAAGATTCGTCGAATATATTTCTCTTGCAAAAAATCAAGTCGATCGGATAATGAAAATTATGTGGTTGGATAAGATTTGTATGAAAAAAATAGACGGTAAGAAAATAAACGGTTCATACAAAATTGATTCGAACACGTGATTTCTGTTATCGAACCGACTTGATTTTTTACAAGAATAATATACTCGATAAATCTTAAAATGTGAATAATTCAAATTATTCAAACAAGATAAAAAAATGAGCCCATTAGGCCGAATTGGAATCCACTCTTATTACGGATTGGAGACCATAATTCCAATTTTGCGGTCATAATTCATATTTAGGCTCCGTTTGGAAAGTGAGTTGGCTTTTTGGCTATTTTAGCCTGGAACTAAAAAGCTTGATTTAGAAAGAACTTTTGACTTTTTTGATTTTTTTGTGAGAAAAAGAATATAATGATTATGGGTTTGAATGTGATATTTTGTCTTATTGGACTAAAAAGCCTATTTTGTTTTTTTTGTTACTATTTTAATCAAAAAAGTCTCAAAACCCACTTTCCAAACATATTTTATCACCACTTTCTTATCTTACCATATGAATTAGATAAAATATTATTATTATTAGAGCATCTCCAAGAGGATAGTTAAACAAGGCTTGTTAGACATTTTAGCCAATGTAAGTCTAATTTTGAGCTCCGATGGACTAACTATTGGGCTTGCTACTTTACCATCCTATTTTTTTTTGTGGCTACAATTGAAGAGTCCCAAAGACTCTCCAAACAATTATATATATATATATATTTTAGATTTTTGTATATTTATGTCTTGGATTTGAGATTTTATATATTATATATATGTGTGTGTGTGTGTATGTAGCAATTTTATATATTCTTTCAATTCTGTTTGATAAATTACGGAATAATTTATTTTGTATTTTGTATTTTTTTCTCTTCATTCTACAGGCTTTGTATGTTTATATGGGCAAATTTATTATTATTGCAAATTTATATTAGTAAAATATCAACAATTAGTATTTTTTTATTTTAAAAATTAATTAAGTTAGTTTAAATGATTAGCTAAAATAAAGAGCGTGGTTAGAGAATACAATAACTAAAGTAATTAGGTAAAATGAAAAGTATACTTTTTTTATACTTTACCTAATGAAAAGTAGAGAGTGTGGTTGGAGTTACTCTTAGAGCATCTCCAACCCACTAGGCATATAATGCTTATTAGTCAAAATGCTTAATGTGATTAACTTTTTTCAACTCCAGTGCACTAGGCATATGATTGGACATTTTGGCTCAGCTCATACTCACTAGCTACATGTAGTTAGCCTTCAAGGCTAGGCAAAATCTATTTAATCATTAGGATTATTTCCCTCAATCTTTGTTGCTGACGTGACATTCTATAAAGTTAATAGTATTTGGATAAATAATTAAAATAAAGAGCATGGTTGGAGTAAAAATATGAAACAATTGACCGGTAAAATAAAATGTATACTTTATAGTAATATTTAAATTGGTAAAATGCCTACTACCATTGAAGATGCTCTTATATTTTATAGTTATAGCATTTATTACCATTTTCTTATCTTACCATATATAACTACATGAGACATTCAAGATTTTCCACATGCCCTAATTGATGGACTGTTGTGCATTTTCCTCCTCGTATAAACAGAAAAATATTTTCTATTTTCTATTTTGGGTTTTCAGTTTTCTTTTCTTATCTTTTACTTTTATTTTTTCTGAACTAGAATGGACGATTGAGATCATCCCTAACACCAACAATCCAATAATACGAATGGATCAGGATTCATATTCCACAATATACCTACTCCTCTATATGTATATATCTATATACAATTACATGTTTATATGTGTCTTATGATTACGAAGAAGATTTTCAAAAATCTACAAAAACCCTCAATCGAGTCGTGGCCTTTTCTCTATCACATTCAATTCACTGACCTCAACTTCAAAGACCCAAAATCGTAGAAGACTCGTATGAGCTTCGAAATCAGGTAAAATTTTCCTTCATCTTCCTCTTTCTCTCCCCAATTTTCCCGCGGAAGAAAAGAGAGGAAGAAAATAGAAAGAAAATCATTGATGGGTATTACTATAAGACCGAGTTCGATCCATGACGATTCACACAATTCCAGTGGAGCTTCTTCATCGTGTAATACTAATGCTACCAAGAAGAGATGGTCCAATTTGATGCCTTTCTTCGTAGTCCTAGTTGTTTTAGCAGAGATCGCATTTCTGGGTCGTCTCGATATCGCCAAGAACGCCGCTCTCTTGGCCGACTCGTTCTATCAGTTCACGTCGCCGTCGTGGTCGTGGTCGTCGTCGCCGGCGGCGGCTGGTGATGAGGTGCTGTTGAGTGGTGTTGATCGGAGGTCTGAAGCGGATGGTTGTGAGAAGTGGTTGGAGAGAGAAGATTCTGTGGAATATTCTAGGGATTTTGAGAAAGAACCCATCTTGGTTAATGGTGGTGACCAGGTTTGTTTTGTTCCAATTTTTTTGCTTTAATTTGATTTTCTTTTGCTAATTTTCAGATTATTAATTTTAGCTCTTAATTTAACTGCTAAAACCAAACTATGGCTTTGGGTTGGTAATTCTCGTTGTTGATCAACTAATATACTAGTTACGGTAGATTTTTTTGGTGATTTGATGAATGGAGAGGATGGGTTGAATTTGATCACTATTAACAGTTATTTATTGAAAAAAAAAAAGAGTATTGCGATACATATTTATGGTCATATAGTCATGTACATGTATATGCATGCACCATTTATTTGTCTTGACTGAATCTATGTCTGTGATTTCAATTTGTGAACAAGAATGTTCAAATCTACGAAACATGTCCTTTTGTGCCGTAGTTTAATACTTGAGCTATGTTCAAGCTAGTGGTTAAATAGTAGTTACAATGTCTAGCCCAAAATTAGCCATGACTATTCTAGTGAGTCTTCTTATGGTGAACAAAAAGATGGACCCTACAGCAATGAACATGGGTTTTGATTCAAGTGGGGACGAACAATATTAGAAAGTTTGGGATATAAGTGGCATTAATCTTATAGGTTGCAGTTGAAGATGTTTGCCAATTTGCCATTATTTTTTGGACATGTCTTGGTAGCTAGCTATATGTAACATTCTTAACATCACTTATCTTCTAAAAGAAAAGCATCATTAATATCATTGAAATGCCACTTATCTTCTAAAAGAAAAGCATCATTAATATCATTGCAATTGTGTTTCCATGCATGAAAGCTTTATCTTAGAACTTTTTCATGGACCCATCATACAAATTTTCTTTAAAAAGTGTATCAACTTGGCATACACCTCTGTCCCTTCTTTAAATGCAGTCTTCGTAGTTTCTTTGTCTGGAAAATTTTCATCGTCAAGTGTGTGCATGCTGGATATCCTTTCCATTGACAATCTATCTGTTGTTTTCTTATGATTCATTCATATGCTCTTTATGATTCTATCTAGGAGTGGAAGTCTTGTGCTGTGGGGTGTAAGTTTGGATTTAATTCTGATAAGAAGGCTGATGCTACTTTTGGGTTACCTCAACTACCTGAGACGGTTGGTGTGCTTCGATCCATGGAATCGGCTCAATACTATGCTGAGAACAACATTGATCTTGCACGACGGTGGGTAAGCACACTCTGAGATTACTCATTGTATGTACACATTTCAAACACAAAACTGCCAGGCTGTGAGAAACTTCTAGAGCCTTAGTTTATGTTCATTTGTGACAGAATCTTCTGTGAAAAAACATCTTTTTAAAGAAGTTAGGCCTGCATTTAGTTTGATGTTTTTTCTACCTCTAAGTCTAAGGGTAGTGTTTAATGTCCTGCTAATCTCTAGTTTGATGTTAGTCAACGATTTTGCATATATTTCAATGTGGATTCATTGTGCATTTGTCTTTCGTGGTAAGTTATTGGTTATGGTTGAAATGTAAAACCCATGTTAGATCAATGTGCAAAGTAAGACATAAATTATGTAGGTGGTGACACATGCTTGAATAGTCTGGTCATCTTTACGGTCTCCTGTTTTTGAGATGTTTCAGTTGCTTGATCAAACTTTTGATTTTTTCTTTTCCTTGTCTTCATGTTATCTTCCTCTTCCATCTTCATATTAACTATTCAGGACAGTAAGTGAAAGGATACTACTACTGCAGAAAGAGCATGGAAAACTGGTATAATTTTGGCCCTGCGGGGTTTGCTGATGGTCCTAACTCCTATGAGAATGGGAGTGACCTGAATGGAAATGTGGGGCATTTTTCTTGAGAAAATTGGTTACCCATATGTGCAGCAGTGCTGCACAACATACTACTAAAATTGAAGCACTATAATGCCCTGATAATTCTCTATTACACTTCTGCCTGTTTCTTAATTGACTTATCTCTATCTCATATATGTATATGTGGATTTTTTTCTCTCTACAATATAGAAGCTATATTCTGCTTGAAACTGTTAGTAAAACTGACCTCAATTTTTTTCATGTATTAGGAGGGGGTACAGTATTGTAATGACAACTAGTCTCTCGTCAGATGTCCCTGTTGGGTACTTCTCCTGGGCTGAGTATGATATAATGGCTCCATTGGAACCAAAGACAGAGAAAGCTCTGGCAGCAGCTTTCATATCCAATTGTGGTGCTCGCAACTTTCGTTTGCAAGCTCTTGAAGCACTTGAAAAGGCAGACATCAAGATAGATTCTTATGGTAATTGTCATCGGAACCGTGATGGAAGAGGTGCGTTGTCGAATGTTGTTCAGGAACATTAAAGAATTTTCTTAATGTTAAGAAGTACAAATATTTATATGAGGGCATATATCTTGTTTCTGTTTTAAATTTAAATTTAAATTTATATTACAGTAGAAGTTTTTGCTAGTCTGAAAGCTCTTATCTTATCATTTTTATTTATTTATTTATTATTATTATTTTTTTGTGCGGTGTAAATTGATCTGGGGTACTTACCAATCAGTCCTATTAACTAGACTTATTTACCTACAGGTCCTAACTAATAAATTTAACACTATAAAAATAAGAGATTGATAAATTTATCACTATAAATTTATTCATAAAAATAAAGAGACTGATAAATTTATCATTATAAATTTATTCATAAAAATAAAAGACTGATAAATTTATTTTTATCACTTAATAAATTTATCAATAGGACTTAATGGGTAATAAGTCTCAAAAGTAGGACCTATTGGTAGTTTACCCCTCTTGCAATTCATTGTCTTTTCATAAATTGGGCCAGCACGAAGTATCCTTCAATTTAAAATTTATTTTTAGTGTTTATAATTTCTGATATTCCATGGGAACTCTTGTATGGAAGATTTAGCTGACTTATATCAATTAATTCCATGAATCTGATAACAAATTTCTCTTACCATGTTAAGTCGATCATATTTCTTACCACTTCTTGCAGAACTTGTGTGCAATTATTTCTGTTTACAATAATTTTGCAGTGGAGAAAGTGCAAGCTCTAAAGCGCTACAAATTTAGCTTGGCTTTTGAAAATTCCAATGAGGAGGACTATGTAACTGAAAAATTCTTCCAGTCCCTTGTTGCTGGTATGAAAAGTAAACTTGTTTTGGTGCATATGGAATACCTGTATGACTCTGTAATATTTCTACATACACACACATTATTTTGGTGTTTCTTTTTTGTCCCTTTCTATTTTTGGTCAGTTTTTCTCTTGAATTTGGTGGTTGGCTTCAAGTATTTTTTTTTGGAAGTAGGCTACATTAATCATCCATTCTTCTAATGATACAGGCCTTGTTTGGTGCCAGCTTATTGCAGCTGCCTATAACTTCTATTTTTTTTTTTTTTTTTTTTTTTTTATTTTGAAAATATGAGTCATAGTATTTGGTGCATGTTCTGCTTATAGCTCATAGAAATAGCTTAAATAAGATGAAAAAGTTGATTATCTGAACGCTGGGGGAGCAGTGCTTTTAGCTTTTGCTCTCTAATTATGAACTTTTAGCTTAAGAAAAGTTGCACCAAACAGATGCAAAGCCGCTCAAATTTGAACCCTGAAATTCATTACTCTTTGAAATAATAAATGTGGAACCAGTCTGGAAAGTATATCCTAAAACAAGGTGGTGAAACTGGTGTTGCTGCTGCTTGTGCTTGAGCTGGCAATTATGGCTAACCTTTTGAATAATTCTGAGAAAATCAAATATCAATTTGTGTTAAGTTTAGGAATAACAATCCTGCCAAAAAAGGAACGTTTAAATGCTATGATTGGGTTTTGCGAATTGTTTTTGATACATAAAGGATGCATTTATTGGTTAAGATGCATGATGGAAAATCTCCATTTTCGGCATCACTCAAGAAATTCTACGATATGTTTAATAGTGCTAAAAATGGGATTTTTTTTTTCTTTCAAAATCTGTAGGCTCTGTTCCAGTGGTTGTTGGTGCACCAAATATCCAAGATTTTGCTCCTTCTCCCGATTCGCTTCTACATATTAGGGAGCTGAAAGATGTTGAGTCAATTGCCAAGACCATGAAATACCTTGCTGGAAATGATGAGGCATACAATCAAACGTTAAGGTTAACATCAATTTATGATTATTTTCCGGTCTTTTGATCAATTTTGATTAAAATATATTTCACAGACTGAATATGACATGATGATTATTTTTCAGGTGGAAGTTTGAGGGCCCTTCTGATTCTTTCAAAGCCCTTGTCGATATGGCAGCAGTCCACTCATCTTGCCGTTTATGCATTTACTTGGCAACAACGATCCGTGAGAAAGAAGAAAAGAGCCCGGTTTTCTTGAAACGCCCCTGCAAGTGTACCAGCGGCTTAGAAACTGTCTATCATTTATATGTAAGGGAAAGGGGGAGGTTTGAGATGGAGTCCATTTTCTTGAGGTAAACTTTGTTCGCTTAGTTGAATATTTGGAAATACACATGTAAATGTGTATATGCATATGTATATTCATTTACTTAATGCCTATGGAAGTGTGATAATTGGAATGGATAGACGCATGCATATACCAAGAATTGATCTGCAACACCCGAATTTACGAATTTTCTGGCATAGTCATTGACATCTCATATTTTTTGCTGTTTTCATGTGAATTTTAGTGCTAGACATTTTATCTGGGTATTAATAGTTACTGAATTTGTTTTGTTTTGGTTTTTTTTTTTGTTTTGTTTTGTTTGTGTGTGTGGCCGTTCTTTGTTTCTCTATAATCTACTGATACAAATAGATAGCTAGCTTGGTTGGTGTTGCTGGAGGAATTGAAACTTCTATATTTGCAGTTATTTATAAAATTACTGAAATATTTGATTGCTTGGCAAGAAATAGTTTGCTAGACTTCTTTAATGCATCAGTATCAGTGTTGTTTCATCAACTTGTCCAGCTCAAACTTTAGTTGAAGTTTGAGTTTTTTGAATGTTGCAACTCAAATTCAGTTAACAACTGGAGTAACTAAACACAACACTAGAACAAATTCATTATAATTTTTTCTTTTGCCTTGCCCCTTCTTTGTGTGCACGGTGTGAACAATTTTTTGTTTGCAGATAATTTTTTAGGGTTTTAAGATGAAAGTATGTAATCCTTCCAATTTTTTTATGTTACTACTCTCTCTCTCTCTGTGATGAGTCCATTATCAAAAGTTTGATCTTTTACCCAGAATGCTACAGTAATAGATCAAACAACTACATCTGAATATGATGCTCAAATGTTTTCTTTTCTCTTTCATCTTCTCGCCATCAACAGTTTCTGTGACTTTTCTGGACAGGTCGTCAAAGTTGACTCTGGAGGCCTTGGAATTGGCCGTGCTCTCAAAGTTCGAGTCTCTTAAACGCGTACCGATTTGGAAACCAGAAAGACCAGAAAGCATAAGAGGCGGTGACAAGCTCAAAATTTACAGAATATATCCTGTTGGCAAGACACAGAGGGAAGCTTTGTATACCTTCAGATTCGAAGGTGATGCCAACTTTAGAAGTTACATTGAAACGAACCCTTGTGCGAAATTTGAAGTCATTTTTGTGTAGATGAAACTGCCATTTTATTGCCTTAAAAGCACTTGACAATTTCAGTATTAATTAGCACTTAATTTTTTTTCAAAGGTGATCTTGGTCAGTTGTTTCACGTGTCTTTTGCTTCATCCTAATTGCTTACATTTTTTTTTTGGGACAAAAATTGGGTGAGATGCATTTTTTTCGAGTGCAAGGTATATTTATGTGGCTAATGCAGAATCTATGTAAGTAGCAAATCTACTTAAAAGAGTCCAAATTTTGCTGGTGCATGGAAGTTTTTTACTCTCTCTCTCTCTCTCTCTCTCTCTCTATATATACACACACTATCTATCTATATTTATTATTATATAAAGTCAAAATTTGACAGGTACTTACGTATAGGTCTTAATAAGTGGATTTATTTCTAGTAAGTTCTGTGGGAAAAATGTTATAGAAAAAAGTCATTAATTGTAAGTTTTAGTAAAAATTTATAAAAATTATGATAAAAAAAAAGTCACTAATTGTCAATTTTTAGCGACGTATGTAAAAAATTATCACAAAAAAAATATTTTTAGCGATAATTTTATCAGGATTTATCTTCAATAGAACTTGATGAGAATTAAGTCTTACTATTCGGACCTTGTAGTTTATCTAAATTTGACTTGGTGTCTTGAAGTTTTTTTTTCCTGTAATGCCAAGTGGATTTTTCATGTTAATTTTACTTTTAACTAATGTCCGTTTACTTCTTTTTATTTATTTATTTTTTTTTTGTTTTTTAAGATAAATTATAAACACACCTCTGAGATTTATTTAAATTATAAATTACCTTTTGTGATTCTAGAAATTACAATATGCTCCCTAAGGTTTCTAATTTCATAACAAATAGCTTATTTTATTAATAAATTATTAAGTTAATTAACAGTTTTTAATAATGTTAAAATTTTATTCAATTAATAATTTAGATAATTTTATTATTATATAAGTGAACCGTTAGAAATTTCATTTTTTCAATTAATTCTATTAAATAAAAAATTCTGTCAGTGAGGTATTTGTAATTTTCTAAACCACATGAGACAATTCGTATTTTAAACAAACCTCAGGGAGTGTATTTGTAATTTATCATTTTTTTTAATAATAAAAAAACATAATTTCTCACAAACAAAACAGATACAATTTCTTATTTTTTCATTATATATATTTTAATTTTTAATTTGGCACTAGGCCTCGTTTGGAAAGTAAAAATTTGGAGTAAATTATAAATACACCCTTTAAAATTTACTTAAATTACAAATTACTTCTGGTTCTAAAAATTACATTATGCTCCCTAAGGTTTCTAATTTCATAACAAATAGGTCATTTTATTAATAAATCATCAAGTTAATTAACAGTTTTTAATAATGTTAAAATTTTATTTCAATTAATAATTTAGATAATTTTATTAATGTATAGATGAACAGTTAGAAATTTCACTTTTTCAATTAATTCTGTTAAATGAAAAATTCTGACAATGAGATATTTGTAATTTTTCAAATCACAAGGAGAAATTTGTATTTTAAGCAAACCTCAAGGGGTGTATTTATAATTTATCCGAAAAATTAAAAAACCTATAACCTATATAAAAAAGTCAAATATTCCATTTTCTCTTTATTTTTTGCACATCTTTTCGTAAAAAATCAAAAAGTCATTCTAAGGCCTCGTTTGAGAACAGGCTAATTTAGTAACTTTTTGGCTATTTGGCTAAAATATGAGCTAAAAAAAACTAGGATGTTTGGGATGACTTTTTGGCTTTTTACGAAAAAGATGTGCAAAAAGTAGAAGGAAAAAAGAATCTTTGATTTTTTGGTATGAGTTGTTGATTTTTTGACTTTTTTAGTAATTTCTTGACTTTTTGACTAAACCAGCATGTTGCCAAACGAGGCTAAATATACAAATTTTTTTACTAAAAATGTCTGGGACCCCCCCCCCCCTTTGGAGATGACTCACATATCTCTAAAGTGATCCTGGCCCTCCATGTATAAGTAGAGCCTACTCATGTATGTATAGGATCCACATCATGAGTGATTCAGATTTATGTGGTTTTGTGGGAGTCTTGTGAGGATGGAAGTCTCAATCATTACTCTTTTGTTTATTTTATAATTTAATTAAAAAGTCAAAAAAATTATCAAAATAATCTATTTTCAAACGATGCCTTAGCATATATATACATATTCGAGAGGAAGATCTATATGAATCCAGATTGTACTTGTTGATCTACTAATCATTTTTTTTCCAACAGTTGGAATAACTATTCATCTCATTTATAAGATCAAATCTTATTATTCACCTTTTTTTTTTTTCAACTTTATTACGTATTTAGGAAAAATACTCAAAATTATGTAAACAAAATTCATTCTACTTAAAAACACAAATTTTAAATTTGCATCCTATGCATCATTGAAATGATTTTTGCCCCCTCATTACTTGTTGGGTTGTGTTTTGGGGAGTAGCTAATTGGTCAAAGTGATAGACGTGTCACAAGTTATCCTGGGTGTATGTTCTTGGAATGTCCTAAAAAAAAAAAACTTTTCTAGCCTCTATTATTATTATTATTTTATTTACGTGCCACTTTTTGTGGCCTGGTTATGTGTCCCTAAATTTTGTGATTTTTTTCATAAAGTTATCATTTTGCCAGAAATTTCCTCACTTAGATGGGTCATTTAAGAAAAGTAAAAATTATAGAAAGTGAAACAAAAGAAATCAAAATAAAATGAAAATTGTTTTATAGTATATATTTGATTAATATAAAATTTTAAAAGTCTTTTAATGACTTTTATGTGAAAAAAAAATAATAATAATTTTTTTTATAAGAAATTCCAAGTCAAGTTAGCATGCTACGCTAATATAAGTTATACAAAAAAAAAAACTAACTCTCTTGTAATTTTTACCATTTACATGTTAAACAAACACAATTTTTAATTTTTTTTTTATCGTTCTAATTATTTTCATTACTTTTATCCTAATTACTAAACAAAATGGTGTTTTGAGAAGTTAGTAAAAAGTTGACTTTTTTAACAAAAAACTGAGTTATTTTGAGTAAAAAATTGAAAAATCAAAAAATTGACTTTTTTGACAACTTTCCAAAAGACCCTAAATCTCCATAAATTTAGGGGTACTTACGTGTAGGTCCTATTCACTAGACTTATTATTTACCTACAGGTCCTAACTAATAAATTTAACACTATAAAAATAAGAGATTGATAAATTTATCACTATAAATTTATTCATAAAAATAAAGAGACTGATAAATTTATCAATATAAATTTTTTCATAAAAAAAAAAGACTGATAAATTTATCTTTATCACTTAATAAATTTATCAAATAGGACTTAATGGGTAATAAGTCTCAAAAGTAGGACCTATTGGGTAATAAGTCTCAAAAGTAGGACCTATTGATAGTTTACCCATAAATTTATGGATGATGTCACTAAAATTTGGCATATATGTGACACTTGCTGATAGGGATGCAGCTGCACCTTTTTTTTTTCAACTTTTAACCAATGAATGTACCTACTCCTCTCTTCCTAATCCTTCTCTTTCTCTCTCGTATAATATGACCATATGTATATTTTTTATAATTAAATTTGACCAAAACACCAGAGACTAATAGAACTTGTGTGCCGCCTGTGTTTTTTTTTTTTTTTTTTTTTTTTTGGGGGGGGGGGGGGGGGGGGGGGTGTTTGCAACTTGGCCCAAATGATATGATAATATATTGAGGCGCGGCGCAAGGAACTGGCTCTTGGCCCTTCTCGGGGGCCAAGCTCTCTCTCTATTCATGTGCCCTTTTTGGAGGGCCCATAGTAGGTTTTTGTGGTACATCTCAACCCTGTGAAATGTCTATGTGTTATCCTATGTTCGACTCAACAAGCCAATGGTTAAGTACTGAAACTTCTCATCTATCTTCAAGTTCCAATTGTGTCGCTTGCTTTGTACAATTAACTATTAAGAATCAGAAAAGATTTGAATATTGTAATGGAAGAGATAAGAATAAAGTGTTTAGATGCTATGGTGGGTATTTTTTTAGAGTATTGTTAGATGGGTAATGGTTGAGAGCTTGAATTCGGGCGCCCCTAATGCCCCGAAACCACGAAACGACGTTATTTCGTGGTTTTAATTTTTTTTTTTTTTTTTTTCAGAGCAGATGAACGAAGAAGAAGACGGAGATGGAGGGGGAGGGGAGGAAGAGAAGGGGAAGGGGAGGGGGAGGAGAGGGGGCCAACAAATTAGGGCTGGAGGCAGAGCGCGGGGCGGAGGTGGAGCTGCTGCGAGGCGACGCCGGGCGACGAGCTTCGACCTGCTGTGACGCCGGGCAACGAGCTTCGACGCCGGGCGACAAGCTTCGAGCTTCGACGAGCTTCTTCCCTTACTCTCTTCCTCCTCTTCCCCGCTCTCTTCTCTCTTTCTCCCTCTCTCTCTCTCTCTCTCTCTCTCTCTCTCTCTCTCTCGGGGCATTCGGGGCGGGGGGGATTCGAGCACAAAAACATTATCCTTGTTAGATATCTTAAAATTTTTATCAAAATTTCTATTAAATGTCTTACATAGGTGTAGGACTCACACAATGTGGGTCCCATGTGGGTCCTACATTGATGTGAGATATAAAATTTTGATAGAATTTTTTGAGTATCTTGCATTTTTGATTTTTTTTAGGGTCCAACTTGTCTCATGTTTGAGATCAAGATTGGACCGTCCAGTCTGGCTCATGGGCCTATTTTTGAGCTCTGTTTCGATAATCCGAACTATTCAATGTGTGGAACTCATCAAGTAATATATCATTGTAAAAAATCACGTTGATTGGATATCGATAGCTATTTGGTCAGATTAAATTTCTGTCAACCGTTTATTTTTTTACCATCCATTTTTTTATATTAATTTAATCCGATCCAATAGCTATCGATATCCGATCAACGTGATTTTTTACAAAAATATAGTAGTCGATGAGTTCTATATATTGAAATATTCGAATTATCAAAATAAGACTAAGAAATGGACCCATGGACGGTCCACTCTTAATCTCAAACATGAGACAAGCTGGACCGTTTTTGTTACATATGTGGGAGAGGCTTGGGTGAGGCGGATTGGTGGATAAGAGCTCATTGAAAGTTTGAGATTCATTAACTTTAAATCATAAATTTCTTGTTATTTTTAGAACTTAAATCGAGTCATGACTAAGCTTATTTTAAGGGAGTACTTGCAAATAAGAATTCTCTAACTGGTATGAAATTCTATGATTATACTTAGAAAGAGTTATCTACCCTCTTGATCTTTTGATTAAGGGAAAAAAGAAGAAGCGTTGTATGTATGCACTTCTTAATCTTGAAAATGTAATCTCATGTGATAATTAGATAATATTGATTAATACTCATAATCAAAAGGAATTGGGGTCACTGTTATGCACAACAGTGACTATTGTACCTTAATTTAACGTGTATTATGGGTTTATTTTATTCCGAACCGTATTTTGTAAGGTTTGTTGAGTACTTCATGCTTACCAAAATCATATTAGTCGGATATCAATAAGTATATAATCGAATTGCATATTTTTTATTGTATTTCTCAAAGAAAAACTTATTGTTTATTTTTTTTTATTATAGATCATAAAGTTATTGATATCCAATTAATATGATTTTTGATAGGCATGAAGTACTCAACAAACTTTACAAAATGAACGGTTCAGATCATAAAAATAAGCCCATAATATACCTCAAATTGAGGCACAACACCCCATTCCTATTTTAAGGGAGTACTTGCAAAGAGAAAAGAGTGGTAGCTCAAATATCGTGGCTCGAATATGGCCCGACTTTTATACCCACCCACGTATCTTTCTACACCCCGTTTGTTATCCATCAGTTTTACGTTTCATTTCAAATTAAAAAACAAAAACAAAAAAGATAAGCAGAGTAGAGAGTGAGAGAGAGAAAGAGAGGAGACCCATATTGCGACCCATATCGCCGATTTCTGTGTGTGCCGACGAGGTTGGTGCTATCGCCGACGAGGCTCGTGCTGGTTCTATGTGTGCGGGTGCTTTCACTGCTGCTCTGTGTGTGTGGGGGGGGGGGTTTGATTTTCCAGATGTGTGTGTGTTGGGAGGGGGGTTTGATTTGTGTGTCTGATGATCTCCAGATGATGCTCTGTGTTGGTTCTGCTTGTGTGTGTTGGTTGTTGATGATGATGATGATGATGATCTCCAGATGTGTGTGTGTGTGTGTGTGTGTGTGTGTGTGTGTGTGTTGATGACCTCTTCTTTCTTCTTCTTCTTCTCCTTTCTTTTTCTTCTCAATTATGGAAAATTTTGAGTTATGGAAAATCATGAAGAAAAGGGGCCAAAAAAAAAAATCCCAAAATGACGTCGTTTTGGGATTTCGGGCCACTCGAGCCACAAAAAATTCGAGCTACAAATCGGAGCTGACTTGCAAATAAGAATTCTCTCACTAGTATGAAATTCTATGATTAGTCGGAATTGGGGTCACTATTGTACTAAAGGCACAGCAGTGACTGTTGTGCCTTAATTTGAAGTGTATTATGAGCTTATTTTTATGATCCAAACCGTTGATTTTGTAGGGTTTGTTGAGACTTCATGCCTACCAAAAAATCATATTAATCGGATATCAATAAATATATGATCGAATTGCATATTTTTTATGCTATTTTTCAAAAGAAAACTTATTGTTTATTTTTTTGATTACCGATCATATAGTTATTGATATCCGATTAATATGATTTTTGGTAGGTATGAAGTATTCAACAAATCCTACAAAATGAACGGTTCGGATCATAAAAATAACCCATAATATACCTCAAATTGAAGCACAACAGGCACAGCAGTGACCCCACTCCTAATCAAAAAAACTTGTGACTGATCAGTTTAGGGAAGAGGGGATGCTGCTGTGCGGGCTGCGTAGCAGCACCTGTTGTGCAGCGAGGGCCCTTTCGATAATCTAAACCGTTCATATTTTAGAATATATCAAGTAGAACATGCCTGCAAAAAATCAAATTAATCGGATATCATTTACACATTCATCCACTCACATTTGTATCTACAAAAGTAAAAAATAATTGTGATTTAAAGTATTAAAATGAATATAAATGTGAGTGGATGAATGGGTAAACGATATCCAATTAATTTAATTTTTTGCTGGAATGTTGTACTTGATGTGTTTCAAAATATGAACAGTTCAGATTATTAAAATGAGTTCTGAAATGAGCCCATTTTACTGCATAACAAGTGCTGTTGTGCAGCCCGCACAGCAGCACCTCCAACTCCTCAGTTTAGAGCATCATTAATAATTGATGCAAAAATAATAATGTTAAAAATCAAATTTTGATATGCTGCAATATCAGAATATTATAATTTGACAATTTACGCTAATGGTGAAACTATTATTTTTTTTCACAAAATGTAAAATCTAATTCCCATTCGTTGACTCAATCACTAGAAACTAAAGAGAAGATATGA